>CM019717.1:53440529-53625529 GCA_009760885.1 Achatina immaculata | reverse complement strand
CTCCTTTATGGTGCAACACGGTCACTGTGAGTAGACAACGCTCAGAAGAACTGCAACAGTTGATTCTCTCAACCAAAAGACGGGGCGAAACCCAGAACTGCAACAGTTGATTCTCTCAACCAAAAGACGGGGCGAAACCCAGAACTGCAGCAGTTGATTCTCTCAATCAAAAGACGGGGCGAAACCCAGAACTGCAGCAGTTGATTCTCTCAACCAAAAGACGGGGCGAAACCCAGAACTGCAACAGTTGATTCTCTCAACCAAAAGACGGGGCGAAACCCAAAACTGCAACAGTTGATTCTCTCAACCAAAAGACGGGGCGAAACCCAGAACTGCAACAGTTGATTCTCTCAACCAAAAGACGGGGCGAAACCCAGAACTGCAGCAGTTGATTCTCTCAACCAAAAGACGGGGCGAAACCCAGAACTGCAACAGTTGATTCTCTCAACCAAAAGACGGGGCGAAACCCAGAACTGCAACAGTTGATTCTCTCAACCAAAAGACACAGCGAAGCTCAGAACCTCTTTTTTAGACACCAACAAAACCAAAGTAATGACAACTGACAAGATGAGAAGCAAACCCAAAATTACCTTGGGCATCTGCGACTATCTATCGTAGGTTTAATCATCACCAACAATGGCGACTGCGCACTGGAAATCAAAAGAAGACTTAGCAGTTGCATCAGAGAAACTAGCACACATGAAGAGTATGTGGCATGCTAACAACAAGAGAACAAAGTTATGTTTACTAAGAGCTTACATATTTCCAGTGGTAACATACAGGTGTGAAAATGGTCACTTAAAAATCATTAGAATAAATAATAACGGCATTTGAAATGAAATGTCACAGAAGGGCACTTAGAATATCGTGGATAGAATGAAAATCAAACAAAGAGATACTGATGGGATTAGGTGTTGCAAAAATATGGCTTGTTAACAGCATAAAAATGAGAAATCTGAGACACTTCGGCCACATCAAGAGACACAACAGCTTGGAGAGGTTGATAGTAGAAGGCTTAGTGCCTGGCTAAAGAGAAAAGGGACGACAATGTGTCATTGCGAACCACTGGTCAACTTGCACAAGACCATATTGCTTTCAGGGAGACTGTGAGAGGGACAACGATCTCTAAAGGACATGTCACATGAATATATGAGTCAATTATAGACCTATGGATTAAAAAAAAACAGCACATAAAATGCATGAAATGAATTTTATGATCAACACACTCACCACATTTTAATGGTGGAATAACGCTGTGGCTATGTTTAGCCCATATCAGAGTTTAAAATAAGGATCTCTAAAACAGTGGAACAAATCTCAAAACGCCAATGGTGATCAATATGAAGTTTACTGCAGTGGTTCTTAACTTTTTTTTGTTTTTTTTTGTTAGGCCATGGACACACTTTTCCTGGTCTGAGAACAGCCGTGGAGCCACTTTTTTTTATCTGAGAACAGCCGTGGACCCCCTTTTCATGGTCTGAGAACAGCCGTGGACCCCCTTTTCCTGGTCTGAGAACAGCTGTGGATCCCCTTTTCTGGTCTGAGATCACCTATGGATCCCCTTTTTCTGTTCTGAGAACAGCTGTGGACCCCCTTTTTCTGGTCTGAAAACAACCGTGGACCCCTTTTTTCTGGTCTGAAGACAGCTGTGGACCCTATTTTTTTACTGGTCTGAGAACAGCTGTTGACACCTCATTAAAAGTAAAGCAATAACCATAACCCAGATAATGCTAAGATTTTTTTTAAATCGAGAAAATCAGTTTCCTAGACCGTGGACCCCAAAAATCATTTCGTGGACCGCCGGAGGATCCATGAAACTCCCATTTTTAAAAATTATTGGTTTAAATTTGTCAGCACTAAAGCAATTACTCAGACACAAAGAGTTTACATTCTGAGATCTGAAAGAAATCGGAGGATCGAACATTTTATCCAAAAATGGTCTGAAGAGCTGGAAAGTTCATGTTCATTGTGGGAGTAATTTTAATGAGAACGGTGGGAGCGATAAGGTTTATTGGTAAGAAAAGCTAAAACGATGATGATAGAGAGATGATCATGATGTATGACGGATAACAATGAAGGGAAGGGCATGAAAGACAGCATATCTGGACGGAAAGAAGACCAACAGGAACAACAGATCACGAGAGAGAGAGAGAGAGAGAGAGAGATAGTCATGATGGATAGGTGATCGTGATTGGAAGATGATCAAGAAAGACAACAGATCATGACGGAAAAAAGTCCATGAAAGATGACAATACCAATACGTTGTTTGCATAATCTAAGACGAAGTAATGCAAATACGAGGGCTACTCATAAAGTAACTCTAGTTCAAGGGAAGTAACCACTGAACAAGTTATGAAAAACGTTTTGACTCTTCTATGATTTGCGGTTACTTTATGACTCGCCATAGCATCAGTCCGAGAACAAAGATAATGCTTCTTAGAAGAATGTTACAGAAATGCAGATGAAACCACTGACAACAATTATTGAGGAAAGACGCTGGCGATGGTTGGGACATGTGCTCCGAATGACTGACAACTCACTACCAAAAATAGCACTAAGATGGACACCACAGGGGAGCAGAAGTAAGGGTAGACCAAAAGAGACATGGAGAAGAACAACAGAAAGGATGTTGAGCAATAGAGGGCTCACCTGGGCAAGAGCAGAAAAAAAGGCGAAAGACAGGCATTTGTGGAAAACCCTTGCGGAAGCCCCATGTGCCCTGGGCACTTAAGGTTCAGAGAGAGAGAGAGAGAAGAATGTTAAGAGTATGATGGACGTATAAGACGAAAAACACGGAATGTCTAAGAAAAACCAAATAAACAGAGGGTTGAACTAACAATATAAGAAATAGCTAAGCCACATTCATTGAGCATATAAAGAGAGCAACAGGAAAGATAAGTGTGGAATGAGGTAGAGGAAGGACAAAAGTAAAACAGAAAGACGGCTTTCGGTCTAAAGCGATGGTATATCACCAACTGAGCTCACGGAAAACTATCCAGATCTGTGGAGAAACATAACGATCACAAACTGTGGACATGGCACATCATGATGATGACCATAAAAACGAAAGAAGGAATGCTCGCAGAAACGTAATTGTACGGAATTAATAAGAACTTCCATAACGTTCTGAACACCCCCCCCCCTCCAAAAAAAAAAGACTGTAGAAAGATGCCTTTCTTCAGCTCTAAGCGCATGTGGAAGGACTAAACCCCATCCTACAAGGGAAGATAACTTAGAACCAGACTTCATAAATCCTCTCACACAAAAGGATCCACCAAACTTAAGCATAGAATAGCTACATTTCCATTTGTTATTTCCCTTCATTTACTCCGTCAGTCTATGTGCAGCAGGATCTTGCTTGTTTTCATTTCTTATATAATGTATAGATGTTCTATATCCTGCATTTTCTATAACGACGTTATTGACATATCTCTCCATGCATATTTATATACCGGTCTTCATGTAGCTTAGACATAAAACGGCTCTGTTGGTCACAGATTTGTATAAGACGCAGTGCATTAATGAACGCCCTGCGGAACATTTGAAGTTCTGATAAGAAAGGCTCGTATTCCTATCATGTGGATCTCTTTGATTTCGGATATTATCCGGAGATTTTGACGTTGATCCTGTTCACGAGGATAAGAATGAGCACAGACCGCAGAATACTCACTTTGATGTGAATATTTTATTTTAGTTTTGTAAAATTAGGTATTATTTTTTTTTTCTCTTTAATGCATTATTACATAAACTGTGTTTGTCCCTCAGTGGTGACTGTTTTCTTCGTCTTTTAGTATTTTACTAGATTCTGTGTCAGTTCTTTCTTTCAGCATTTTAATAAAGTGTGTTTGCTACATTTTGTTTACGTTTTTTTCCGGCATTCTACTACATTGTATGTCAGTTTTTGCAGTATTTTAATACATTCTGTGTCAGTTTTTGCAGTATTTTAATACATTCTGTGTCAGTTTTTGCAGCATTTTACAACAGTGTGTTTGTATTTTGATATTTTACTACATTATGTGTCGTTTTTCTTTCAGTATTTTATTACACATCATGGACACACACACACACACACAAAACAACAAATATATCCTTACTACAAGAACTTAATATTGGAGAAGGCTGGCTAGTAAATAAGATTAAACAGTGAAAACGTAAGTACTTTTGGGCATATTAAACGTCATGATAATCTAGAGAAGACCGTCTTGGAAGGGTGCGTAATGGAAAAAAAAAGAGAGGAAGATCAATGTGAAGATGGTTACAAGACATCGTTGATAATCTGCAAATGGATGCATCAACGGCAGGCCATCTTGCTCACAACCGAGAGGCCTACAGGAGTGCTGTTAGGGAGGCAAAGTTCTGCAAGAGACATGCAAGTAACTGACTATATTCTGTGTCAATTATTTCATTATTTTACTACATTAAGTGTGTTTGTGTTTTGATATTTTACTACCGTGACTGTCTCTGTTTTTAGAGTACGCTAATACATTAAATACGTTACTTTC
Organism: Achatina immaculata; assembly: GCA_009760885.1. Lineage (NCBI taxonomy): Eukaryota > Metazoa > Mollusca > Gastropoda > Stylommatophora > Achatinidae > Lissachatina > Lissachatina immaculata. Next base: position 53,621,027 of record CM019717.1, on the reverse strand, counting down.
TCAACATGCTATTACTGTAGCTGTGTTTAATTTTCCGTATTTTATCACATTATTTGTGTTTATATTTAAGGTTTTTTACTTTATTAACCTACCTTGCTGACCAGTATTAAGTGACACAATAATATATTTACAGAAGCACTGCGGCAGGAGGTAGGATGGCGGCCACTGTTCCCACTAAGCTGCGCGGCAGCGCACATAAAAAAAAAATCATACCTCGCATAACATGTTCTAAAACCGCACAAAAACAAACCCAACAGCTACTTTTATTTTCCAGCTTCCAGATGTTACTCCGCGCTATAATTGCGATCAAGAAAAATACAATGATGGCGCATGTTTTTTCCTTTACTGTTTCTTTCTTGTCGAGAAATGATTTTAGGACCAGATGTTTCAATTGGTCTTTTATCTCGTAGTTGCGGTAGGACTGTAGCAGAATCATGACGAGGCAAGTGGGCACACAGAGAATAAACGGGCAGATGAATTTCAACTGCTGAAAAGTACAGCAGATCTGTCCTGTTATTAAATGTACAGGCCTTTACGGTGTGTGTTTGTGTATATATATATATATACATACATACATACGCACATTTGCACACACAGTGTTTATTTGCACGTGAGCTGAACATTTTGCGCACAGACGGCAAACCCTTAGAGGGAACATTGGTGGGGGGCATGGTTAATTCTTTGTCCTTCTTATATCTTATATCCTTCCCGTGCCGTTAAACGTCACATAGGGCTTGCAAGGTAATTCGCCAATTTTTCCTGTCTTCGGCGAGTCTTTCAACCTAATCAAGGGATTTTATGCCTGTTAATTTGAACTCTCTTATAAATGTCCTCCTCAGAGTTTCACGCGGTCTGCCTCTTTTTCTTCGGCCTGTTGTGTTCCACTTGATAGCTTGTTTTGGGATTCTCTGATTGTTTCTTCTCATCACATGACCAACATATGTCCATCTCCTTTTCCTGATCACCCATGAGACTGGTTGTTGTTGTTTTTTGTTTTTTTTGCCTTTACCTAACCGCAACAAATGCAAAAAACCACGTCTATATAACACAAGTATTTTTCTCCATAACAAAACTACAACTTCAGCTTCATATTCAGAGCAAGATATTTTTTAAAAGGCATTCTTTGTTAGCACATTGCTGTGACAGAGTCACAGAGAACATGATTGTACAAAAAAATCAAAAGAGCTAACCAGACGAGAAGCAGCGCGAACATAAAAGAAAACTTCAGAATTGGGTTAAAAAAAAACAACATATAATTCTGTTTCCACTGGCCAAAGAATTGATTCAGAAAGAGCAAAGCTGTTGATACAGCGTTAGATTAAGGAAACAGTTTTTAAAAAGTCCTGCTGGGACCATGTATTCTGAAGGCTCTAGAGATCAAGAGATTTGGCTTTTTGACTTTTACATGATCAAATCAACAGAAGAACACTGGATGAAAGGTGAAGTTTTTTGTTTTTTTTGCACTGAAATGTTTGATAGTCTTAGTAAGGGTGATCAATAATCAATATTTACTTCTGACGTTTGCTAGCAATACCTTTATCAAATCTGTGTAACGTAATTGATTTCATATGTGCTTGAATGTGTATGTATGGCCACTGGAGATGGCTGGGAAAGATTGGGGGACTGAGGGTGTCGTTGGAGTACTTCTAATTAAAAACATCCTCTGAAACCTTTAAGATGTTAAGAACTGTTAGTGACATGTTCCATATATTAGAAATTATCAAATCTTGCATGTGTTAGACGATATGAGTGAAATCTTCCATATGTTAGAAGATATGAGTAAAATCTTTCATATATTAGAAGATATGAGTGAAATCTTCTATATGTTAGAAGGTATGAGTGAAATCTTCCATACGTTAGAAGGTACTAGTGAAATCTTCCATATCTTAGAAGATATGGGGGAAAACTTTCATATGTTAGAAAATATGATTGAAATCTTTCATATATTAAAATATATGAGTGAAATCTTTTATACGTTATAAGATATGAGCGAAATCTTTCACATGTTAGAAGATATGAGTCAAATCTTCTGTATTTTAGAAGGTATGAGTTAAATATTCCCTATGTTAGAAGTTACGAGTGATATCTTCAATGTGTTAGGAAATATGATTGAAATCTTTCACATGTTAGGAAGTATGAGTGAAATCTTCCATGTTTTAGAAGTTATGAATGAAATCTTCGATATGTTGGAAATCTTTCTAACTACATGACCAGGGTGGCATCTTCCATGTATTAGAAATACAATGTGGGACTGAAATGTCTTTTCTGTTGCTAAAAGTAGATGTTTTAAATAAAATCAAAGAAGATATGGAAGGACCTATCAATATATACAGAACATCAAATGACACACAGCTGATAGAAAGAATGAATAATTGTAATATTTTACACTTATAGTTCTGCCATGATGTAGACAGATTTTAGTTAGTTTTCTTACAGTTACCCTCTTTATTGTTTATTTCTATTGTCAGGGATATAATTTTAAATCTCCATTGACTACATAATACAAATGGTAAGAACGACACCATACTTACAGTGCACAGAGAAGCAAAGAATTAAGTGATTCGGTCGTAGAGTGAGAATGATATACATACAACCAGCCACTGAGGGTCTTGAACTAGAGGTATGGCACAGATCAGGGGGAAGACTCGGGGAAAAAGATGGATAGATTTTTTTATGGAAACACTCACGAATCACGGCATGAACATTTTTTTTTAGTGTCTCAAACTCAGTGAGTGATCTGCCAAGACCTTGTACTGCGCGACTTCGAAAAACTCATAAGAGTGATGTTTGTCGCTGTCATCATCAGAATGATGTTTGTCGCTGTCATCATCAGAGTGATGTTTGTCGTCGTCATCATCAGAGTGATGTTTGTCGCTGTCATCTTCAGAGTGATGTTTGTCGTCGTCATCATCAGAGTGATGTTTGTCGCTGTCATCATCAGAGTGATGTTTGTCGCTGTCATCATCAGAGTGATGTTTGTCGCTGTCATCATCAATGATGTTTGTCGCTGTCATCATCAGAGTGATGTTTGTCGCCGTCATCATCAGAGTGATGTTTGTCTCTGTTATCATGTGGCACTTTTGTGTGCGTCTTTTTTTTTTTAATGTATTTATTTGTTCTTTAAAAAACGAGGATTTGTGTGAGGTATTTTATGTAAAGGTGATATATTCTATCTATCTAGCGGAAACCCTTTCAGCAATCTTTCTCTCTCCGTCTCGTACTTCCTCTCTCTCTCTCTCTCCCTCTCGTACTTCCTCTCTCTCTCTCTCTCTTGTAATTCCTCTCTCTCTCTCTCCCCTCTCGTACTTCCTCTCTCTCTCTCTCCCTCTCTCTTGTACTTAATCGATCTCTCTTCCTCTCCCTCCCTCTCGTACTTCCTCTCTCTCTCCCTCTCGTACTTCCTCTCTCTCTCTCCCTCTCGTACTTCCTCTCTCTCTCTCTCCCTCTCGTACTTCCTCTCTCTCTCTCCCTCTCGTACTTCCTCTCTCTCTCCCTCTTGTACTTCCTCTCTCTCTCTCTCCCTCTTGTACTTCCTTTCTCTCTCTCTCTCCCTCTCGTACTTCCTCTCTCTCTCCCTCTTGTACTTCCTCTTTCTCTGTGTAGAAGTACATGAAATTGTTCAGTTAATTTTTGCACTGCTTTCTCTTTCGTTCCTGAGATGTACATGAAAACTGTTAAATAATCTTACCAAGTCTATCCTTTCTCTCCTTATTTTCTTTTAACTCTCTCTTTATTCTCTCTCTCTTTCTTCTCTCTCTCTCTTCTCTCTCTCTCTCTTCTCTCTCTCTCTCTCAGGCCATGATTTTACTTAATCTTTGCTGAAACAGACCTAGGTAGGTGGCAGCACTAAACGTACAGAAATAAAAACGAGCCCTGTTTCTGTACGTCCACACCAAGAACCTGAACTCTGCGAGCAGGGGCAGTAACTTGCTGTGTGTGTCCGCCTGAGTTAAAGGGATTGTATTTAACATTATTAAACTATCTTCTGGAAATATACCAAGAAACCCAATTAAACGTCATGATAATCTAGAGAAGACCGTCTTGGAAGGGTGCATAATGGGAAAAAAAAGAGAGGAAGACCAAGGCGGAGATGGCTGCAAGACATCGTTGATGATCTGCAGATGGCTGCATCAGCGGAAGGCCATCTTGTTCACAACCGAGAGGCCTACAGGAGTGCTGTTTGGGAGGCAAAGTTCCGCAAGGGACATGCAAATGAATGAATGAATTTAACATTATGGCTTTGTAGATGTCTGCTTGTTGTGATGTGTATGTTTCTATGGTGTTGTGTATTGTTCTTACAGTGGTTGCAATTGTCCTGCATTCGTAGAAAATGTGTTCTTATGTTTCTTGTGTGTTTTTCCTACAAAGACAACATCTTGCCATGTTTCTCTGTCTGTCTGTCTGTCTGTCTGTCTCTGTGTGTGTGTGTGTGTGTGTGAGAGAGAGAGAGAGAGAGAGAGAGAGAGTGAGATATTGTATATGAGTCTGAATGTGATTTCTCTGGCTTTTGGTGTGATGTTTCTGAGATGGAGGTTTTGGAAAGTGTCAGCGTAGTCTAGTATAGGGTATCTGCGTCCCCTCTTAATCCTAGGGTGTAATGGCGGTGACATTATGACATGAACATCATCGAAGCCACTTACATGACGCCCCAAAAAAGCCAGCTGCATCTCCCCTTGACACCTCATAGTACAAGAGGAAGGAGAAAGTAAAGTAAAAAAGCATTCATTATATATTCAGCTTAGCCTAAACAGTTACTATGGAGAAAGCGCCCTGCCTATGTGACAGTTTTCGCCTTCGCGATGTTGTCAGTCAGCTGTACAAGAAAGACGAAGACCACATAACTGAAGCTCTAGCAGAGTCGCATGGGATGCCAGAAGGTGGGTAGGCTAAAAGACTTCGCGGCCAACTATCTCAAGTTCCCTCCATTTGGATTTTTTAAATGGAATTTTACTTCCGTGTCCTCTGATTTTTAATAATATTGTGCCTATAGTAATACTAATACGAAACGAACATGATAATGATAACGATGATTGAAATAACGAAAGTGACGGTGAAATAGAAAATGGCTCTTTTCGATCAAGGAATTCCAGAACTGGACAAAATGAAGCGTCTTAATCTGTACATTGCTACACAAAGCTCAATATTCATCACATCAGCCAAGCAGACAATACCTTCCAACAAATATCACCAGAAAAAAGGATATTAAAAATGCTGTCAGATTTCGTGTGAATGATACAAGAAATAACAATAACCACCTCCAGTTCTTTATAGAGGAAACAGCAATATAAAGGGCCGAGCACTTACTGTTATCGGTTACCTTAAAAAGCAATAACTGACCGGCACTAAAGCAGAAATCTGGAGATAAACTTTTTTCTCAAATAGCTTCGCATTTGCTGATATACATGGCCGTGCTTTCCAGGCAAGACGAACAAGCAATCAAAAGTTCATTTATCGCGTGGCTTGTAACGATTATCAGGCCAATATTAAATTGTCCTGGAAAGAGATAATATAAGGTAATATAAACTTGAATTTGTTTCAGCTATAAATTTCCCTTTGCCTGCTCATTTATTTCGCCGGCCGGTGCTTGATGTTTCGTCTCCGCGCTGGCAGATTGTTTATTTATTTCTTGATTGCTACAATAATTAGCTCGCCATTGTTTTTTTTTTCTTACTTTTATTCCTCTGGTGTTTCCTGTTATTCTTAAATATTTATTTCCATTACGTTTTGCTTTCACGGTGCATGAAGTTCAAGGGTGATTCACGCGGTATATATAGATAATTTCCACTTTCCGTCGTCCCGCTTTACAACGATTCGTTTTCCGACCGTCGGTCCCCTTGAATTGGCAGGACTTCTTATTGTAACTTCACATACACATTTTTAAAGATACAGGGCTTATATAACATACAATTTAAGTTTGCGGACAGATTATAGGGTCCCTCTACTTAATTTTTACATTTTAAATCACGTCTGTCTGTTAACAATAAAGTATTGTATACTAATTCATACGAAATTCGATTTACACTCATTAAGCTTTCTTACGCGGCCGTGGGAACGGATCCCAGTTGTAAATGGGGGGGGGGGGGACTAACTGTATATGGGACTTCCCCTTCAAGGAGACTTTTTTTTTGTGTTCTCTGAAGCAAGGAGAAACTAGAGGTCGCGGGTTTTGCTAAACATCATGTTCTTAAGCAGCTCCTCTCAAGGTTGATTCTACCAATGTTGGAGTTACTTAGCGCTGTTTGTGTTGTAAGGTTTATTTACTAGTAATTTGTATTTTAAGGTTTATTTGCTAGTAATCTGTGTTGTAAGGTTTATTTACTAGTAATCTGTGTTGTAAGGTTTATTTACTAGTAATTTGTATTTTAAGGTTTATTTGCTAGTAATCTGTGTTGTAAGGTTTATTTACTAGTAATCTGTGTTGTAAGGTTTATTTACTAGTAATTTGTATTGTAAGGTTTATTTGCTAGTAATCTGTGTTGTACGTTTATTTGCTAGTAATCTGTGTTGTAAGGTTTATTTACTAGTAATCTGTGTTGTAAGGTTTATTTACTAGTAATTTGTGTTGTAAGGTTTATTTACTAGTACTTTGTGTAAGGTTTATTTACTAGTAATTTGTGTTGTAAGGTTTATTTACTAGTAATTTGTATTGTATGGTTTATTTGCTAGTAATCTGTGTTGTAAGGTTTATTTGCTAGTAATCTGTGTTGTACCGTTTATTTGCTAGTAATTTGTATTGTATGGTTTATTTGCTAGTAATCTGTGTTGTACCGTTTATTTACTAGTAATTTGTATTTTAAGGTTTATTTGCTAGTAATCTGTGTTGTACCGTTTATTTGCTAGTAATTTGTATTGTAAGGTTTATTTGCTAGTAATCTGTGTTGTACGGTTTATTTGCTAGTAATTTGTGTTGAAAGGTTTATTTACTAGTAATTTGTGTTGTAAGGTTTATTTGCTAATAATTTGTGTTGTAAGGTTTATTTACTAGTAATTTGTGTTGTAAAGTTTATTTGCTAATAATTTCTGTTGTAAGGTTTATCTACTAGTAATTTGTGCCTGAATCAAGTTTGTTCCCATCTCCTCTTCAGATGATGATTTGCACTTGTACATTTGGTCTCCACGCGGCATTCGCAAGTTCTCTTCAGGCCGTGGCTGACAGAAAAATCTGTCCCGTCCCCCTCAAGCTTCGTTCCACCCCCCCCCCCCACCCCCACACACACACACACGCCGAAAAAAAGAAGTCACGTGTATTCTTTTCTCGTTCTTTAAATTATTTAATATCAGTGCAGTAATTAAAAAAAAAAACTCCACCATGTGACACCCTGGATCTGGGCACATGCCTGGGAAGCAAAGAATAGGATCACTGTACCCTACCACGCATGATCGTAAAAGGCGACTAAGGAGAGTTTGCACAGGGCCAGCAACCCTATCTGGTAAAAAACTATCAGACTGCTACAGAAACAGAAGCAAGGAAAAAAACAAATGCAGGTGAAAGGAGAAATGCTTATCAGGAAATTGAGCCCATGAAGGTTGTTGATGAAAGCCAGCCACTGGAAGTCCCCAGCCTGACTGCAGGCCTCCTGGAACCTAAACACAAGATGCAAATAGGCAACTGGAATGTAAGAACACTTAACCAGACTGGAAAACTAGCACAAACCATCAAGGAAATGCACAGATACAAACTAGACATAGTAGGAATACTAGAAGCAAGATGGACAGGACAAGGCAGAAGGAAATTAACAACACAGCACACAGAAGATACAATAATATGGTCAGGTAAAGAAGATCATCATGAAGGAAGAGTAGCATTGATTATAACAAAAGAAGCATCAAGAGCATTGCTGAAATGGACCCCTATAAATGAGAGATTATTATATGTACGCTTCAACTCAAGATTCACGAAGCTGTCTATTATAGTTTGTTATGCACCAACAGAAGCAGCTGAAGAGGAATTAAAAGATTTTTACAACAGCCTCCAAGCCACAGTAGAAACAATACCCAAGCATGATATGCTACTCATCTTGGGCGACGTCAATGCAAAAGTAGGTGAGGGAAATGAAAATAGAAGAAGAATCATGGGAAGAGAAGGAATCGGAGAAATAAATGAAAATGGATAAAGGCTGTACAGTTTCTGTGAAGAAAACATGATGACCAACGGAGGGACAATTTTCCAATATAAAAACATCTTTAAAATGACTTGGAGGTCCCCAGATAAAACCACAGAAAACCAAATCGATCACATTCTAATAAACAACAAGTGGAAACGGTCATTATAAGATGTGCTAGCAAGGAAAAGAGCAGATGTAGGAAGTGATCACAACCTTCTGGTAGCAAAAATAAAACTAAAATTAAGGAAAGCCAAAATCGGAGAACACAGAAAGGCACGCTTTGAAACAGCAAAACTGAAAGACCAGCAAACAAGGAATGAATTTTCAGTAGTACTTAAGAACCGCTTCAGTGTCCTACAAGACGAAGCAGAAATGTCTATACTAGAGTTCAATAAAACGCTACAGGAAACAGCAAAAAAGGTGCTGGGATATCGGAAACGAAGAAAAGAGGAATGGATAAACAAGCCCACATGGGAAAAGATAGCACCAAATCACAAAGGCTGAAAGAACACGTTTTAAGTAATTATGCACAAAAACACAAAGAAGTCAAGGAATCATGCCGTCAAGACAAATATCAATACTATGACAACTTAGCAGAAGCAGCTGAGAAACCAGCATATGCAAATACCATGAAAACCATATCACAAAGTAGATGACAGGTAACTTCAGCACAAGATGTAGAGTTACATTAAGAATACCTAAGGGACAAGTGATCAATGGAGAAAGGGAAAAAAATTGAAAGATGGAGGGAACACTTTAACACCCTACTAAACAGAACACAAGCAGCACAAACAATAGACATACCTGAAACAAAAACAGAACTAAACATCCACACAGGACCAATAACATGTGAAGTAAAAGAGGCAATAAAAAAGCTAAAATTAGACAGGGCACCAGGTGAGGATGAAGTGACTGCTGAGATGTTGAAGGCAGAAGAAACAGAAACACCAAAACAACTTTGCCGGATATTACAACAAATTTGGGATCTAGAAAAAGCTCCAGAGGAGTGGAAAACTAGCCTTATAGTAAAACTACCAAAGAAGGGTGACCTCAGAGATTGCGGGATCTGGAGAGGCAGTACCCTACTGTCACTCACAAGTATTTTGCAGAATAATCATCAACATAATTGTACCAGCGCTTGAGGGAAAATTTCGGAAAGAGCAGGCATGATTTAGGAAAGGAAGATCATGCATAGACCACATATTTGTACTTAGACAAATATTAGAACAGGCAAATGATTGGCGTAGCACAACATATGCATTGTTTATAGATTTTGAGAAAGCCTTTGAAAGTGTCAATAGAGATGCACTGTGGAAAATCCTAAGATGGCATGGCCTTTCCTATAAGATAGTGAATGCCATCAATGCACTATACGAGGTTTTTCAGTGCAAAGTGATCTGTTGAGAACATACCTGCGGCAGCTTTAGGGTACAAACAGGAGTGAAGCAGGGATGTGTACTATCCCCAACATTATTTATCTTGGCAGTAGACTGGTTAATGAAGGAGACAAAATCAGACAAACGCAGAGGATTACAATGGACTCTTGACACAGTGCTGGAGGATCTTGACTTTACGGACGACATTTGTCTACTATCAAGCAGCCACTAAGATATAAAAGTAAAGTAAAGATAGTCCCATAGCATTTCAAATGCCGTAGGGGATGAATCGTTAGAGACCTCATTATGCTGGGTCATCAGCGTATGAGGTAGGGTGACCAGTTCCTTTCCTCGCTGCCTTTACTTCCCAGATTTTCTCTGGTACCCATTTTACGAGGCTGGGTCGACCTCAGGGCCGTATTGGTCGGAAAAAAAAAAATCCCGCTCAGCTGGGGATTCGAACCCTCGACCATTTGGTTGCTAGACGAGTGCTCTAACCACTACGCTAGCCTAACTAAGATATGCAACTAAGATATGCAAGATAAAATAAACAAGCTAACTCAGAATGCAAACAACATAGGACTAAAGATCAACGTAGGAAAGATAAAGTTAATGAAGCAAAATGTGAACAGCAGAAATGTACTCAGAGTAGATAGCAAGTTAGTGGAGGAGGTCAACGAATTTATATATCTAGGCAGTAGAGTAATAGAAAATGGAGACAACACAGAGGACATCAACAGCAGACTTACTAGAGCAAACCAGGCTTTTGTAATGCTGTGGACTATATGGAAATAAATTAAAAAAAACTAAGCATGAGACGAAAATCAGGATCTTTTCCCGTGCCTTTCGTCGCTATAATGTCGCTTCCGGTTTTCCGACATCGTACGTATGTCGCTATATCGACTCTTGGTTTGTTTCAATAAAACAACCGGTGTAACATTTAGATTGTACATATTTCGTCCTCGTTTCCGGTGACATTTTTCAAAATGGTGAAAGAGTACTTAGTTACGAGCGATGCCGAGCGAGAAAAAGGAAGAGAAACATCGAAAATTTTCAATTTTTGATGATGTAGATAGGGGTATGGACATGGCCTTTGACCACCCCACTGCTCTTGAATGTATCCCAAGTAGATCTAGACATATTTAGACGACTGGAGAAATAGTTAGGAGGTTATTTCAGACATTAATTTAGCAACATAGAATCACAATACGAGATCGACAAGTAGATCTAGACATCTCAGATGGTAAGTAGTATAGATCTAGACCTAGCCTATTGTGAGCTGGGCACAATCATTATCTAAAAACGTCACATTACTTCTTTTTTCCTAAAAAACTCTGCATTTATGAAATTTTCATACATTTAGCTATACTTTGAAACATAATAAATACACGGAAGTACATGGAAATATTGTTTTCCATTTCATTTTACAACTATACCCCTCTATACACATCAAGACCCGCGGTTTTTATGTGGCACGGCGAGAACGTCCGTGTTTGTTTTTTTTTTTTTTGTGGCACGGGAAGAGTTAACTAAGTGTACTACTCTATGGAAGTGAATGCTGGAAAATCGCCAAAACCATAGAAAACAAGTTGAATATTCTTTCCAGACTAAATGTTTACGAAGAATTAGAAAAATATTCTGGCCAAACACCATAAGAAATAACATCTTGTTGACAGAAATGGAGATGAAGCCACTGACACCAATTATTGAGGAAAGACGCTGGCGATGGTTGGGACATGTGCTCCGAATGACTGACAACTCACTACCAAAAATAGCACTAAGATGCGGGCTCACCTGGGCAAGAGCGGAAAAAAGGCAAAGGACAGGTATTTGTGGAAAACCCTTGCGGAAGCCCAATGTGCCTTGGGCACTTAAAGTTCAGAGGGAGAGAGAGAGAGAGAGGAGAATGAGAGAGAGAGAGATTAATAAAAATAATTCTTATCAAATTATTTAATATCAGTGTATTAAAAAACTATTATTATCAAATTATTTGTTAAAAATCCCGTTTCCATGCCATTAAGGCATATTGGGAATACGATATTAGGCCTCCGGCACGTGACGGAGTGATATGGGTCAGTATCACGGCTGGTCGCATTTACCTTCACAAATTTCTCTGGTACCCAGTTTTAGAGGCTGGGTGAACCCCGGGGTGCCTTTTTCAGTGTGTACCAGAATAAAATTCCTCTGCTGGGATTTGAACCTGGTACCACGGGATTAGTAAACGGAACGCCTAACCACTCAGCTAACCATGCTTTCCTTGTCAAATTATACTAGAAAGACATTTACTGATAGCTCTGTCCAGTTATACTACTTACATTGATGATGGATATTTGTCGTTTACACTGTTTACAAAAGAAAGATTATAAAAAAGGCAACGATTTTACCCTAAATGAAAAGAAAAAAAAACCCACCAAGCTTGGGAACTCCATCTCTAATCTGATTGGATTAAAAAACTTTTTCGTGCTCGCATAATGACGCAAAACTGCTGCAGGAGATTAAGGGAAAGGGAAATATAAAATTTATGAAAACATGATATTAAAGAAGACCATCAAAAGCTCTAATCAGGGGATTTGGAGAGATCATCAAATCTCTCTTTAACAAGGAGATTAGACGAGAACATCAAAATCTCAGTAATTAGGATATCAGTGGGAAGGAATCTCTCTAATCATAGAATCATGGGAGGAAATCAAATCCTATAAACAATGAATTCAAGGGATGGCATGAAATCTCAATAACCAGGAGATCAGGGATTGATACATCCCTCTAACCAGGAGATCAGGGATTGATACATCCCTCTAACCAGGAGAATGGAACCTAATATAAATCATTAGGGACTGATCTACTCTTGAGAAAGAAAAGTCAGCTCATTTTCATCATTGGAGCGAATATCTTCAACAGTTATTGTTATATAGACTACATACAAACACCTTATATTTAGACTACAAACACGCACCTCGTATTTAAGCTACAAACAAACACCTCATATCGAGAATAGACATTTCATATTTAAACTACAAAGGTCCACCTCGTATTTATAATACAAACAAACACTTCATATTTAGAATAAAAGCAAGCAGCTCATATTAGACTACAAACACTTTATATTTAGGCAACAGGCACCTCGTATTTTGGCTACAAACAAACACCTCATATCGAAAATGAACATGTAGAAATGGGTACCCAACTTCTTCTGGAGTTGGGGAAGGAAAAGGCAGCCAGGCGTGATACTGACCATATCACCCTCTAGTGTGCTGACAGGTCAAGGAAAATATGGGCACTAACACAATATCCCTATGTGCCTCTAAGGCATGATAGGGTTACCTTTACTTTTTTTATATTTAGATTACAAACAAACACATCGTATTTAGACGCTAACAAACAACTTATATTTAGACTACAAACAAACACACACCTCATATTTATACTACAAACAAACACCTCACATTTAGACTACAGACAAACACCTCACATTTAGACTACAATCAAACACCTCATATTTAGACTAAAAACAAACATCTCACATTTAGACTTCAGACAAACAATTCATATTTAGACTACAGACAAACACCTCACATTTAGACTACAGACAAACACTTCACATTTATACTACAATTAAACACCTCATATTTAGACTACAATCAAACACTTCACATTTAGACTACAGACAAACACTTCACATTTAGACTACAATCACACACCTCATATTTAGACTACAGACAAACACTTCATATTTATACTACAATCAAACACCTCATATTTAGACTACAATCAAACACCTCACATTTAGACTAAAAACAAACATCTCACATTTAGACACGACATAAAGCACCAGTTAGAAGTGGGACTTATGCTAGTTTTGTTGGATGTTGTATGTATCTCATTTAATATTGCTGTTACAGCGCATATACAAGTTTCTCAGTGTCAGTTTAAAGGGTTGGGGGGGGGGGGGTGGAGAGAGAGAGAGAGAGAGAGAGAGAGAGAGAGAGAGAGAGAGGAGAGAAAGATTTGAACAGACGCCACAGTGTGTGAAGGCTTGAAGTTTTATTTTGACCCTCGACAAAAGAAGAAAGCAAGAAAGGAAACAGGTCTTGACAGTGATTCGAACTTTTTGTGTCAGGGCCAAGGAACCGCTCTTAACGGCCACGTTAATTTTGATAAAGAATCTTAACATGCTTTATCTTCTAGCCAAGACGCCTGCTTCAGTGAATTTGTGTTGAGAGCATCAGGCATATCTTGGACCCTTCGCCTCATCGGCTGTAGTCCTATTTCTCTTTTTGCCATAAATCAGGGATCGGCAAATTTCCATCACTAGTTTGAAAATAAATTGATGACAACTGACAAAACAAACAAGGCAGCTGGTATACGTATCAGTGAAAAAAAAATGGAAGAAGTGGAGAGTTTTGAGTATCTTGGATCACTATTAATTAATGATGGAGATACAATGAGGGAAATTAAAAGGAGGACATCTATCGCTCTTCGGAAAATAAAACAACTAAAGAATCTGTGGAGAGGAACAGACAGAACTACAAAAATAAGATTTTTAAGGGCATGCATCTTTCCCATAGCAACATATGCCTGTGAGACCTGGACACTTAACAAAACAGCTGAAAAACACATAAATGGCTTTGAATGTAAATGTTATATAAGAGTTCTTCAAATGTCATGGACACAAAAAGAACAAATATATCCATACTATAAGAACTTAATATTGAAGAGGGCTGGCTAGTAAAGAGGATTAAAGAGAGAAAACTTAAATATTTTGGACACATTAAACGTCATGATAATCTAGAGAAGACCGTCTTGGAAGGGTACATAATGAGAAAAAAGAAAGAGAGGAAGACCAAGGCGAAGATGGCTGCAAGAAATTGTTGATGATCTGCAAATGGATATATGAGCAGCAGGCCATCTTGCTCACAACCGAGAAGCCTACAGGAGAGCTTTTAGGGAGGCAAATTTCCGCAAGCGACATGCAAATGAATTAATGATAAGTTTGAAAATAACAAAGGACATGAACAACAAAGGCTTTGGATGCTGCCATCTATATGAAAAGACCGCCGGGCTATATTCATGACTTCAGCCAGTCACTGAACGCAGTAATCATCATCATCATCATCATCATCATCAGTCCTCTGTACTCCCAATGGAGCATAAGGCACCAACAAAGGTTCCACAGCCAGTCACGTCTTAAGCAAGTAGGGGTACCTTTTGTCAGTATTTGGTGAAGGGCAATGAACCCATGAAATAACTCTGAATTAATTACTATTAGAGATGACCATGGTTGTTTTACGTATGCTAGAATCTTCTACATCAGCGGTTTTCAGTTAACAAAAGTCCTCGGACCCCCCGCTGTTTCAAAATCCACGCCACAGGCCTCCATACTTTGCAAAACCGTTCACGTATGTTAGCTATGTGCTTTAAATGCAAAAGAACTTTTTTTGTAGAAAATGTGGGTAACCTTTAATGAGTAAATGCTACAGTAGACTAAAAAAAACAGTATAAACATGGTGAATTTTCAATGTGGAAACTTCATCCAGCTTCTAGTGACATCTAAGAACAGGCTCTTTCTAGCATCCTCTTCTCGGAGTTCCCCTGCTCTAGGAAGCCGTCATGTTTGTCACCAAGGCTGCAAAACCGGGTTCATCAGAAAAACGCGAAAAAGAAAAGTTCTTTCCTCTACACAGTATTCGCCGAAACATCCCTTGTTAAACATTTCACACTGATAATTTAAAGAACAGGACCTAGAGTCTTTGCCACGGACCACCATGACAGGATCTCCGGACCACCATGACAGGATCTGCGGACCACCATGACAGGATCTGCGGACCACCAGAGTGGTAACCACTGTTCCGTCACTCTTCGCTCGTGAACAGTATATTTCATGGTCAGGGTATGGGACAAAAGTCCTAACTTAGATCCTTCGGAGTTTGAGCGAGAATGTTGTGTAGTCTTGTCTGTGTCCGGAAAGTTAACAGTGATAGTTTGTAGATGTGAGTTAAGTATGTTTGCTCTTCGTATGACGCAGTAACTTAGCTAGCTAGCAGCCCGGAATTATATCCTGTCTCAGTAACTTAGCTAGTTAGCAGCCCGGAATTATATCCTGTCTCAGTAACTTAGCTAGTTAGCAGCCCGGAATTATATCCTGTCTCAGTAACTTAGCTAGCTAGCAGCCCGGAATTATATCCTGTCTCAGTAACTTAGCTAGTTAGCAGCCCGGAATTATATCCTGTCTCAGTAACTTAGCTAGTTAGCAGCCCGGAATTATATCGTGCTGGAATTATGTATGTTGACATCGTCTTTTGGAATATTTTCGTTGTCGACTCATCCTCATCTTCATCGTGATTCATGTATTCAGCGGCTGTGAGTAATGAGATATTGCGGACTTGCTTAATAATCCTGTGTGCCAGCTTGTGTACGGCCTGTGTTCGTCCTGTGAAAAGAATATCATTACAGGAGTGTTTGCTGTGTTTATATCTGCAAGTTGGTCACAACCACATATGTGTTTATATCTGCAAGTTAGTCACACCCACATATGTGTTTATATCTGCAAGTTGGTCACACCCACATATGTGTTTATATCTGCAAGTTAGTCACACCCACATATGTGTTTATATCTGCAAGTTGGTCACAACCACATATGTGTTTATATCTGCAAGTTGGTCACAACCACATATGTGTTTATATCTGCAAGTTGGTCACAACCACATATGTGTTTATATCTGCAAGTTGGTCACAACCACATATGTGTTTATATCTGCAAGTTGGTCACAACCACATATGTGCTTATATCTGCAAGTTGGTCACAACCACATATGTGCTTATATCTGCAAGTTGGTCACAACCACATATGTGTTTATATCTGCAAGTTGGTCACAACCACATATGTGTTTATATCTGCAAGTTGGTCACAACCACATATGTGTTTATATCTGCAAGTTGGTCACAACCACATATGTGCTTATATCTGCAAGTTGGTCACAACCACATATGTGTTTATATCTGCAAGTTGGTCACAACCACATATGTGCTTATATCTGCAAGTTGGTCACAACCACATATGTGCTTATATCTGCAAGTTGGTCACAACCACATATGTGTTTATATCTGCAAGTTGGTCACAACCACATATGTGTTTATATCTGCAAGTTTGTCACAACCACATATGTGCTTATATCTGCAAGTTGGTCACAACCACATATGTGTTTATATCTGCAAGTTGGTCACAACCACATATGTGTTTATATCTGCAAGTTGGTCACAACCACATATGTGCTTATATCTGCAAGTTGGTCACAACCACATATGTGTTTATATCTGCAAGTTGGTCACAACCACATATGTGTTTATATCTGCAAGTTGGTCACAACCACATATGTGTTTATATCTGCAAGTTGGTCACAACCACATATGTGTTTATATCTGCAAGTTGGTCACACCCACATATGTGTTATATCTGCAAGTTGGTCACACCCACATATGTGCTTATATCTGCAAGTTGGTCACACCCACATATGTGTTTATATCTGCAAGTTGGTCACACCCACATATGTGTTTATATCTGCAAGTTGGTCACACCCACATATGTGTTTATATCTGCAAGTTGGTCACACCCACATATGTGTTTATATCTGCAAGTTGGTCACACCCACATATGTGTTTATGCGAGCGTGACAGTAAGACCACTACGGTGGTGCAGGCAATACCTCAGGCCACGTCATTCCCGCCTTCTTTATCAACAATGTTACGATATTATGAAACTATGAATAATGATTGCTTCACTTATGTAATATCTGCAATAGCGACACACCATAATCCAGAGTCACGCATCCCGCGTGGCACAGCTGCCCGACCCTTGCCATAAACCATAGGCATCTTTACCTGCTGCCTACCTCGAGCTTACAACTCGTTCAGTGTGATTAAAGAAAGACTTGAAACTAGTTTAATAATCTGTAACACAGATACCTAGATTCAGGAAGAACATTACCTAATAACTTCTTTTCAGTCTTTTCTGAATAATAAGGAAGTTAGAAAAATTCTTAGAAAACTTGTTTATCTTATTGTCAGACAAAGGAAGCCAGACAGTATCGATGCTGGTCATTAGTTGTCTGTGTGGTATCGATGCTGTTTAATAGTCGCCTGATTAAAAAAAAAAGATATTTTTTAAAGCTGTAACTATCTGTCAGTAAGTCTTAGTGATACTAAATGCTGAAATTTCGTAAAAATGTAAAAAAAAAAACAACAAAAAAACTCGAAAAATCATGCCACCGTTTGAAAAATCTGAAAAGCCCTGAAAAACTGAAGCACTGAAAATATGGTATTCAGTTCTTCCACTCAGGCACTCACTCAGTCAGTCAGTCAATCAGTAAATCAGTCAGTCAATCAATCAGTCAGTCTATCAGTCAGTCAGTCAATCAATCAGTCATTCAGTCAGGCACTCAGTTAGTCAGTCATTTGCATGTTCCTTGGGGAACTTTGCCTTCCTAGCAGCTCTCCTGTAGGCCTCTCGGTTGTAAACAAGATGCCCTGCTGCTGATGCGTCCATTTGCAGATCATCAACGATGCCTTGCAGCCATCTTTAGGCTCTAGTGGAGTACTAGTGACTTACAATACTACTCTTCATATCTCTACATGTGATTGTTTATTGAAATGAAATAAAACGCAATCCATGTTAGCAGAAATCTAACGTTGTTGAGTTGTTGCCTTCTGTATTTTACAAGCATTCTGACACAATCAGTCTAATGACATTCATAAAAAATTTTTAAAATATAGTCCAGTCGTATCTTGTCTTGTATCCTTCCTCATATATCTGTCCTTGTTGACGTCTTGGTAGGGCTTTGTGATTTGCCTCATATCTCTCTCTCTCTCTCTCTCTCTCTCTCTCTCTCTCTCTCTCTGAACCTTGAGTGCCCAGGGCACATGGGGCTTCCGCAAGGGTTTTCCACAAACACCTCTCCTTTGCCTTTTTTCCGCTCTTGCCCAAGTGAGCGCTCTATTGCTCAACATCCTCTCTGTTGTTCTTCTCTGTATCTCCTTTGGTCTACCCTTAATTCTGTTCCCATGTAGTGTCCATCTTAGAGCTATATTTGGTAGTGAGTAGGGATATTAACCCTTTCATTCCAAACCAGCACTGGTAGTGTTGGTAGACCTCGTACACCTATACAAATCAACGCTCAAAGCGATTTTCAGGCAAAGTCTACGTTAAATGAAAACTAGCCCATTTCTACCACAACCGGCATATTTCAGTCAACAGCAGCTTCTTTCTAGTTTCTTTCTAGCTTCTTTCTAGTTTCTCTCTACCAGAATTTCCCATCACAATTTATTCTGGCGGAGCATGAAAATTAATCCAGGGGTGAAAGAGTTAAAGGTTACTGCGATTCCCTCCGTTCACTTCACTTCAGTCTGTTTTCTTGAATTCCTAGTGTGAATTTTGTCGTGGTATGTTGTCTGGTGGTATGTTATCTGGTGGTGGTTTTGGAGACAAACCGTTTGATTTATTGTTTCTGTATAACATGTAATACTGGTGTCACTCCGACCCATGTCCTGATTGTGCATGGGAGAGGAGAAAGGGGAGATAGATAGATAGATAGATAGATAGATAGATAGATAGATAGATAGATAGATAGATAGATAGATAGATAGATAGATAGATAGATAGATAGATAGATAGATAGATAGATAGATAGATAGATAGATAGATAGATAGATAGATAGATAGATATTGATAGATAGATAGATAGATAGATGGATGGATGGATGGATGGATGGATGGATGGATGGATGGATAGATAATGGATAGATGGATGGATGGATGGATGGATAGATAGATGGATGGATAGATAGATAGATAGATAGATAGATAGATAGATAGATAGATAGATAGATAGATAGATAGATGGATGGATGGATGGATGGATGGATGGATGGATGGATGGATGGATAGATAGGCAGTCAGATAAATAGTTAGACAGACAGACAAAGACAGTCAAGTAGCCATCAAGATAGAAAGACAGACAAATAGACAGAAAAACAGACAAACAGGCGGGCAAATAGAGAGACACAAAAAAGAAAGACAGGTAGGTAGGCAGGCAGACAGGTAGGTAAGATGGATGGATGGATGGATGGATGGATGGATGGATGGATGGATGGACAGACGGACGGACGGACGGTTTTCTCTAGATTATCATGACGTTTAACGTGTCCAAAATATTTAAGTTTTCTCTCCTTAAAGTATGACACATGAGAAAGAAAAACATTTAGACAATGACTGTATACATAAATGTGCAAATTTTACACCGCTCGACAACACGGAAGAAAATAGGAACAACGTAGCTATAAATATTTGTTTCTGAACCTCAAACAATATTAACTTCAGGGTTAATGAAAATTTCGATTATAAACCGTTAACTATTATCGATACTAGGTCATTGCGTTTAAACTACCATCGGCAAGTAATGGCTGGCATCGATACTGCCCGGCTTCCCTAGACGGTGATTAGGGCAAACAAGGCCCATACGTCATGATTAAGAAAGAGCTATATTCTGAAGACAAACCATGAAAGTGCTTTGTGGCGAACATAACAAGGTACCATTGTCTCGGTATATATATAACTGTTCAACGTTAATAGATGTTGGACTGGAAAAACAAAGTTGTTAAAATAACATTATGTAAGCCGTTAACTTAAATAGTTTAATTCTATTTCCCATTTTTCTAAGATAATTTTTTTAACAATGGCCAGATTGATATTATTTCAAAGCATTTTTGTTACAGCTCTCGTGTATTCCCTTGTTATTTCCCTTTGTTTCAGGCCCACAGAAACGATCATTTCTTGAATGTACTGGTACTGAACCCTGGGGAACTATCTTTTTTCTATGTATAATTAATACTGAATTTGTTTCGGAAATTAATCATTTCGTCTAATAACCAACTCCTCATTTTTAACATGTACTGACATGACCCCGGTTTATTTGTCGAATTTGTTTCGTTTAGATGGATGTTTTGTTAAACATTTTCCATGCACTATAAATGCTACACAGAAGGCACGAAATAAAACATGAACAGACAAGTGAATCAAATGAGTTGTTTATGTCTGAACATAGAAACAATAGTAGACCGATTTCTGAGAGTAAACAGAGACTTGAACTTTACTGATTACATAAAAGCTTGCATGGTTTTTTTTTTCGAAAGGGGGGGGGGGGAGGAATGAGAGAAGAGATGGTAAAAATGCTTGGAAAACATCACGTGGAATGTAAAGGTATGAGAAATATTAACAATATGTCAGTCAGTCAGTCAGTCATTTGCATGTCTCTTGCGGAAATTTGCCTCCCTAACAGCTCTCCTATAGGTCTCTAGGTTGTGAGCAAGATGTCCTACTGCCGATGCATCCATTTGCAGATCATCAACGATGTCTTGCAGCCATCTTCGCCTTGGTGTTCCTCTCTTTCTTTTTCCCATTATGTACCCTTCCAAGATGATCTTCTCTAAATTCTCATGACGTTTAATGTGTCATAAATATTTAAGTTTTCTCTCTTTATTCCACTTTACTAGCCAGCCTTCTTCAACATTAAACTCTTGTAGTATGGATATATTTGTTCTTTATTGTGTCCATGATATTTGAAGAACTCTTCTGTAGCATTTACATTCAAAGGCATTTATGTGTTTATCAACTGTTTTGTTAAATGTCCAGGTCTCACAGGCATATGTTGCGATCGGAAAGATGCATGCCCTTAAAAATATTAACTTTCTAGTAATGTCTGTTCCTCTCCACAGATTCTTTAGTTGTTTTACTTTTTGAAGAGCGATCGATAGGTGTCCTTTTAATTTCCATCACTGTATCTCCATTATTAGTTATTAGTGATAAAAGATATTCAAAACTCTCCACTTCTTCCAATTTTTCCTCATTGATACATATTTCATCTGCCTTGTTTGTTTTGTCAGTTGTCATCAATTTAGTAACAATAAGTACTAGAAACAAAATAAAGGAGCAGCAATAAGACTGAGCAATGACACAGATGAGTTTGAGAAGTTAAACGGAGATGTACAGGATAGGTCGTGGCCCGTCACATGACCTACATTCACCATGCATGGTAAGAGGATTTAACACAAACTCGTCCATGACACACGAACATTCTTTGTAATAATTCATCGTGTCTGCCACGTTTTAAACAGTCTAAAATTACCACGTCAGAACGATGAAAGAAAATTATTTAACAAGCAATAAAAGTTCTGTGAACACATCAGGAGAAGGCAGAAGTGTGGATAATTCAAGGAAAAGTAGATAGATAGATAGATAGATAGATAGATAGATAGATAGATAGATAGATAGATAGATAGATAGATAGATAGATAGATAGATAGATAGATAGATGGATGGATGGATGGATGGATGGATGGATGGATGGATGGATGGATGGATAGGTAGGTAGGTAGGTAGGTAGGTAGGTAGGTAGATAGATAGATAGATAGATAGATAGATAGATAGATAGATAGATAGATAGATAGATAGATAGATAGATAGATAGATAGATAGATAGATAGATAGATAGATAGATAGATAGATAGATAGATAGATAGATAGATAGATAGATAGATAGATAGCAACTGGCAGAAAGAGATACGATTTCTATATCTGAAGAGAAAATATCACTGCCGCACACAAAGGTTCAAGATAAATCGCTAACGCCCTATGATGATGATGATGATGATGATGATTATGATGAACATTCAACGCAGAAATTAAAGATTTCTCTAACTGCTAAAAAACTAGAATAATTTTTGACAATGGACTAAATGGGGCTAAACTGGCCTATCATACAGTCTTTCAAAGGACGACAAATGGTTCTTCCGTTTCGAATCTCCATATTTCTAGCAGCAAATTTGCTGTAATTTTGCCGTCCTGTATCGAAAGATTTTATCTACTAATTTTCTGTTTTCAATCTGGCATTCAATAGTTCCTGAATTGTAATGCAATGCTGTTCTGATAGGTTTTTCATGAGAATTTCTGCAAGTTTTTTTTTCTTTTGGCTAATGGTTTGGTCTCGTTTTAGAATATGCTAATGAAATATGGAAACCAATTTTGCAATTCGGTTTTTTACTTCTGCTTTTTGTGTATGTGTATGTGTGGGGACGGGTGTATGGGTGGGGTAGGCCTGGGTGCCATTAGGCCGAAGAGAAAAAGAAAACTGAGGTTTATGATAGATTGGTGTGCAGAACAATTGACCATTATTTTTGCGACAGATTGGAGGAGAATGAAGAGGAACATTGGATCGGTTGAAGCATAAAATTGGGATAACAATTATCTAGCCTGCTGGTGTTATCGTGAACATTTTATTTGTCCCGCTGTTCTTTACTGTGAACAACATTTTTGTCTCCCTGTTCTTTTCTGTGAACAACGTTTTTTTCTCCCTGTTCTTTTCTGTGAACAACGTTTTTGTCTCCCTGTTCTTTTCTGTGAACAACGTTTTTTTTCCCTGTTCTTTTATGTGAACAACGTTTTTGTCTCCCTGTTCTTTTCTGTGAACAATTTTTTTGTCTCCCTATTCTTTTCTGTGAACAATTTTTTTCTCTCGCTGTTGGTTTCTGTGACACTTTTTTTGTCTTCCTATTCTTTTCTGTTAATATTTTTGTTATCTCACTGTTTTTTTTCCTGTGAACAATTTTTTTGTCTCGCTGTTGTTTTCTGTAAACAATTTTGTTGTCTCTCTGCTCTTTTCTGTTAACTGTTAACATTTTTTGTGTCTCGCTGTTGTTTTCTGTGAACAATTTTTTGTGTCTCCCTGTCTTTTTCTGTGAGCAGTTTTTTGTATGTCTCGCTGATGATTTCTGTGAACAATTTTTTTGTCTCGCTGTTGTTTGCTGTCAATGATTCTCTGTCTTTCTGTTTCACTCATTCACTCTTCTTCTCTCTTTCCCTCCATCTCTCTCTCCCTGTCTCTCTCTAACTGTCTATCTCTCTCGTTGTTTTTTATTTACTTCCAGTTATTCTCTCTCCTTCTCGTCTGCCTATCTCCCTCTTTCTCTCTCTCTCTAGTGACAAAATCTAGACATGATCTTTACAAGAAAAGCTTTACTTATTCTGCTGCTCATCTTTAGAATACCTTCCTATCCTGTATAAAAATATAAATTATACTCTTTCCTACAACTACAAACTTTTCCAATATCTATTTGATGTCGACTACATACCTTCGACTGCTCTTACAGGCACCAAATTCAGTTGATTGTTTATTCTGAATAGTACCGAAAGTTTTGTTTGGTAGATAGTCATTTATATGTGTATGTAGTTACTTTATTATTAATTATGTTTGTTATATGAGCAGCATATTTGTAGAGTGTCTGGAACAGAGTGAAAGTTGTATGATAAAGGGCAGAGTGTCAGACGGGCCTGCGTGCCCAATGCTTAACCCTTTTGAAATAAAGATCAATCAGTCAATCTCTCCCACTCTCTCGTTTTTTCGTCCTGTTATTCTCTCTCTCAATTCCTTTCTCCTCCTCTCCCTCATGTTATTTTTTTCTTCCAGTTATTCTCTCTCTTGTCTGTCTGTCTCTTTCTTCGCTCTCTCTCGTTTTTTTTCTTTCAGTTATTATCTTCTTTCTCTCTTTTTTTCTCACATTTTTTCCTTCAAGTTATTCTCTCTCTCTCTCTCTCTCAGAGCCCAAAATTGGTACCCCTGAAAAAGAGAATCATTCTTAGCAACAGTCAAGTTTTCTCACACAATTCTCCGCATGTCTTGGGGTCACTGCTTACATTTAACTCTAACTTTATTTGATTTTCTTTCTGACAGCCTACGCTTAAAATACTATTTTCGTTGTTCTAAACCCAGGCGCGATCTGTACAAGAGAAGTCTTGCATACTCTTCTGTACATCTCTGATATTCCCTCTCGTACCATTTAAAACACATTAGCAATATTTCATCATTTCATTCCAAATTTATTCAATATTTACTTGCTTGTAACTTTATGCCTCCTTAAGATATGCAATCTCCTCTCTCTCTCTCTTTCTCTCTCTCTCCCTCTCTATTGTATATGATGAACGTGCAGAACAAAGTAGCTGATGGACATACAGAACATGCAGAGCAAACAAATCGATAAACTTACAGACTAAAGTAGTTGACAGACGTACATAAAGAAGTAATTAATAAGAATAAGGAAGCAAACATCTAAAAAATATCAAATTGATTTTCAAAAAATATTTCCGAAGGAAACAACCAAAAATACATCCTTTCTTTCTCGTCTCTGTTTCGTCGTATTATAAGTCATTGAAAAGAAAGTAAGAAAATAAAGTCAATCATGAGGAAGAAACAAAACAACATACAAAACTTTAACAACACACAAAAATTCGTTCACGTGACATGTCCTTTCCAGAACGTTGTCCCTCCCACAGTCTTCCTGAATGCAAGGTCTGTCAGACTTTGACCAGTGTTTCGCATTAAGACATTCAGACTTTCCATGATGGCTCGACTCCACACCACGGCAGGATCGTCACTTTTCTCTTTTGTCGGGCACTATGCCTTCTACTACCGGCCTCTCCAAGCTAATGTGTCTCTTGATGTGGCTGAAGAATCACAGCTTTCTCATTTTTATGCTGCTAACCAGCCAGTTTTCTGCAACACCTAATCCCATCAATATATCTTTATTTGATTTTCTTTCTATGCGTGATATTCCAAATGTCCTTCCGTAACATTTCATTTCAAATGCTGTTATTCTCTTTTCTGATTTGTTAAGTATCAATGTTTCACATCTGCATGTTGCCACCGGGAATATGTAAGTTCTTGGTAAACACAACTTTGTTCTCTTGTTAGTACCTTTCCACGAGCTCTTTATTTGTGCTAGTTTTTGTGATGCAACTGCTAGTCTTATTTTGATTTCCAATTCTTCTTGTGATTTCCAGTTCTTCTTTTGATTGACACTGCGCAGTCGTCATTGGTGGTTATGATTGAACCTAGATATTCGAATTACGTTTTTCAGCTGTTGAAGCACAAGAAACCAACGTAGAAATGAATATGTGAATATTAACAAAACTAAGTGCAAGTTACAATACTGTCGCTTTGAACCAAAGACATAAACTACAATAAGGAAAGAAACACAAAGGAATAAGGATAAGAAGAATCTGATTCAAGAGAAAAGGGTGGGGGGAGAGAATTAATAAAGTACGGGAGAAGTCCTCCAAGAAAGTACCAAGTTTCCCTTTTCCCGATCTTTAATCACCGAAATGTACTTCTTAGATTCCAGAACAGAACATTTGGTCACGACGGATAGTTTTTAATGAAGAAGCCATGTTGTTTGAGCCTATGGAAGACGGTTTGTCTATCAATGTCATTAATCGTGGCACTCTGGGCTGTGTCGTGTGGATAGACCTTATCAGCTTCAGACATTGTGAAGCTCTATAAGTCAGCTACAGCTGTTTACGGTAGGTCAGTAGGAACGTGTATAACGAAAAGTCCATTTTCATGAGAAGCTGTTCTTCGTTAATATTTGTTTGCATTAGTTATAAGATGCAGCTTTTCATTATACTAAATATGTTGTGTACACATATTGTAGAACAGTTAGCCATACTCGAGGCGGTAATACTTGGTACAGAATCTGGAAGCAATAGAGTTACAATGTTTGGAGAAATATGTTGGTGGATATGCTGTTTAGAACTACATATATAAACGACCATCTCCCCCCCCCCACCCCCCAATAAAAAAATACTTACATTAAGATGGTAAATAATAATAATAATTAAACCTGCAAGGAAGCTGCAGTCAGAACTACCTGGAAACAACATGAGAAGACAGAAGTTACACGGTCTAACAATCAATGGGGGGGGGGGGGGGAAACAAATCAAATAAGAGTAGAAAAGAAGAGAGAACACTTGAGACAAAGAATCTTAACAATCTGACCTAGTGCCTCTACGGCATGACAGGATTACCTTTAACTTTTTACCTTTTACCTAGTGAATCTAGCCCTTATGTTTTGTTAACAATAAAGCAAAAAATCGCAAAAAACTGAGGAAACAAAACATGGTGGTCGTTGCCTATATTTGTCATGTATATATGCATATAGTTGAATATATATATATATATATATATATATATATATATATATGTACTCGTATATAGGC
The DNA here is from genome assembly GCA_009760885.1 of Achatina immaculata. NCBI lineage: Eukaryota > Metazoa > Mollusca > Gastropoda > Stylommatophora > Achatinidae > Lissachatina > Lissachatina immaculata. Next base: position 53,594,451 of record CM019717.1, on the reverse strand, counting down.
CTTCACATAGAGAACAAATGGAAGGGATCCTTAATAACTAGTTAGTCAGAAATACTGTATGACAGCAACAGATAAGAAATCATGGCGGTTCGATAAGTAGAACAAAATACTTTCAAAGATTTCTGGGAAACATAAGACAGTATACATAAACAGAAGTTAGTCGGTACAAAAAAAAATGTAAGACTACATACATAAATGGAAGTTAGCCGGAAAAGGGAACATACGACAGCATACACAGGCAAAAGTTAGTCGGTTCAGGTGCTTTGATACACAAAAATATTAGTCTACGTCATCAGAGTAACCTTGAAAAACCTCGCGCAACGTGAGAAAAATAAGAGATTAAATTTAGCACATTGTAAACAGTGAACCTTGCTCACAGTAAAGTTACAGAGTAAAGATCTGTTTCGTGGTAAACAGTGAACCTTGCTCACAGTAAAGTTACAGAGCAAAGATTTGTTTCGTGGCTGTTCATACACTGACATTGTGCATTATTGCAAGGAAATAGTGTATTATCTACAGCCAGGAAAATCTCCGGTAATTATACAACAGCAAGAAAATGTCAGGAAATGATATAAAAACAAGAAAATATAAGTAAATGGTATAATACACAGGAAATAACATGAAATAATACAAAGAGGAAGGATATATCACAAATTTTTTTTTTCCCATAAAAGCAAGAAAATATCAATAAATTAGATAACAGCGGTGAAGCATCACAAAAGTCGCATTGCAAACTCACCTTCACATTTTCATCTTCTATGATGACGATCCCAAATGTTTTGTCGATGATCACGAAGACCATGAGCAGGCCAAGCGGGAACTCCACCAGCAGGAACAGGCCCACCACGGCCACCAGCATCAAGGTCGTGCAGTTGGACTCCTTCAGCTTCCTGCTCTCGCTCTTCTTGTTTTGCCGGAGAAGCTGCATGCGTCTCTGCTGTGCCTTCTTCATGGCGTAGATGAGCAGGGCGTTCATAACCACCAAGGACACGCACGGGATCAGGTGTATAAAGATCACCCGGAACCAGTAGTAGGCGCTGTAGTAAAGGTTCAAGTTTGCCCTTAGCCAAGGCCTGTACTCGATAATACACGTTGCTACGGTTTTATTCGGCTCCAGAGCAGATTGCCGAAAAGTTTCCACAGGTTGGTTCTCGAAAAAACAAGTCAGCTGACTAAGAATTGCAATAGCGTAAATAGCTATTGTGCCACTTATTACGTTCTTGATGGTACACCAGGTTCTAGCTTTGAAGGAGTGGCATACGTATATATACCGCTGTATCGCTAATGCCATGGTCAGCCATATCGAAGCAGTGTGGAAAATGGTGGGAATATACATTGCAAATATTCCAAGCACGAAACACCAGTTTATAGGAACCCATTCGTAGTACCTCTCCGTGGCGTGAAAATAGAGAAACACAGGGACCGGAAATAGGCCAGTGAACATGTCCGACAAAGCCATGGCAACCAAGATGGCGTTGGTTGGACTTCTCATGTGCGGTTTGAGTAAGACTATGCACACCAGCGTGTTGTTGATGACGGTCAGGAAAACGAGGATTGGCGAGAGGTAGCCTTGAAGGGGCACTGAGTAGCTGTCAGATAAATAACAAAAACAATAACATCCGGGATTTCATTTACAGTACTTAAATATACTCGTATAACTGATAACACCATATACTAACAAATTAATAGTTTTTGGAAAAAAAAAACCCAACTAAATATGTAAATATACACCCTTCCGCTACCGTAAATCTGTGATAACAAAATATTACTCTGTAAAACAGCTTTATTAATTAACGAACACACAATTGTAAATTTTCTATTTCCACCGAATGCAAAAACATACAGGATGAAGAAATGGCAAAACAGGAGAAAATACAATTTGACGTAAATGGTAAACAATTAAGAATAGAAATGATGAATAGAAAAAGGGAGCACTCAGCTGTGACTGACAAGAAGCTGTGTCTGAGACTGCGTGTGGTGAAGTATTGTGAATGTTTATATGAAGACTTGTGAGATGTGACCTAGTTAGTTGATCCTCTTGGGTCAAAGGCGGCGCATAGGGCGGAGGACAAGGCTCTCCATGTCTGGCGATTCCTTGCTACTTGCTTTAGATCTTCGGTGTTTCTGATGAGCATTGTTGAACACTCCTTGGTGATAACTCTTCTTAGTGTGTCTTTGGGTCTTCCCCGCTTTCTTTTACCCTCTGGTGACCACGTAAATGCTTGGTGTGGGAGTCGCTTTTCGTCCATTCTATGTACGTGGCCGATGTAGCTCCAGCGACGTCTTCTGATAAAGTTTGATACGCAGTCTTGTTTAGTTTCTTGTCTTATTGATGTAACCGATCTCAAGTCGTGCCAACAGATATTTAGCAGTCTTCGAAGGCACTTATTTTCAAAAGCATCTAGTCTCTTTACTATTTAGAGTCTGAATTCCGTTTCTATAACAATTGAAGTTTTACGATGGCAGCTTGTTTGGGCCGTGGATCAACGTTTCCTAGCAAGCTGAAGACAAACATTCCTCCATCTTGAACCGGAAGCGGAAACCCCTCGCGGAGATGTGACTGGTCTATAGTAAAGTGGGAGTGGAGAAAAGGCACAGGGAAGGATACAGGTGGTAGTCAAACCGAGGAAAGAGCTGCTGGGATAGATGAATGTATTTGGCCTAGAGGGTTTGTAATGTAGTACGGTGAAGATCCTAGATTATCAGTTGCAGATGAGGAAAAAGTGGAACTTACTAACTCAGTAATGAGGGAATATGATTACAGAGAAAAGCAAGGTTAAAAATAGCTAAATTTCGAGTTCAATCTGTGGGTCAAATCCCCCATATTCCTGTATGTACCGGTTCTCGAGCGCTTGGCTGCTTCTGTAATCAGAGTGACATTGTTTAATGCAGTGGTTCATTTTGCCCGTGGACCCCATTTCCTGGGTCAGAACAACTGTGGACCTTTCATTAAAAATATGCCACAGAATAGAGCCCAATGATGCTAAGATTTTTTAAAAATCAAACCGATCTATTTACTGGGCCATGAAATCCCAACACTCCTTCTGTGGACGCTAGGTTAAGAACAAGTAGTTCAATGGTCTTTTAATAGAAGTCTGACTTGCCTCTGTGGTTGGGGGTCATTGAAACGATTAGAGACTGGCTTAGAAGCACGCTGGGAGATGTCATAAAGATGTTTCTGAAAGCGGTCACCTAATCTGAGACCTGTCTCTCCAATGTAAGTTGGCCTACACTTTGTGCACTCAGGGCGTATGTTACACTGCGGGACTCTTATCATGAACTGTGAGGACAGTTTTGGGAAAAGTAATAAACTAACTTTCATAGACTACAGTGCCAGATCTTGTTTAAGATGGATATGGACGTGGACGTCCTTCAGATCTGCCTCCCATCTGTGGACTAACAAGGGGGAGATCAGCGAAGATGTGCCCAGCTGCAGCAGTGACAGACGGCGGCAGAGAATTGTCTTAACCCTTTGATCATGTGGATCAGCATTAATTTAACTCTCTCATATGAAGTCGCACTTTTCTTTCTGAACGTCCTTTTGTGGTTCACTTTCTGGATATGGCTGAGGGCTTTCCGAAGGAATTGTTCAGGAATGTGGCAGTGAGAGAAAAATTCTAATAATTTGTTTGGATTGGTCCATAAATTCCAAGTCACCATGGCATGAAGATGGAGGAGCTGAGAGTATGGGATGGAGTCCTTGGAGTTTTTCAGGATGACAGGAAGTGTAAAATAGATATGCTTGGCTGTCAGTGAGTTTCTAGAACACAAGGATGAAAAGACAGTCAATACCGACAGATAGGGGGGGGGGAAGAAAGAGAGGGAGATCAAAGCGAAGATGGCTTCAAGACATCGTTGATAATCTGCAAATGGACGGAACAACAGCAGGGCATCTTGCTTACAACCAGAGGCCTACAGGAGAGCTGTTAGGGAAGCAAAGTTCCACAAAGGACACGCAAATGACTGGCTGACTGACTGACTGACTGATGGGGGATATCTTAATGTTCTTTCTCCAGCTGTTGTTTACTACCAATATTTCAGATGTGCGTCACATCTCACAAGACTTCATTGAAACATTCACAATACTCAACCACAGGCACTTTAGACACAGTTTCGTACAAGTCACAGCTACAAGGTCACCTTGTCTGCCATTCATTTGTTGTTCATTTGTCACTTGTTATATATCATACATATGAATTTATATTTTCTCTTCTTTTCCTACTTCTTCCCGTGATTCTATATGATTAAAGTCTAAACCGAAACGATATAACGGTGTGCTCTTTCACGTGTTGAATCTGGATCCTGCTTTTGTTGAATCTGGATCCTGCTTTTGTTTTAAATAGTCTAATACTTTGATATCATGATATAAAACCTGGCTTAGTCTTGTGATAGGGCAGTTTCATACACGAAGGTTAAGGTTCATTGGCCGTTCTAACTTCACCGACTAGATTTTAGCAAATACCAGACATGGGGTAAGTAGCTTTGATGATCACATCCATCTAGACATAGATGTCAGGGGGACGCTGTCCGGCCTGGCAATCAACGATCCATAGTAGACATGCTAGCGTTAGGGTCAGCGACCCATAGTAGACATGCTAGCGTTAGGGTCTGCGACCCATGGCAGACATACTATCGTTAGGGTCAGCGACTCATAGTAGACATGCTAGCGTTAGGGTCTGCGACCCATGGCAGACATACTATCGTTAGGGTCAGCGACTCATAGTAGACATGCTAGCGTTAGGGTGAGCGACACATAGTAGACATGCTAGCATTAGGGTCAGCGACTCATAGTAGACATGCTAGCGTTAGGGTGAGCGACACATAGTAGACATGCTAGCATTAGGGTGAGCGACACATAGTAGACATGCTAGCATTAGGGTGAGCGAGGGTGAGCGACACATAGTAGACATGCTAGCGTTAGGGTGAGCGACACATAGTAGACATGCTAGCATTAGGGTGAGCGACACATAGTAGACATGCTAGCATTAGGGTGAGCGAGGGTGAGCGACACATAGTAGACATGCTAGCATTAGGGTGAGCGACACATAGTAGACATGCTAGCGTTAGTGAATGGAACCATAGGGCTAGGATCCTGTCCCACTTCGTTGCTACCCTCAGTAACAGGCCTAGCCTACCGGTGCAGGGATCGCCATAATCCTCATGGCAGTGGTCTGCTAAAGATGTTTTGCACATCCTCCGTTAAATCCACACAGGGACTGAGTACCTACCCAGTCGTACACGAAGCTGTGCCAAAACACCTTCTCAGAATAAGCTGCAAAGAATACCAGATCGCAGTTCCAGAAGAAGACACCGGTTTCAGTTCTATGGTATCATACCTGCTCTTAAGAGCACACTGAGTATGGAGAGAGAGAGAGAGAGAGAGAGAGAGAGGAGAAAGGTATGTTAGGCTCTTATCTCAGCTCTGTGTTAAAAGCGCCTCCTTACACGACTGCCCTGTTTGGTTTAACTTTGTGAGAGTTAAGAAGTGAAAACTATCATAGGACAAAGATTGTTATTTAATAATTTAACCGTTATGTATGTGTTATTCAAACACTACGACGTAACGTTTTTGTTGTTATGTAACTATTTAACTGTTTTATATGTCGCTATTCTAACTTACTACAACATAAAGCAACTATTTAACTGTTTTATATGTCGCTATTCTAACTTACTACAACATAAAGCAACTATTTAACTGTTTTATATGTCGCTATTCTAACTTACTACAACATAAAGTAATTATTTAGCTGTTATATATATCGCTATTCAAACTTACTACAACATAAAGTAACTATTTAGCTGTTATATATGTCGCTATTCTAACTTACTACAACATAAAGTAACTATTTAGCTGTTATATTAGTCCAACTTACTGTGGCGGCTCGTCGAGGTCGAATCGTGCGGCCCTCCCGAAGCTGCAAGTGCCGTTGTAGTCCTTCAATGTATCCATGGAAAAATTTACAGCAATGAGCTCGTCTTCCATCTGCTCGGCCGCGGTCACGTTGTTTCCAATGGGGTAGGACAGGCTGCATGTGTACATCAAACATTTGATAAAGATCTGGATTCGGTTGACCTCATTCGGCGGGGTCCTCATCATGCAAACATAGGCGCACGCTCTGTCACAGGTGTTCCACATCTTTGGTATTCTAGATTTGATCGTTATCTCTGGTGCGACGAATTTAAATATACAGTGCTCTTACGGCGCTCCGTACTTTTCTTGCGAATGAAGAAACGAATGAGGAGTTTAGATGCTGGTTTCTAACATTTGACGTTTTTGACCATTAGAAACTTTTGTGCCTGGTTCTTTTCCTTTAAAAGCAAACCATTATGTGTCCAAGATTCCACAAACGACGTGATAAGAAACTAAGAGAATATCTGGAATCGCACCATTCGCCCCTTTTAGATATTGCCTGATTGCACTGTCAATGAAGACAAGTAAAAAATGTTTAGCATGGAAATTCTCTCAGAAATCGTGTACCTGGACACAGGACAGGAAAGCTCAGATTCCCCTGAGTTCAGATTCCTGTGACTTAAGGAAGGAACTCCATTTTTTTTTGTATGCAGCTCGGACCGAAAGCTCACTGCTTTCGAACAAAGGGCATTACTTTTTCTGTTTAGAAGCAGGTTTTAATGTGCAAATCATCTCACGAACGCGGTTAAATCACAGAATTTGTTGAAAACTCTATCCTTGAATGTTGAAATCCTTCAGATTCCAAAAATTAAAGCAGAAGTAAAGAATGAAAATAAAGCTTTACAATTTGAGGACTTAAAAACTTTATCCCAAGATAAAAATCATGATTCCACACTTGCCGAGATTTCAAGAAACCTTATCCTTTATCCTGGTAAGAAGATGAGTTAGAAATGTGCAGTTTAGAACAATAAATAATTTATAATTCTCTGGAAGACAAATAAGAAGTTTGTCAAACGTTTACATTTATGATGTTGATAAGAAGTTTGTGAACGTTCACATTTATGATGTTGGTAAGAAGTTTGTGAACGTTCACACTTATTATGTTGATAAGAAGTTTGTGAACATTCACACTTATGATGTTGATAAGAAGTTTGTGAACGTTCACACTTATTATGTTGATAAGAAGTTTGTGAACATTCACACTTATGATGTTGAAACGTCTCTCATGTTTTTGGATAATTCGTGAGTTTAGCCAAGCAGTCTTGTTCCTCAGAAGGATGAGCGTCTTCCCAGCCTCTCCTCAGCTTCTCATCAGCTTCTCCTCAGGTCTGGATGAACTTGATTATTACGAATGTCAAGTTTGACGGATGAAAGGATAAACTTGATACCTGGGCCAGAGAATCTGGGCAGGACGGTTAAAAATAGGCTCTCCTTTCTGTCCTTGTTCCTGTCTGCTCTGTGCTCCTTGTTCTTGTCTGCTCTGTGCTCCTTGTTCTTGTCTGCTCTGTGCTCCTTGTTCTTGTCTGCTCTGTGCTCTTTGTTCTTGTCTGATCTGTGCTCCTTGTTCTTGTCTGCTCTGTGCTCCTTGTTCTTGTCTGCTCTGTGCTCTTTGTTCTTGTCTGCTCTGTGCTCCCTGTTCTTGTCTGCTCTGTGCTCCTTGTTTTTGTCTGCTCTGTGCTCCTGGATACTGGGGTTCTGTAATAGAGATATAACATTCATTAGTAATCCTCTTTTAGTTATTTTGCACTATTACTTTGTTTCTTCTTCATAGTCATCATCATCATCATCATCTTCTTCTTCTTCTCCTCAGAACTGGGAACTCATGTTCTTTGCAGTCGATGCTATGAGAGTGTTAAGGCACAGCATTATGTCAGTTTCGGAGCAGGTTATGGTGGCCAATGTTTCAGTCCTTGAGTGGACCCAAGAATGCCGTGGGCGTGCAATACTTCTCTAGCAGACTCCACCACTATGGGAACTATGGCGATCCCTGCCCTTTTAGCCAGGCTAGGCCTGCTGCTGGGTATATCACTGAAAACGTGAGACAGGGTCTTGGTCGGTCTTAGTTCGCCAACCCAGGCGGCAGTATAGCAGCTATGGGTCGCATGCTGTCAAAAACTACAGCGTCTTCACTATCACTCTCTCTCTCGCTCTCTCTCTCTCTCTGTCTCTGAACTTAGTGCCCATGGCACAAGGGTTTTCCGAAAGGGTTTCCCACAAACGCCTGTCCTTTATCAATCATCAGGAGCACATGTCCCAACCATCGCATTCACCGCGATTACTAGCTTGTAACTCGTATGCAAATTTTTACGAATGCAGCATAAAGCACACGAAGATTAAAAAAAAAAAAAAAGTTTATAGAATCATAAAATAAAAACCTCTATAATACATATTCAATAAATACGTTATAAGCCCTTTAAAACTCATCCATACGCGCATATGCTTACGTTTATGTAGGCGTACATGTGTGAATGTACTGACTATACTCATCTAGTCAGTGTTTCAGAATCTTTTCTAGATCATGACCCCCCCCCCCCCCCCCCAGCGGCTCAAAAGCAGCAAAATAGAAGAGCAAGTTCTGAACAAGTATAATATAAATGTATTCTAACTGCCCCCCCCCCCCCCCCCCCGTTTTTTACAACCATCACAAAAAAAAAACCAAAAAAAAACAGAAAAAACAGAAAAGATTCAAATTGTCCCTCTGTGGGGGCATATGCCCCGTGTTGGGAACCACCGATCTAGGCGTACTTATACCAACTCTGAATAAGGCAGAACAAACATGGCTATTGAACACTGTTTCAAAACCCACCACTTTGTTTGAACATTGTAAGATAACAAGCGGACAACCATGACCACTGCTACTACTGTTATTATCACTACTAGTATCACCACCACCATTGCTACCACTGTAACTACAACCCCCTCCCCTCCCCTTTCACACTACAAGTACTCTACCAATACTATTGTAGTTTCCAAAACTACTACTACTAGTACTGCTGCTACTACTACATTTGCTATTACTACTACTGCTATTGCTACTACTACTACTACTACTACATGTGCTATTACTACTACTATTATTATTACTGCCACTACTACTACATATGATATTATTATTACTACTACTACTACCACCACTACTACTACATGTGCTATTACCACTACTACTACTACATCTTCTAATACTAATACTACAAATACTATTATTACTACTACATCTGCTAATACTACGTCTGCTACTACTACTACTAACACTACTACTACTACTACTACTGCTGCTGCTACTACTACAACGATAACTTCAACTATTACTATTACTACATCTGCTACGATTACTGCTACTACTACTACTGCTACTACATATGCAACTACTACTACTACTACTACATATGCTATTACTACTACTACTACTACTACTAATACTACTACTACTGATATAGCTGCTTCAACCAATACTTTCACTATTACTACTGTTACTAATAACATTGCCACTACTACTGTTCTTATTACTGCAACTACTGTTCCTGTTGTTACTACTTTTACTACTACTACTACTACTACTACTACTACTACTACTACTACTAATATAGCTGCTTCAACCAATACTTCCACTATTACTACTGTTACTAATAACATTGCCACTACAACTGTTCCTATTACTGCAACTGCTGCTGGGTATATCAATGAAAACGTGAGACAGGGTCTTGATCGGTCTTAGTTCGCCAACCCAGGCGGCAGCATAGCAGCTATGGGTCGCATGCTGTCAAAAACTACAGCGTCTTCACTATCACTCTCTCTCTCTCTCTCTCGCTCTCTCTCTCTCTCTGTCTCTGAACTTAGTGCCCATGGCACAAGGGTTTTCCGAAAGGGTTTCCCACAAACGCCTGCCCTTTATCAATCATCAGGAGCACATGTCCCAACCATCGCCTTCACCGCGATTATTAGCTTGTAACTCGTATGCACATTTTTACGAATGCAGCATAAAGCACACGAAGATTAAAAAAACAAACAAACAAAAAGGTTTATAGAATCATAAAATAAAAACCTCTATAATACACATTCAAGAAATGCGTTATAAGCCCTTTAAAACTCATCCATACGCGCATATGCTTACGTTTATGTAGGCGTGCATGTGTGAATGTACTGACTATACTCATCTAGTCAGTGTTTCAGAATCTTTTCTAGATCATGACCCCCCCACCCCCACCCCCACCCCCCCCCACCCCCCCCCAAGCGGCTCAAAAGCAGCAAAATAGTCGAGCAAGTTCTGAACAAGTATAATATAAATGTATTCTAACTGCCCCCCCCCCCCCCCCCCCCGTTTTTTTCAACCATCACCAAAAAAACAGAAAACATTCAAATTGTCCCTCTGTGGGGGCATATGCCCCGTGTTGGGAACCACCGATCTAGGCGTACTTATACCAACTCTGAATAAGGCAGAACAAACATGGCTACTGAACACTGTTTCAAAACCCACCACTTTGTTTGAACATTGTAAGATAACAAGCGGACAACCATGACCACTGCTACTACTGTTATTATCACTACTAGTATCACCACCACCATTGCTACCACTGTAACTACAACCCCCTCCCCTCCCCTTTCACACTACAAGTACTCTACCAATACTATTGTAGTTTCCAAAACTACTACTACTAGTACTGCTGCTACTACTACATTTGCTATTACTACTACTGCTATTGCTACTACTACTACTACTACATGTGCTATTACTACTACTATTATTATTACTGCCACTACTACTACATATGATATTATTATTACTACTACTACTACCACCACTACTACTACATGTGCTATTACCACTACTACTACTACATCTTCTAATACTAATACTACAAATACTATTATTACTACTACGTCTGCTACTACTACTACTAACACTACTACTACTACTACTACTGCTGCTACTACTACAACGATAACTTCAACTATTACTATTACTACATCTGCTACGATTACTGCTACTACTACTACTGCTACTACATATGCAACTACTACTACTACTACTACATATGCTATTACTATACTACTACTACTACTAATACTACTACTACTGATATAGCTGCTTCAACCAATACTTTCACTATTACTACTGTTACTAATAACATTGCCACTACTACTGTTCTTATTACTGCAACTACTGTTCCTGTTGTTACTACTTTTACTACTACTACTACTACTACTACTACTACTACTACTACTACTAATATAGCTGCTTCAACCAATACTTCCACTATTACTACTGTTACTAATAACATTGCCACTACAACAGTTCCTATTACTGCAACTGCTGTTCCTGTTGTTACTACTTTTACTACTACTACTACTATTACTACTACTACTATTACAACTACTATTATTATTATTGTTACTACTTTTACTACTACAACAGCAACTACTATTACTATCACGACACTGACAATGTAATTTATTGTATACTATAAATACACCTACTCTGATGATATATTAGCCTATAGGCATGGGGGGGTGTATAGAGGAATAGCCCCAAGGGTGCAGAGCAGGGTGGATCTGATAACAGGCTGGGGTGAGGATAATAATGTGGTGATAAACCCTGAAAAAGCCAGCATCCTGTGGTGCTCATTAAATAACAGAACTGTAGGATCTGAAGTTCTGACTGTGAAGTGTCAAGGCCATGACAATAAGGGAACACATTTCATGAGATATCTGTTGACCACATTTGATCGTTCATTGTCCTTTACACACCATGTGTAGAATGCAATACAAAAAGCCACGATAGGGTTGAGAGCGGCTAGGTTAATGGCCACAGCGGGCTTCCCACAGAGCACTCTGTTCTTGCTAATGCATGCGCTGGTGCTGTCACCATTGGAGTATGATCTTGGCCTGATCGCCCTGCCCGGCGCACAGTTGAACAGACTAGAGCGTGTACAGAACGAGGCAATGAGAGTGGTCTTGGGTTGCACCAGGTATACTCGGGTGGTGGCCATGAGCTTTCTGCTTGATATCCTGAGTATCAGGTCTAAACACACGCATGCTTAGGTAAAGGGTTGCTGGCATACATCAGGATTGCTGGCATACATCAGGGTTGCTGGCATACATCAGGGTTGCTGGCATACATCAGGGTTGCTGGCATACATCAGGGTTGCTGGCATACATCAGGGTTGCTGGCATACATCAGGGTTGCTGGCATACATCAGGGTTGCTGGCATACATCAGGGTTGCTGGCATACATCAGGGTTGCTGGCATACATCAGGGTTGCTGGCATACATCAGGGTTGCTGGCATGAAGGATCATCCTCTCCATAAGGAGCTTTGATTGATAAAGGGAGGACGGGTCACACGAGGCCGAAGATACAATCGAGTCAATTTGCAATCTAGATGAGGTGCCTAAAGGTGACGACTGGTTACAGGTACAGGACCGACCTCAGCTAACAAAGGTTATTATACAGAAGGGCGTTGAATGTCGAGACTGGGCACATGGAGTAGTTGAACTTTGGGTTCGAGATCTCATCCAGCATCACTGTGGCTCTTCTGACACGGTAATATATACAGATGGCTCAGTGACTCGGAACAGCAGAAGTGGTTGGGGTTTTGTTGCTTACCAAAATGGAAGAGTAGTGGCACAGGGTTCAGGAGCCTTTGAAGTCATCAACTTAAGCATGCGAATGGAAATTGCGGCTGTGTCGGAGGCAATGGAGTGGTTAGTTGCTCATGATTAATTGTGTCATTGTGACGGATTCACAGTGTATACTTCGTAAGATTGAAAGAAATTGCTTCGAAAAGAATGGGTTCATCTGTTAAGACAGTCAACTGTGACAAGCCTAACGTGGCTTTACTGTCCAGGGCATACGGGAGTATGTGGCAGTGATGTGGCAGACAGACTTGCTGGACAGACTAAAGTAAATTGCAGACTGACAATGGACAATAGGGACATTGTTAATAGACAGACTGTGGGAAAATGAAGAGGGGGAATGGAAGAATAATGTAGATCTGAAGAGACTGCTGGAACTAGAACAAATGAAAGGTGCTGGCAGGAAACCTTAACTGTGTGGCACAAAACGCACCATAAACAACCGACATGTGACAGGAACTGTCAGCAAACATACTCTTGGATGGATGCTGCGGCATGCGGCGGGGCATATATGGGTTGTCCTGGATGCAGTGAGGCCGGAGTCTGAATTCTGAATCTTTGAACTTTTGATAATATAAATGAGGGAAGAGAAAAAAAATCGTTTCATTTGTAAATTTTGAACAGAAGGGCCCCCCACTGGGTGACTAGGGACAATGAGAGAGAAATATTGTTCATTTAGTAGAGATTTCGCGATTAAAAAAAATTGTCCTGGGATAATAGTAGATGTTGATGTTTTCCTTTGTTTCTCCTCTCCACGTTTTTTATGTTGATGTTTTCATTTGTTTCTCCTCTCCACGTTTTTTATGTTGATGTTTTCATTTGTTTCTCCTCTCCATGTTTTTTATGTTGATGTTTTCATTTGTTTCTCCTCTCCACGTTTTTTATGTTGATGTTTTCATTTGTTTCTCCTCTCCATGTTTTTTATGTTGATGTTTTCATTTGTTTCTCCTCTCCACGTTTTTTATGTTGATGTTTTCATTTGTTTCTCCTCTCCATGTTTTTTATGTTGATGTTTTCATTTGTTTCTCCTCTCCATGTTTTTTATGTTGATGTTTTCATTTGTTTCTCCTCTCCACGTTTTTTATGTTGATGTTTTCATTTGTTTCTCCTCTCCATGTTTTTTACGTGGATCCAGCATTTTATTCATGTCGATAACGATGGTTATCTTACTCACGCCGACGGCCTTACGGGGAGATTTTATCAGACTCCAACCCGCAGGTTTGTTTGTTTATTTGTTTTTTTTTTTCTTTTTCATCAATTTTGGGCCCTCTTAAGTTCTCCGGCGTCACACTTAAAACAAGGAGCAACCTTGCCCGGGCTCCGGAGCAGCGCACTTCCCGGACCCCCCTCCCCCACCTACTCCCACCCCGGGTGATGTTGCTTGCACCATCTATGTGAGTCTAGACACCCTTTTTTTTACTACGGAACCCCCATAATGAGTAAAGATCACTTACTCCCAGATCTTTGTCATATGGATCCTCTTTGTAAGTCTGTATCACTTATTTCCAGCCCTTCATACACGGATCCAACTTGTGGATCTAAATGAGGGAATGTTAATTAAGAACGTTAGCACCTCCAGACAGCAAAAGTAACAGAAATCTCTCACTCATTTCTGACAAAGACATCGTTATAGCAACCTTTGCTACACGCATCTGGCAGCACTATTTAGTACTCAAACTGTAAGGTACGCAGAACAGTGCAGCGAATGAAGATATTTACATCATAAAGAACATTTCAACATGCGGTGAAATCACACGAACCGGCTGTAATCAAACAAACATTTCTGTGTCACGGAATCCAATTATTTCATCAAAACTGGGTGTTATTGTTGTTGTTGATCTTTATTGCATAAGCAGTTTTCCATTATCTACTATCATTAATGTATCCCCCATTTTCTTCTTCTTTATACCCTTATTGCAAAAACCGTTCCAGGCAATGTGCGTCTGACAGTACTATTCTAAAACCAGTTTGGTAAAACAGCTGTAAGTACAGTCCCCTCTATGGTCCAAGGACTGGCAGATAACACTTGCGAGAGATCTATACCAGTTCAAAGTACCCTGCGTAAACTACAGCATAGGTGGGAATATAACTCGTGCAACATATCATGGTATAAGGAAATCACGTACGACCAATCCACGTAGGAGTAGGAAACATATTTAGAGGGAATTTTTGGCATTTTTTTTTTCTTTTTCTTCCAAGAGGATCAACAACCGAAATTTGATGAATATGATCCGTCATGTCCTATTATAGGGAGATTCTCAACAGAGCACACACATTTTGTTGACACAGAAAACTAGATTCCACATATCAGTGTCAGATAATTTATTCTCTCATTAGTGACCGAAAACAATGTCACTTGCTTACTTCAATTGTCACTTTATTTAATACATATGACCCAGGCCTAAGGGTTTTTAGCTCAGTACTCACAATTAGCACAAGCCTGTACAACTGACACACACTGCTAGTGGCCGCCATGCAACTCTCTCACTCTGACGTCACACTTCCCGCCGGTCGCTCGCAGTCACCCGATACCTTCATTCATTCCCCTTACACTATTTTCTAATAGAAGAAAAGGGTATTTCAATCACGGTTCATATTTTAGATTATAATAATTTTAGATTTATAGAAGGCGGCCTGGTTATCTTAGTGGTTATCGCTCGCTCTACTAATCTGGTTTTACCGCGTTCAAGTCCAGCATTGGGGATTTTTTTCTGGTACCACCACACGAAAAAGGCCCCGGGCTCAATCCAGCCTCTTAAAAAACGGCTACCAGAGAAATCTGAGAAGGTAAACCAGGCGTGATACTGACCACATCAAACTTTCATATGCCTAAGGCCTTGGAAATACGGTCCTGTCATCGCATCCAGTATTCCTTAATGACATGGAGACGGGGATTTTTACCTTTTTACATATTTATTGAGGTTATAAATCTAACTTATTTTACTTCCTACATATTTAGCCCGAAAAAAAGTTATTTTTCTATTTAGACGCTTAGTAAAATAAAGCTGTAGAGTTTTTTTTCCTCCTTGTATGTTTCCTGATCTTCTTAAATTTAGTCCAGGACAACCAATGTTCTGCAGATCCCAGGTTAAGAAACTGTAGTCTAGATTTTTTTTAAAAAATGGGACAATTTGTAAGCTCCAGTCACCCGTTCGACATTCAGGACACAGCGCTGTCAGATAGAAAGGAATGCCGGATTCAAGAAGGTCAAAACGGACAGAGCGAGAGAGAGAGAGAGAGAGAGAGAGAGAGAGAGAGAGAGAGATTAGACGGCATTAGATGTCTTCGTATACAGAGAAAAAAGATTTACGCAGAAGAACAAACGAAGACGGAAGTTACATGCACTGAACCACTAAGGGCAGTAAATCAGTGACCTCTGGTTCTAAGCAATGTTTTAATGATAAAGATACGTGGACAACAGGAACTACTTTGTAACTCAGCCTCCGCCAGCGGTAACCCCAATATCAGCGAGTGCTGAAGTGAGCAAGTGTGGCCGTCACAGTTGGTCGGCCGACGGTTACCAGGGCATGAGACAGCAGGTCTGGCTGTGGGTAATACATCAGGGAGTGAAGTAATAACAGCACTCGTTAAGCTAGACTAAGAGCTACAGATGTGGATGTCTGTATGTGTGTGTGTGAGGGAGAGAGAGGCGAAGACATAGGAGATCATTCATTCACTTGCAATGTGCTTGCGGAACTTTGCCTCCCTAACAGCTCTCCTGTAGGCCTCTCGGTTGTGAGCAAGATGGCCTGCTGCTGATGCATCCATCTGAAGATCATCAACGATGTCTTGCAGCCATCTTCGCCGTGTCTTCCTCTCTTTCTTTTTCCCATTATGTACCCTTCCATGACAGTTATTTTTTCTAGATTATTATGACATTTAATGTCCAAAATATTTAACTTTCCTCTCTTTAATCCTCTTTACTAGCCAGCCTTCTTCACCATTAAGTATTTGTAGTATGGATATATTTGTTCTTTTTTTGTGTCCATGGTATTTGAAGAACTCTTCTGTAGCATTTACATTCAAAGGCATTTATATGTTTCTCAGCTGTTTTGTTAAGTGTCCAGGTCTCACAGGTATATGTTGCGATGGGAAAGATTCATGCTCTTAAAAATCTTATTTTTTTTTACTTCTGTCTGTTCTTCTCCATATATTCTTTAGCTGTTTTACTTTCTGAATAGCTATAGATGTCCTCCTTTTAATTTCCCTCATTGTATCTCCATTATTAGTTAGTAGTGATCCAGGATATTCAAAACTCTCCACTTCTTCCAGTTTTTACTCATTGATATATATTTCAGCTGCCTTGTTTGTTTTGTCAGTTGTCATCAATTTAGTTTTCTTCGCATTAAGATAGAGGTTTTGCTCTTCGCTACTCTTACGGATTGACACAATTAGTTTTTCCATTCCTTTTTGTGTTGTGGACAGTAGTACTGAGTCATCAGCTTATCTAATCTCTGGTATTTCATAACCTCCAATTGTTATGGCATCGTAATATTCTTTGTCTGCATCTTCTCTAACATTCCTCATTATATTTTCAGTCAACAAGTTAAATAAGTAATGCGACAATATGCACGCCTGACGGACCCCTTGTTTTTATGTCAAACCAAGTTGTTGTTTCACCATTTATTCATAGAGAGATACAGAGGGAGATATAGACAGAGAGAGAGAGAGAGAGAGAGAAAGAGAGTGAGACAGAATTATAAAGAGAGGGTGGAGGCATAGAAAGGTAGAAAGAGAAGAAGCAGACAGAGATAGAGAGACAGAGAGAGAGAGAGAAAGACAGATAAGAGGGACAGGGAGATAGAGAGAGACAGAGAGAGAAAGAAAGACAGATAGATAGAGACAAAGAAATACAGGCAGAATGAGAGGCAGAGATAGAGAATGAGAGACAGAGAGAAATATAGAGACAGACAGATAGATAGATAGATAGATAGATAGATAGATAGATAGATAGATAGATAGATAGATAGATAGATAGATGTGTGTGTGAAAAGAGGTATCTGTCACTTTCATTCCATCTCTCTTTCTTTCTTTCTCTCTCTCTCTCTCTCTCTCCTTGTCACTATCACTCTCTCACACACTCTCTCACCCTCAGTCTCTTTCTTCACTCTTTCTCATTCTGTCTCACTCTGTCTCTCTTAATCTGTCTGTCTATCT
Organism: Achatina immaculata; assembly: GCA_009760885.1. Classification (NCBI taxonomy): domain Eukaryota; kingdom Metazoa; phylum Mollusca; class Gastropoda; order Stylommatophora; family Achatinidae; genus Lissachatina; species Lissachatina immaculata. Next base: position 53,576,752 of record CM019717.1, on the reverse strand, counting down.
CTCTCTATCTCACTCTCTTACTCTATTCTATTCTCTATCTCTTATTCCCTTTTTCCCACTCTCTCTATCACTCCCTCCCTCCCTGTTACACTTTCTGAATGGCACTTTTGCATAGTTCAGCCTTCCAAGAATTCCTTTACACACATGACAGCAAAAATACACAAACAAATATTTGCACTAATATTTGGTGGCACAATTTATGGCATTTATTACGAATTGAAATAGAGGATTTGAAATCTGTTTGTGATGCAGATACCTGATATTATGATCTTTATTCTGCACCACGACCTCAAAATGTCCAACATCGTATAACAAACACGTTTATCTCCCTTGCTTTCAACCCCGAAACATGGCAGAATTTACATTATAAAACATTACAAGACCTGTTTGTCTCATTTTATGCAAATCTACCGTCCCTGACCCAAGGGTCAAGATTCTTGGTGTATCATTTTACGGCACAGTCAAGTTCTCTCCGTTAAGCAAGCAACATGGACAAGCTTCAAGTGAAGCTCGCCAAGGTCTTGAAAGTCTCGGCTCGTACATGATCACAAGGACAGTGTACACGGGTTCGGGCTGGGTTCTTAGGCGACTCAAACCGTTCCATCATTGGCAGCGTCAAAGGACCTGTTCGCGAGGGCGATATCCTGACCTTGCTGGAGCCTGAGAGAAAGGCTCGCAGATTAAGATGAAAGCAAACATATGGCAGACGTTCTTCTTTATGGATATCATCTTGTGAATGTTAAATTGAAGATGAGCATCGAGTTATTGAAATAAATCAGTGTATGCAACGATAAAAAAAAAATCAGGGCACAGGGGAGAACCAAGAAATAACTTTATCTACAAGTAATGAAATGGCAGCCGTTTAGCTCAGTGATTAAACGCTCCGTTCACTAATCCAGTGGTAATGGGTTCATGTCCCAGCGGTGGGATTTTTTTTTCCCGGATACCGCCACACCAGAAAGTCCCCAGGGTCCGCCCAGCCTCCAAAAAAGGGTACCAGAAAAATCTGGGAAGGTAAATGCGGCCAGGCCTGATATTCCCCACCTCACTCTTTCATGTGCCGAAGGTCGTGGAAATACGGGCCTAACACCGTATCTGCAGTATGTCTTAATGGCATGGAAAAGGGGTTTTTACTTTTTTTTACACCTTTTATTAAATGAAGTCAGGAATGTTCAATAATAATAAGGAAATAATCCTAAGAAATAAGGTCACATATTTAATATGGAAGCAGACAGTAGTTTAGCCGAGTTAATCTGACGGGATGGTGTGAGAGGAGATCACCAACTGAGCTGATGGCCTGCATGAAGGATCGGATACTCTGGAGAAGCATAATAGCCAACGCCAGTCGGCACGGCACATGATGATGATGATGAATCGGGATCGAAATGGGAAGGAGAGCTTGGTGCCAAAAATACGCCGAGCGGAAGCTGGATGTGTCTGACCGAAAGGCGTATGTCTGCAACAAAGCCCCTTTGATAGCCAGCACGAAGAAAAAGAAGCAATCGAGTTTGTGCGAAACTTAATTCTTAATTTAAAAAAAAAACTTCTGTCATTATCTTTTCATTTTCTCTATCTTGTTTTCTAAACCCACGAAAATAAATCTCACTCTCCTCGGTTACATTTTCTTTCTCATCTGGCCATAGAGCAACAGTTTACGATAATGTGACCCGGTACTGGGAAAACTGTTCTCCATAAAACCACAGAAACGAAAGAATTTCTTCACGCAGCGAGTCCGTGTTCTAACTAAAGACTACACTCTAACATGGTTACCGACAATAGCCAGAACACTACAACGAACTATAGGTGACTCGGTTAACAGGGGAGAGGACTGAAACAAAATTTGAAGTGAAATTGGAAGTTATCACCCCTGCCGGACCATTCAGTCGAACCTGGCCCTCCGATTGGTTGAAATTCCTAGCCGATTAGCAACACAAGACAACACAAGCTACACAGTCGCAAATGTTTTAAACCGTTTATATAAAAGTGTAACCAAGTCATGATAATTTTAAGCTCTGCTGAGCTCTGGCCGTGAATATGAATTGGAATTTATGAAAAAACGCGTCAGTATGTGTTCTGATTCTCCAAGATGTTAATGTTTGAAGTTGAAAGATAATTTTTGACTTTGAAACCTGAAGACCTAGTTAATTATTATCACCATCATCATCATGATTATTATTATTATCATCACCATCATAGTTAAGTGATAGCTATCATCATTAAGTTATATCTATGTATATTAATAATTTATGTCACTGTACCCTTAAACACTTCCTTCAAATACCCCTGTCACTTGGTTCCCATATCTCCTTTGTTTGGGATCCATGCTCTCAAAAGGTTGATAACTTCTGCTTTAAGACATAACATATTTTTGAATGAACCTAGTCGAGCATGATAATAATAATAAATAATAATAGTGTTTGTTGTAGAAGTAATAATAAGAAGAAAGAAAGAAAGAAAAAAGACAGAAAGAAAGAAAAAAGACAGAAAGAAAGAAGACAGAAAGAAAGAAAGAAGACAGAAAGAAAGAAAGAAAGAAGGAAGACAGAAAGAAAGAAAGAAAGAAAGAAAGAAAAAAAAAAAAAAAAAAATAAGAAAGAAAGAAAGAAGAAAAAAAGAAAGAAAAGAAAGAAAGAAGGAAAGAAAGAAAAAAAGAAAGAAAGAAAGAAAGAAAGAAAAAAGAAAGAAGTATTTGTCACACCACATATAACTAGAAGAGGTTGGGCTGAAAATATGAAATCTTTTCCGCCTCATTTTTCTTCACTTTTCTTTTATAATTCTTGTCTCGTTGCCACAGAATTATACTAACCATGTCTACCACGCAACACATCTACCCTCAGCTGCCTATGTTTATTTTTTTTTATAAAGATCGTGAATGGAGAGTGACACTGATAGCAGATTAAATGAAGTGAATTGTGTCGAAAAACAAGAAGTATAGAAAATTCCTAAAAAAAAATTGCGGATCCGGTATTAGACAGAACTACAGGAAGTACTTGGGGCGAAAATAACCGGTTACTGGAATGAAATCAGTCAAAAAATTGCAACAAGCGAATAATAAGACATTGTATTACTGCGAAACTTAAAGACAGGACAAAAGATTATAACAGCGTCCGCGATTGGAAAATGAAAAAAATGACGATGATGATGATGATGACGATAATTCATTAAGGAAATGGAGAAAAAAGTTTGAAAGGCAAGGGGGAAAAAAGCTCAAGAAAGTAAAAAAATGGCCCCAAAGAACAGGAAATAAAGCGTTTAATTAAGAACAGAACCATTAATGTACAATTTATAGTCCGCTTTCTTATACGCTAATGAAAACAGGCCAGTTGTGATGGAGAAACAGACTCCCCGCTTCGGCTGAATGGTTCCTTTGTCATGGCTCAATTAGTGTCTAGTTTAGGGACCGGTTATGAGGTCTAGATGAAATATTATGCTATGTTACATGACACATGTCAGTCATAATGATCTGGAAGTAAAACAGCTCTGGAAAGCTGGACGGTTTGAATTGTGGAATTGCTTGTAGATAACGTGAACGAGACAGGGAATGATTCTGTCAGCTGGTAAGCAGGGTGGTGATGTAACTGATAACTTGAGCCAGTAGACTGGCGGCTGTGAAGATAATGACATCTTTTACGCATGAAATCGGACAAGGAGTACTATAAGGCAAAGGAAATGTAAAATATTTTGGTGCTGAGACACTGAGGGAATAAAGTATTAGTGGTGATACTTCCCTTGATCTGTCGGCACAGAATTAAGCATGTCAGTCTGTCCCTGTCTAGGTACAGGAAGGTCATGGGCCCATTTCTTCAGATAAGTGACAGTGATGGCTTCTGCTGGGATTGAAACCAGTGACCTCACTTTGTGTGTCGAGTGCACTAGGCACTTCGCTACTCAGTGATAGTGATGAGTGGATTAAACTCTTCTCTACTTAGTGATAGTGATGAACGGATTAAACACTTCTCTACTTAGTGATAGTGATGAATGGATTAAACACTTCTCTACTTAGTGATAGTGATGAATAGATTAAACATTTCTCTATTTAGTGATAGTTATGAATGGATTAAACACTTCTCTACTTAGTGATAGTGATGAATGGATTAAACACTTCTCTACTTAGTGATAGTGATGAGTGAATTAAACACTTCTCCACTTAGTGACAATTATGACTGGATTATACTCTTCTCTACATAGTGACAGTGTTGAGTGGATTAAGCTTTTCTCTACTCACTGACAGTGACAAGTACACTAACTACTCACTGACAGTGACAAGTACACTAGTCACTTCGGTACTCATTGACAGAGAATTCTTGGAGCAAGCCCTTGACGTATATTACTTGATAAAATCTGCCACAGTTAGGAACACATCGATCCATGCCGCCTGCAGACAAAGCTGAAACGCCATAACTAGTTCCTAGAATACTTTGAAAGATAATATATTAACGTGAGCAGCTCTAGTTTGCTTCTGTGTCTCTCTTGAGCTGTCGCATTCTCTCCCCAAAAGTGGAACTTGTCACGAGCGAGTAGTTGGGACTTGCAATATGGCGGCTCTGTACAAGTACAGACATGAACGTCATAATTATAGTTATGAACTTCAGGTTTTCTCAAGGCTTGGCTTTTTAAAGGAACATATATATATATATATATATATATATATATATATATATATATATATATATATATAACAACGATCTGATTTCCTAATGACTATATATAACAATATCAGTAACAATGTGAATTCCATTCAAGAAAAAATAGATAGCCTGTCTTCACTGGCTAGCAAAATAGGACTTGAAATTAACAAGGGCAAAACAAAAATAATGAAAATTCCCATTAATAAAAATGGAAAAATAACACGCAGAAGGGACAGAAATTGAAGAAGTCGATCAATTTGCATACCTTGGCAGCTACATAGACCAGGACGGTGGCACCAGAAAGGAAGTTAAAATTAGAATTGCAAAAGCACCATCAATCTTCAAGAATCTTGAGAACATATGGAATTCAAAAGTTATAAGCACAAAAACCAAGTTAAGACTATTCAAATCAAATGTAATATCCACCCTCATTTATGCATGCGAAAGCTGGAAAACAACTAAAAAATAGAAAAGAAATTAGACTCTTTTGAAAACAAATGTCTAAGGAAAATATTCGGCATCAAGTGGAACGAATTCAAGAACAATGCAGAGATAAGACAGATGACTGAATAACAGCCAGTCTCATGGGTGATCAGGAAAAGGAGATGGACATATGTTGGTCACGTGATGAGAAGAAACGATCAGAGAATCCCAAAACAAGCTATCAAGTGGAACACAACAGGACGAAGAAAAAGAGGCAGACCACGGGAAACTCTAAAGAGGACATTGTTAAGAGAGGCCAAATTAATAGGCATAAAATCCCTTGATGAGGCTGAAAGACTCGCCGAAGACAGGAAAAATTGGCGAACTACCTTGCGAGCCCTATGTGACGTTTAACGCCACGGGAAGGATATAAGATATAAGATATATAACAAGGGAAGAAAATATAGCAGTTTAGATTGTTCTTCTTATCTGCCTGCTTATTCCATTAGCGTCTCAGGTAGTTTCAGACCAGGGTTCAGATAAAGGTGAGACCAGGGTTCAGAGCAAGGTGAGACCAGGGTTCAGAGCAAGGTGAGAGGCCTGGATAGATGCCATGTTTCCTCAATGTGCCTCTCACCCCCATCTATCCACTTTTTCCTTGGTTGTCTTCGCGCCATTTATCCAGACTTTCTTTTTAGAGGTGTTGTTTTAGAGGCTGGTTGTCCTGGATTCATGTGCATCGAATGCCTGAACCATTTAACTTTCTGATTTTATAGACAGGTGTTGTCCCCATCATTTGCCGGATTATTTCATTCTAGACTTGATTCCGTCTTGTCTTCTTTACCATTTGTCTTCAGCATTTCATCTCGCTTGCTTTTATCTTTCTGTCAACGTATTTGGAGAGTGTCCATGTTTGGCATTGACAGCACAGAATTAGGGTGAATATTGTTCTAAAGATTTGTTTAATGTGTGTCTATAGACATATTTGGATGTTTTAGGATTGGTGCAAGTTGATAGGCAACATTGTGTGCTTTATGAATTCTACATTCGATTTCTCTGTCTATTTTTTCCATCTTGTGTAAATATGCTTCCTAGATATTTGAATCCAGTAACTTGCTTGAGTTTGGTGTTATCTATAGAAATGTTACATTCCCTGCTAGAGTGTGGTGTTGTTTATATCAATGTTACATTATCTTGGGGCTCTTTTATCACCATTGTTTCTGTTTTCTAGGTACTTATTTTCATATTGTACTCTTTGCAAGAACTTAATATTGAAGAGTAAAAAGGATTAAAGAGAGAAAACTTAAATATTTTGGACACATTAAAGGTCATGATATTCTAGAGAAGACCGTCTTGGAAGGGTACATAATGGGAAAAAGAAAGAGAGGAAGACCAAGGCGAAGATGGCTGCAAGACATCGCTGATGATCTGCAGATGGATGCATCAGGAGCAGGCCATCTTACTCACAACCGAGAGGCCTACAGGAGAGCTGGGAAGCAAAGTTCCGCTAGGGACATGCAAATGAATGAATGAATGAATTCTTTGCAGCTTCCGCAAGGGTTTTCCACAAATGCCTGTCCTTCGCCTTTTTTTCTGCTCTTGCCCAGGTGAGCCCTCTATTGCTCAACATCCTTTCTGTTGTTCTTCTCCATGTCTCTTTTGGTCTACCCTTACTTCCTTACAAACATGAGGGTGGATATTACACTTGAATAGAATAGTCTTAACTTGGTTTTTGTGCTTATAACTTTTGAATGCATACCTTCTCAAGATTCTTTAAGATCGATGCTGCTTTTGTAATTCTAACTTCCTTTCTGGTGTCACTATGCTGCTCTATGTAGCTATGCAAATTGACTGACTTCTTCAACAGCTGTCCCTTCTACATGCATTTTTCCATTTTGATTCATGGGAAGTTTCATTATTTTTGTTTTGTCCTTGATAATTTCAAGTCCTATTTTGCTAGCCATTGAAGACAGGATATTTGTTTTTTCTTGCATGGAATTCACATTGTTAGCGATAAAATTATGCCATCAGCAAAATCAAGATCTTCTAGTTGGGTCCCATGTACCTAATCAATATTTTGTGTTACCTGTGCTGCATTTTTCATTATGAAGTCTATTGCAATTCTAAAAAGCAAAGGAGACAGTATACATCATTGTTTTACGCCTATTTCAATCTGGAACCATTCTCTCATTCCTTCTTCTGTTTTGACTGCACAAACATATCCATTGTAATGGTCCTTAATGATGTTCATAATTTTAGATGGTATTCCATATAGACTTAAAATTCTCCACAGTGAATCTCTGTATATGCTATCAAATGCCCTTTTAAAGTCTATGAAGTACAGTATTAATGGTTTCTGCTTTTCAATATGTTCTTCAAGTATTATTCTTAGAGTAAAGATCTGGTCGAGACAGCTTCTCCCTTTTCGAAATTCTGCTTGTTCTTCTCTTTTTGCGGTATCCACTATATCTTTAAGTCTATTCAAAATGACCGTGTAAAATACTTTTGACACAACTGATACTAAGGTTACTCCTCTCCAGTTGTTACAATTACTATGGTTGCCTTTTTGGGTATTTTAACAATGATTCCTTTCTTCTCTTTAGAAGGGATCTTTTCTCCTTTCCAAATCTAATTAAACATTCTCTGTAGTTGTCTCATGTTGTCACTATTGATAGCTTTTAACACTTCGAGTATTATTTCATCTTCACCTGCAGCTGTGTTGTTAGCCATTAAATTCACTGCTGTTTCAATTTCATGCAATGTAATTTCATCTAGGTTGACATTTAGTTGTAGGGTTGGTAAGTCAGTTTCAAGGTTTATCAATTCTTTTGGGTGTGGTCGATTAAGTATTTCTTGGAAGTGTTCAGCCCATCTTTGCTTTTGATCTTTACTTGATGTTAATAGGATTTCAGTTTTGCTAAGGACTGGTCTTTCTTTAGATGTAATTAGTACATGTTAGACTCTTTTGTATGTTATATAAAGTTTTTACTTGTCCTCTATTTTTCTGTATGATGCTTTTGCCATATCTTTTCGAAGATCTGTTTTTACATTGAACATGTCTAATTTGGCTGCTCTTCTTTCATGTATGTACTTCCATGTGTTTTTCCGATATCTATGTTTTTCCATTTTTTTTTTTCAGTTCAGCGCTTGCTTTGGCTGCTGTGATTATGGCTGTGCTGTAAGAATTCCATAATTCATCTATACCTATCTCCTCTACTTCACTGAGTGTTGTGGAGTGATTGGCAAGTTCCTTATTGAAATTACTGTTAGTATTCTCTTCTTGTAGGCTGCCACGGTTTATCTTTCTGTGTATTGATTTCTTGTGTTGGCTTTTCAGTTTTAGTTTTATTTTCCCTATGCACAGATTGTGATCAGTGTTGACATCTGCACCCCTATAAGCCCTTACATCTATCAGAGATGTTCTGTATTGGTCTCTAATACAAAAATGATCTGTCTGGTTTCTGGTTCTATCATCTGGAGATATCCACGTTGTTTTATGTATCTCTGTGTGTGGAAATATTGTGCCTCCAATGACCATGCCCTTTGTTAGAAATATTTCAATTAATCTTCTCCTTCTGATTTACCGTGTCAGTTCCTTCGTTCCCCATTACTTTTTCAACGTCGGTGTTATCTTTCCCTACCTTAGCGTTGAAGTCCCCCGTAGCAATTAGGATGTCGTGTACTTGTTATTGGTGATAGAAATCGTCTTTCACCTCATCATCTGCGTCATTCGTGGGTACATACCAGTGTATTATTATCATTCTTCCGTGTCTTAGGTTGTATCGTGCTCTTATTATACGACTGATCACTGGTTCCCATTCTACAAGACTCTTTGCTGCTACATTTGACATAATTATACCTACCCCCTCTTGATGTTTCCCATCGTCTCTGCCTGAATGTATTATTAATTTACCGTTTTCCGCCGATCTTTTACCTGCTTCTGGCCATCACATTTCACTGATGCCCAGTACGTCTAGGTAGTATCTCTCCATTTCTCTGATGACCTGAGTAGTTTTTTCTGATGCTGCCATGGTCCTTACTTTCCAGAATCCAATCTTTGTCACATGTTTAAGGCCGACAAATGTATTCTTTGAGCTCTTCGGAGCTGGCATCCCTGAAGATCGGTTGTTTTCTTTGCGAGTTTCTATAACGAGTTCTTTTTTTCCCATCTAAAGTCGGCTCTAGATAGGTCCCAGGATAAGGTTGTTAGCTTTATGCCCAACTCCTGGTATAGGATATGTTACAGATCAAGCGGAATTCCCCGCTGATTTCTGAACTGCCAGCGAGAGCGTTAAAAAAATGTCCGCCATCTTGCACGTCACACCGGAAGAGGCTTACTGTGTACACTCCTCAGTGTTTTTTATCCTTTTTTTTTTTTGCCGATCGTCGACTCCAAGAGCACGTATATCTTCTACGTTGCCTGGCCAACGTTGTCTATGTCTACCTCTTGGTCTATACCTTTTCATCACTTCTGTATAGGCCATCTTTGTTTGTCTGTCCTCTTCTGTTCTCTCTAGACAGAACGAGCTCATGGAAGAAAGCTACGGCCAAGAAGATTTATTTGTAGAAGAGAATTACAGAAACAACGCGTGAGGTTTCTGTCATTAATTCCATTGAAACAAAATATTTATCAATCCTTTACACCCAAATTCGGATTGGAAATAGTTCATTCACTGAATCTCACACATTCCTCTCGTTTATCTTGCGTCTTCAGGGAAAAGAGGATAATAAAACAACACGGAGATAAACATAATTTTAAATCCTAAATTAAATTCCCTCCTCCGCCAGAATAAATTTTGCTGAGAAATTTAGTACGAGTACAAACAAAAAGTCCTTCTATAACTCAATGATAGTGTTATGACTTTTTGAAACCAGTGCATGTGTTTCAGTATTTCGCCTCTCATGAAGTACTTTCCGAAATACTGGTTTTCTCAGTACAGCATTCGGTACTTGACACTTTTATTTTTCATTGTAAAATCAAACACGCTTTACAAGCATCAGCGAAAATTAAATATCGGCGTGACCGTTTGTTATCATCTTCTCTGCCGGGAGATTTAATCTTTAGAAAGTGCTCACGCGCTGATCCAAAGTCAAAGCTGACCTATTGTCCTAAATTGAGCATCGTCATCCTACATGCCCGATTATCCTCCAACCGATTTCGCTGGTTACTTTTTACTATGTTTTTGATAATATAAACCAGTTACGGTAACTGATGACGTCCAAAACTTTTCTTCTTTTCTGTTGGTAATTGATCGGTAATTGTCGGTTAACTCGGTCCCTGTGTGTTGGGTCAGAAATGTGCTACTTTTAATTTTATTTAGACCAGTGTTTCCCAAAGTGGGCGATACCCTCCCTCCCCACCCCGTTGGCGTTGGAAAGGGCCAGTGGGGTGGTGAAAGTAAAAGGGTCAGTAGGAGGGTGATGGTGGGGGGAGGTGGGGAAACGAAGTAACAGACACGGGGAGTAATACCTTCCTTCTTAGCACTTTTCAAACTGATATTGAGAAACTTATGTCCCTACATGAAACTCATCCACCACATTACATGTTCAGTAAATAATGTAGTAAGTGAGTTATAAATGTACTCCTTCATTTTGTTACATAAACTGGCTTGCTAACTCAAGTTTTTAGTTTATATATAATGCATATCCTAGATTAATATGCCATTGTACAACATGGGGGTTGGGGGAGGGGAGGGGTTGAGGATGTGTCATGGGAGGAAAGGGGACGACAGCCTGAACAAGCTTGGGAAACACTGATTTAAACTCTGATTAATTATTACTCTGAGCAGTGATTCGCAAAGATGTGCAAGGTGTGCCAACCCTGCCAATGCTTGTTCGGAGTGAAATGTTTAACCTAAAAAATGATCAGAATAAAACGTAACAAGGCTTACGATATGGTATTTTGGCTTCTATTTCTCTCAAACAACAAGAAATAAGAAGCAAAGAGAAAGGAGGAGAGAGGACTTTTGTTGAGTGTAGTATGTCGAACATAACATACACCAAATCTGCTCTTAACCTCTGACAGGGGTGATAACTTCAATTTTCATTTCAAATTTTGTTTCAGTTCCCTCCCCTCCAAACCTGGTCACATAACACTGGAAATAATTGTATGCATCTTTCTACATCTGAATACGAAACTACGGATTAAAACAGGGGTCGGCAAACCTTGCCCTCGCGGGCACTGTTTAGTGTTTATGGTCTGGATTATCGTCCTTGCACTCTGAACATGTCCACGGGTGCTCAGATACCCTTAACTTGGTCAAACGTGATCAGAGATAGTTCAGTTGCTTTCTCAAGCTTACCACTTGATTAGCAATATAACCGCGAGGTACAAGTTCATGATGGGCAATTCCTTTCTAAACAACAAGCATAATCAACATGACCTTGATCTTTGACCGAATCATCTGTGCTTTGTAGAGGAGAACCTTGCCCCATCCACTGGTATGGCTGCATCTTGGTTTCAAATCGCTTCTGTTTAGAAACTCTTAAGAAAGTTTTCTAGACCATTTGCATTGTCAAGGAGTTCTTGACACACTTCAAACCGGTTCTTTTTTTTTTCCTGATCGCCGGTCAACAAACGTGGCACATATTTTACACTGATGCGACCCACCTGGAACTTTTCGGACAAAATTTGATGGCAAGATCCCATGCTGATACCAGCTTCGTCCGCAACTTCTCGAACAGTTAAATGATGACTTCCAAGAATCTGAGCACGAACGCTCTTAATATGATCGTCCTTTGTTGATGTGGAAAGTCGACCAGGCCTGGGATTTTCATAAAATTTACAAGTTTGTGTAGACTGTTCTTACAGGCACCGAGTTAGTTACCTATTCTGAATAGGTACATACTCACTAGCGTGAGACAGCGAGAGTAACTTTGTTTTAACAAGTAGATAGTTAATTTCTATACTGAGTACATAGATAAGAGTGAAATGTATAATGTTATTTTATGCTTCTCAGCTTTTCAATCCTAATGATTTTTATTATATGTCCATCATATTTGTAGACTGTCTGAAACAGAGACACAGTTAAAATTGTACGATAAAGGGCAGAATGTGAGACGGGTGTGGAAATGCTTTGTTCCATTTCGTGTTGGCCGGCTCGAATGCGAAACGAAACATAGTTCCAGTAAAAGTTTTGAGTTTTTTTTTTTTGCGAATGAGATTTTTCACTCACTCGTGAACATGCCACAGGGGATGTAGGAAGCAATGTTACTGGGTTGTTTTTTTTTTAGCGTGGAAGTGTTTGTTTCGTGTTTTCAGCAAATCTGTATTCTGGTAAGATAGATTGTTTAGCAATGATCTCCACCTGTGCCTGCCTATTTATGTAACTTTTTGTTATGCGTGTAAGTCATAAGTCATTATTCACAAAAAAGTAATTTAACAATATGTAAGAAGAAGACAGGTTAAATACAACATTATGTCACAGGCCTGAAGATGAGGTTTCGCGGATTGAAAAACATGATTTGTCTGTAGTGATGTGATTTTATATGTTGCTGGTAGGCATGTGTACTATGTTAGTCCTGGAATACTGGGACATTTTCAACGTAATATATGTTAGCCCTGGAATACTGGGACATTTTCAACGTAATATATGTTAGTCCTGGAATACTGGGACATTTTCAACGTAATATATGAAGTCCTGGAATACTGGGACATTTTCAACGTAATATATGTTAGTCCTGGAATACTGGTACATTTTCAACGTAATATGTGTAAGTCCTGGAATACTGGGACATTTTAAACGTAATATATGTTAGTCCTGGAATACTGGGACATTTTCAATGTAATATGTGTTAGTCCTGGAATACTGGGACATTTTCAACGTAATATGTGTAAGTCCTGGAATACTGGGACATTTTCAAAGTGATATGTGTAAGTCCTGGAGTGCAGAGACATTTTCAACGTAATATATGTTAGTCCTGGAATACTGGATATTTTCAATGTAATATATGTAAGTCCTGGAATAATGGGATATTTTCGAATTCCAATGGTAATCATCAATTGTTAATTTCACATAAAGCTTTTGTTGCATTTAATTCACATATTTTCCATACCATTCTTTATTTCCGTTGGATATAATGTGTTTATTTGGAATTGTGTGTTTACGCTTCATGATTTATCATTATGTTTCACGAACATCAACTTTCATCTAAATATGCGTGCCTTTGATGTGTTTTGTTTCTTTATGAGTTTGTTTTCGTTTAGTGGAATTAAAATTGATGTAAGCATTGTGAGTTGTTGACTTCCTTGATTTCATTCGGTTTTGGCTGTGTGTTGTTGTGTGAAGTTTAGAACTGTTGTTTAGCTCAAGAAAGATTTACATTAAGTAGCCACCATGATGAGCTACGGGAGCAGAAGACAACATATATAATTTATACATACATATACATATGTTTTACACATAGCCCAGTTCTTAACCCCTTGGAAATAAAAACCAATAGATCAGTCACTCAATCAATCTACTCTCTTTAAAATGCTTAATCCACCCATAACACTGCCTTTGGTTTATATAGACCACCTTGTATTATGCTTGAGAAATCTGAAATGTCTCTGATGTATGTATGTATGAATGTATGTATGAATGTATGTACGTATGTATTTATGTATGTATGTATGTATGTATGTCCCTTACGTGTTTGTTCCTGAGGCGCGCAGTTGGCGATGTTTGACGACCGATCCTCAGTTTATTGCCAAGTTGACAGTGCGTTGCCGTCTCGTCGCGTTGCTAAGCGGTTCCTGCAGCAGAAGTCCAGGGTTCGATTCGCGGTCACTTTCTTCTTACTTTTTCTTTATATCTGTCACGTCTAAAAGCGGTGTGCTTACAATTTGTTGTGGATGTATAAAACAGGAAAAAGTAGGAGCAGCTTTATTACTCAAGTGTGTATAGTTATATACTTATACACTAATTATTTTGTTGTGGATGATCTTTTACATGTAGGATGGGTGAAGGTCCACTAGCGCCATGGTGGGAGCTAGTAAGATGGGTGAAGGTCCCCTAGCTCCATGGTGGGAGCTAGTAAGATGGGTGAAGGTCCCCTAGCTCCATGGTGGGAGCTAGTAAGATGGGTGAAGGTCCCCTAGCTCAATGGTGGGAGCTAGTAAGATGGGTGAAGGTCCCCTAGCTCCATGGTGGGAGCTAGTAAGATGGGTGAAGGTCCCCTAGCGCCATTGTGGGAGCTAGTAAGATGGGTGAAGGTCCCCTAGCGCCAACGTGGGAGCTAGTAAGATGGGTGAAGGTCCCCTAGCGCCATGGTGGCAGCTAGTTTTACAAAAGCCGGTGTTTCCAGCCAAATTCCTTCTCTTGTCACTTCTCTTTCACTCTCTCACTCACATACACACGTCTAAATTGCTGTGACTACTATGTTTTCGAAATCTGTCAATACAACACTAATCTCTATCACTCTACAACACTAATCTCTATCACTCTACAACACTAATCTCTATCACTCTACAACACAGCACAGGTCTCTATCACTTTACAATACAACACTGTTTTCTTTCATTCCACAATACAAAATTGGTCTCTATCACTCCACAATACAAAACTGGTCTCAATCACTCTACAATATAAAACTGGTCTCTATCACTCTACAATACAAAACTGGTCTCTATCACTCTACAATACAGCATTGGTCTCTATCACTCTACAGTACAAAACTGGTCTCTATCACACTACAATACAACACCAGTCTCTATCACTCTACATTACAACACCGGTCTCTATAACTCTACAATACAGCACTGGTCTCTATCACTCTACAATACGACACTGGTCTCTATCACTCTACAATACGACATTGGTCTCTATCACTCTACAATACGACATTGGTCTCTATCACTCTACAATAAAAAACCGGTCTCTATCACTCTACAATACCACACTGGTCTCTATCACTCTACAACACAGCACAGGTTTCTATCACTCTACAACACAGCACAGGTTTCTATCACTCTACAACACAGCACAGGTTTCTATCACTCTAGAATACAGCACAGGTTTCTATCACTCTACAATACAGCACAGGTCTCTATCACTCTAAAACACAGCACAGGTTTCTATCACTCTACAACACAGCACAGGTCTCTATCACTCTACAACACAGCACAGGTCTCTATCACTCTACAACACAGCACAGGTCTCTATCACTCTACAACACAGCACAGGTCTCTATCACTCTACAACACAGCACAGGTTTCTATCACTCTACAACACAGCACAGGTTTCTATCACTCTACAACACAGCACAGGTTTCTATCACTCTAGAATACAGCACAGGTTTCTATCACTCTACAATACAGCACAGGTCTCTATCACTCTACAACACAGCACAGGTCTCTATCACTCTACAACACAGCACAGGTCTCTATCACTCTACAACACAGCACAGGTTTCTATCACTCTACAACACAGCACAGGTTTCTATCACTCTACAACACAGCACAGGTTTCTATCACTCTAGAATACAGCACAGGTTTCTATCACTCTACAATACAGCACAGGTCTCTATCACTCTACAACACAGCACAGGTCTCTATCACTCTACAACACAGCACAGGTCTCTATCACTCTACAACACAGCACAGGTTTCTATCACTCTACAACACAGCACAGGTCTCTATCACTCTACAACACAGCACAGGTTTCTATCACTCTACAACACAGCACAGGTCTCTATCACTCTACAACACAGCACAGGTCTCTATCACTCTACAACACAGCACAGGTTTCTATCACTCTACAACACAGCACAGGTTTCTATCACTCTACAACACAGCACAGGTCTCTATCACTCTACAACACAGCACAGGTTTCTATCACTCTACAACACAGCACAGGTTTCTATCACTCTACAACACAGCACAGGTTTCTATCACTCTACTGTGCGCAAACCTCGGTGTTTCTTATTTGAAAAGGACTTTGCTTCAACACTTTCTCGCTCTCAATCTTCGATGTTTTCTCAGCTTTCTGAAATTGTGGGACTTAATGGAAAGCTTGTGTTTCTCAACTGCCCACAGAAGCAATGAAACTCTAATCCCACATTAAGCTTTTTTTTCTACGCATTTTCAAAGCGTGGAATCCCGCTGTGAACTCAATTTATAGACGCCCTCAGCTGCCATGTGTAATTCATGGACATGTTTTTTTTTCTCCCAATAACCTTTGCATTGTGATAGTTGCAGATAATTTTCAAATTATATTGCCCGTGAATGAATTATTTTTCCCCGGACATAATTAATAATACATTTTGATCCTGAAATTCTTAATTTGTCCTACACCAGACACAAACGCAGGCATACACCCACACACACGCGCGCTCGCGCGAAAAGTCAAACAGGATTGGAGCAGCAGAAGCGATTTGTTTAAGAAATCCTTCCCAATGATGAGAAAATGGTTAAATCTTCTTTCGTTGCCATTGCTCTTCTGAGATTCCAGTTTTAAAAACTACCATTTGCTCTAAGTTTGCTCTTCAGCAAGGCCTGGGAAAGGAGAACTTAAAAAAAAGTGTTTAATTTAAATTTAAAAAAACGAAAAAATGAATCATCTTAACAAGAATATAAACTGCAAATATTTTTTTAAAAATTTGTTCGTGATGTATTGGTAGTGTGTACTTATACGGAATTATGAGCCATATATACCGATTAGAGTTCCTACATCACAAGAAAGGAGAGTTAGAAATAACAAAGAAATACACACGCTATTCCAGTCTCCACTTATAACTACCATAACGAAAAACAGATTGGGCTGGTTTAGACGCTTGGAGGGGATGGACCAGAATAAACAGACAAAAATAGCTTATACAGACGTGATAAACGGAGACAGACCAAGAGGCAGACCAAGACAACGATGGCGGGGGCAACCTGGAAGTAGGCCTACGATCCCTCGTAGTGGACAATTGGCAGAAGAAGACTAGGAACAGAGAAGAAGGGAGACAAGTCTTGTCTGCAGCGATAAGCTACAATGGCTTGGACATCTGAATGAATGATGAATGAATGAATGAATGAGCTACATATACGAATAGCATGGTTTTAGTTCTTTATTAAAACATTTTTTTCCGAGAAAATTAGTTCTTTTGTCAGTTTCTGTTGAAAATTACGCCCCAAATGACACGTATTAAAGGCAGAATGAGATGTACTTTTTTCTGTTTTTCTTAAACTGCAAATTTTGTTTTTCCTCGGGTAGTTTCGTTTGTCACTAAACAAAACATGAGACGGTTGAAGAGAGAAAAAAATGGTGGATAAAGGGAACGCAGGTTTCTGTGCAAAAAAAAAAAAAAATATGGAAAGACTGACAAAGATGAAATAACACGTACTTCCACCACGTAACTCCAGACCGGAAACTGCTGAACACGCCACGTGTCTATTCCAGAATACAGAAATCGGCGCACACTCCACGGTATCATTTCCGGTGTATTTTAGAATTATGTCCCTTGATTAATGCTAAAAGCATATTTAGAAGTTCACGAACTGTGGAATTTATTTTCATTTTAAAGATTTCCCATTCTCTAAATTTTGTAAGTGCCAAGGTCCTAATACTTTTTTTAAAATCCCGACAATTATTTGTAGTGTGTGTTCTTTCAGTCCATTTTAATGAAAGTAAACACATTACCATTTCAGTACACATGTCTTCTAACTGGCTTGCTGGTCTCAACAGCTTCCTTCAGGTGTCAGTATTTTATTTCTAAGAGTAGACAATAGCTATTTAAGAGGTAGGAAAAAGTAGACAATAGATATTTAAGAGATAGGAAAGTGTAGACAATAGCTATTTAAGATGTAGAAAAAAGTAGACAATAGCTATTTAGAAGGTATGAAAACGTAGACAATAGACAATAGCTTTTTTAAGAGATAGGAAAGTGTAGACAATAGATATTTAAGAGTTAGGAAAGTGTAAACAATAGCTATTTAAGAGATCGGAAAATGTAGACAGTAGCTATTTAAGAGATAGGAAAGGGTATACAACAGCTATTTAATAGATAGAAAAATATAGAAAATAGCTATTTAAGAGATAGGAAAGTGTATACAATAGCTATTTAAGAGGTAGGAAAGTGTATACAATATGTATTTAAGAGATAGGAAAGTGTATACAATAGCTATTTAAGAGGTAGGAAAGTGTATACAATATGTATTTAAGAGATAGGAAAGTGTATACAATAGCTATTTAAGAGGTAGGAAAGTGTATACAATAGCTATTTAAGAGATAGGAAAGTGTATACAATAGCTATTAAAGGGTAGGAAAGTGTAGAGTAATGACAACTACATGAGAACACCTTCAGCACCAGATGTACCCATGTTATGCCAGCGTTTAGCTACTTCAGAGATGCTTCGTTGTCTGGAACATGGCTTCATGGCAGTCAGAACATTCCTATCTCTGCTCGGCTCTCCTCCCCCCTTCTCCACTACATCCTTTTCCAGTTGCTGCAGGCAACATAAACACTCCAGGTATCTGCATCCATTTCAGCGGTAGATTTCCTAGAGTTGTTCCTGGGCCAGCGATTTCCAGCCACCGCGAGAGTTTTATCGTGCTCAATAATTCAACCCGGGCTTTCGGCCCCACTTCGTGGAGATTAGAGACATTTATTGCTGAAGGATTCAGGAGGGAAACAAAAAATTGTTACCCCTTCTGGAGAGACTCGAACCCGCAATCTTCAACTCTAGTGTCGGAGGTTTAACCCCGAGCCCTTTCTGCTCCTGGTATCTAAAACATAAGAAAGTGCATTGTTAACGTTATTATCAGTGAAGAGAGTACAAGGGTGAGCCAGAATGTAGCCTTAATGATTTTCCTGTATTTACCATTGAAGAGAGTACGAGGGTGAGCTAGAATGTAGCCTTAATGATTTTCCTGTCATTACCATTGAAGAGAGTACGAGGGTGACCCAGAATGTAGCCTTAATGATTTTCCTGTCATTACCAGTGAAGAGAGTACAAGGGTGACCCAGAATGTAGCCTTAATGATTTTCCTGTCATTACCATTGAAGAGAGTACAAGGATGTAGCCTTAATGATTTCTCATGTTATAAAATGTACAGATTTGAGAGAAAACCCTTATCACTTGTCAGCACTGTTTCCCACCCACCCCACCCCCACCACCACCACCGCCACGTTCATGCAGGTCTGCCGCCCCTTCACTAGCGCCTGGGCTCTACGAGGAAGAAACAACAACTTCTGACTGAGCTTTTAGCCAACTATGCACGACCTCTTTATTCGTTTCAACCGTACTCATCCTCTTTCTATCTACTGCCTCCTTGAGGGGTCCAAACTCGTGATAATCACATGGTGCAGGATCAGGTGATTATGCAAGATGTGGAAGACAAAGTAAACTCATAATTTCTTGAGCCGATTCATAAGCTAACTCCGAGGCCTTGCGTTATCATGCCATGGCAACACAACATATTAAAACAGGATAAATCAGCACTGTTTCGACCTGGCTGCAGGTTTAAACTGGTTCTCAAGCAGATCACAGTATGCTTCGTTCTTGATAATCATTCTTCTGGACATGTAATGTTCCAGGATTGGACTTTTACAGTCCCAGTAGAGCATAGGCATCAATTTTCAGTTGGTAAAGAGTTACGAGAAGCCTCTTTGGTTTCGGCGAGTGAGAATATCGCCACTTCATGCTGGCTCGCTTTGTCTCTGGCTGGACTTAATGCGGCCAGGATCCTTCGCCAGTGACTATAGGTCTTGTCAACTCCTTCAGCTTCAAAGTTTAAGACTTCCATAAATAACTGAAGCGCTGTTCTTCTCCCGTGCATGTTTTCAAGAGAGAGTCCATCTTTGATCTGGTTAGCTGACGTCATATTTCTAAAATAGCCGACGAGCCTCAACAAACGCAAGTCCAGGGAGTGATGACAGAATATATCTGAAACGCAACTGTCTACTACGCGATTTAGAGTTCTTTTTAGAGGAAAAATTAATGTTGCTTCTTAACCCCCCCCCCCCCCCGCACATTTATCAAATTAAGCACTCATTCTCAGCCTGGCTTTATCTCCCTTTACGTCTTAGTAGTTCCAGAGTGTTTTCACAGTGCACCAACAGACTTACTGATCTGAGCATCATAGAGTTCTCCGTGTTTTCTATTAAAATGGAAACCTAATTTATTACACAGAAACAGATGAAGCGGCCAAAACCACATTAGGGTCTGAAAAGGAAAGGCCCTTCAGCTAAAACCCCAGTAGGGCTTCAAAAGGAAAGGCCCTTCAGCCAAAACCCCAGTAGGGCTTCAAAAGGAAAGGCCCTTCAGCCAAAACCCCATTAGGGCTTCAAAAGGAAAGACCCTTCAGCCAAAACCCCAGTAGGGCTTCAAAAGGAAAGGTCATTCAGACAAAGAAATATACTCTTATATAGGATGTCAAATTATTGAAATTCGTTTCTTTCCAAGAAAAAAAAATAGTTTGTTCCCCTTTGCTCCAAAATAAGCAAAAGATGTTCAATATTCGTTCTCCTTATAAGTCAGCTCAAGGAGTCAATCAGGGAATTTTGTTTATGTTTTGTTTTTAGATCAAACCTGAGCACAAAATCTTTAAAGAGACAACAACACATGAGTTTAATTACAGTTGAAATCAGGTTACTCCAAAAAACAAAAAACAAAAAAGGTAAAGGTAACCCCACCAAGTCTTAAAGGCGCACAGGGATATGATAAACGTGCCCACATTTTGCTTGACCTGTCAGCACACTAGATGTGGTCAGCTTCACGCCTGGCTGACTTTCCTCCCCAAACTTCAGAAGAGGTCAAAGGTTGACCGAGGCAATAAGTTTGAGCATTATTTTATATTGTTAAATTTTATTTTTGTATCGCAGTCCAGTTCGAAAAACAACAACAACAACAACAACAAAAACAACAACAGCAACAACACCTGGCGCGCCCTGCTTAGCGCCTGGTGAAACGAAAGCCTGACTGTGATATTACAATGCAGGCACGTTACATGAAAGTGCATTACACAGTTTTAATGATAAGAAATGTAATGTTAGAGAAACCTGACGTTGAGTCTTACCTCCTACTCTCATCCTACAATGGCAATAGAAACGAATAAAAAATGTCTTAGATTACAGATGTAGATGATATTGCAAAAAATACAGAACAAAAAAGCATATATACTTTCTTATATTTATTCCTTTTCTAACTTTCAAATTCAGTGTTCTGCATTTTTCCCTCTTGAGATTATTGATATTCTAAACACTACACTAACTGAATCAGTCATCCTCGCCATAGTGACACTCTAAACACCACATTAGCCGAAGAAGAAGTTATCCTGGCCACGCTGATACTCTAAACAACACATTAGCCGAAGAAGAAGTTATCCTGGCCACGCTGATACTCTAAACAACACATTAGCCGAAGAAGAAGTTATCCTGGCCACGCTGATACTCTAAACACCACATTAGCCGAAGAAGAAGTTATCCTGGCCACGCTGATACTCTAAACACCACATTAGCCGAAGAAGAAGTTATCCTGGCCACGCTGATACTCTAAACACCACATTAGCCGAAGAAGAAGTTATCCTGGCCACGCTGATACTCTAAACACCACATTAGCCGAAGAAGAAGGTATCCTGCTACACTGAGATCTAAACAACACATTAGCCGAAGAAGAAGTTATCCTGCCACACTGGCATCTAAACAACACATTAGCGAAGAAGAAGTTATCCTGCCACACTGGCATCTAAACAACACATTAGCCGAAGAAGAAGTTATCCTGCCACACTGATACTCTAAACACCACATTAGCCGAAGAAGAAGTTATCCTGCCACACTGGCATCTAAACAACACATTAGCCGAAGAAGAAGTTATCCTGCCACACTGGCATCTAAACAACACATTAGCCGAAGAAGAAGTTATCCTGCCACACTGGCATCTAAACAACACATTAGCCGAAGAAGAAGTTATCCTGCCACACTGGGATCTAAACAACACATTAGCCGAAGAAGAAGTTATCCTGCCACACTGGCATCTAAACAACACATTAGCCGAAGAAGAAATTATCCTGGCCACGCTGATACTCTAAACACCACATTAGCCGAAGAAGAAGTTATCCTGCCACACTGGCATCTAACAACACATTAGCCGAAGAAGAAGTTATCCTGCCACACTGGCATCTAAACAACACATTAGCCGAAGAAGAAGTTATCCTGCCACACTGGCATCTAAACAACACATTAGCCGAAGAAGAAGGTATCCTGCCACACTGGGATCTAAACAACACATTAGCCGAAGAAGAAGTTATCCTGCCACACTGGCATCTAAACAACACATTAGCCGAAGAAGAAGTTATCCTGCCACACTGGCATCTAAACAACACATTAGCCGAGAAGAAGTTATCCTGCCACACTGGCATCTAAACAACACATTAGCCGAAGAAGAAGTTATCCTGCCACACTGGCATCTAAACAACACATTAGCCGAAGAAGAAGTTATCCTGCCACACTGGCATCTAAACAACACATTAGCCGAAGAAGAAGTTATCCTGCCACACTGGCATCTAAACAACACATTAGCCGAAGAAGAAGTTATCCTGCCACACTGGCATCTAAACAACACATTAGCCGAAGAAGAAGTTATCCTGCCACACTGGCATCTAAACAACACATTAGCCGAAGAAGAAGTTATCCTGCCACACTGGCATCTAAACAACACATTAGCCGAAGAAGAAGTTATCCTGCCACACTGGCATCTAAACAACACATTAGCCGAAGAAGAAGTTATCCTGCCACACTGGCATCTAAACAACACATTAGCCGAAGAAGAAGTTATCCTGCCACACTGGCATCTAAACAACACATTAGCCGAAGAAGAAGTTATCCTGCCACACTGGGATCTAAACAACACATTAGCCGAAGAAGAAGTTATCCTGCTACACTGAGATCTAAACAGCACATTAGCCGAAGAAGAAGTTATCCTGCCACACTGGCATCTAAACAACACATTAGCCGAAGAAGAAATTATCCTGCCACACTGGGATCTAAACAACACACTAGCGAAGAAGAAGTTATCCTGCCACACTGGCATCTAAACAACACATTAGCCGAGAAGAAGTTATCCTGCCACACTGGCACTCTAAACATCACACTAGCTGAAGCAATGCCACTGCTTGGATTGACCTCTAAGCATTATATCAGCTGAAGCTAGACTGACACTCAGACATCCTGGCTAGATTGACACTCAGACATCCTGGCTAGACTGACACTCAAACATCCTGGCTAGACTGACACTCAGACATCCTGGCTAGACTTAACTTAAAAGTCACATTAGCTAAACAGGTCATCCTGGCTGTGTAAGGGGAACGAATGAAGGTGTCGAGTGACTGTGAGCGACTTGCGGGAAGTGTGACGTTAGATAGATAGATAGATAGATAGATAGATAGATAGATAGATAGATAGATAGATAGATAGATAGATAGATAGATAGATAGATAGATATAGATAGATAGATAGATTGATTGATTGATTGATCTTTATTTCAAAAGGGTTAAGAATTGGGCACGCAGGCCCGTCTGACATTCTGCCCTTTATCATACATCTTTCACTCTATTCCAGACATTCTACAAATATGCTGTTCATATAACAAACATCTATCGCTCTTCAGAAAGTAAAACAAATAAAGAATCTGTGGAGAGGAGCAGACAGAACCACAAAAATAAGATTTTTAAGGGCATGCATCTTTCCCATAGCAACATATGCCTGTGAGACCTGGACACTTAACAAAACAGCTGAGAAACACATAAATGCCTTTGAATGTAAATGCTACAGAAGAGTTCTCCAAATATCGTGGACACAAAAAAGAACAAATATATCTATACTACAAGAGCTTAATATTGAAGAAGGCTGGCTAGTGAAGAGGATTAAACAGAGAAAACTGAAATATTTTGGACACATTAAACGTCATGATAATTTAGAGAAGACCGTATTGGAAGGATACATAATGGGAAAAAGAAAAAGAGGAAGACCAAGACGAAGATGGCTGCAAGACATCGTTGACGATGTGGAAATGGATGCAACAGCAGCAGCAGGCCATCTTGCTCACAACCGAGAGGCCTACAGGAGTGCTGTTTGGGAGGCAAAGTTCCGCAAGGGACATGTAAATGAATGAATGAATGATAACAAACATAACTAACATTGAAGCTGAGAGACATAAAATAAAATATAACATTTACGTTTCACTCTTAAACATTCACTCAGTATAGAAGTAACTACATACATTATAAATGACTATCTACTAAACAAAATTTTCGGGACTATACAGAAAACAATTAACTGTATTCGGTGTCTGTAAGAGCAGCTTAAGATAACTTTTAAGTTTCATAATTCATGGAGGCATGTAGTCGACATCAAATAGATACTGGGAAAGCTTGTAGTTGTAGGAAGGAGTATAATTTAGATTTTTTATACAGGATGGGAGGGTATTCCAAAGATGAGCAGCAGAATAACTAAAGCTTTTCTTGTAAAGATCAAGTATAGGTTTTGGAAGACATATGTTGTTCAAGCGTTGGCTGCACTTCGGGCTAAATTTAAACAGGTTCCATAGATAAGGCGGGGCATGCCGTGAAAGAATCTAATGTACTAACCTGGCTTTGTTGAAGAGGAACCTGTTCTTAAGGGGTAGTATTTTGATACGTTTGTGATGTTTAGTTGTTTGTGCTTGATCTTTATCACTAATGAGCTTTACTGCTCGCTTTTGGAGAGAGCAAAGCCTCTTTGTATTTGACACTGAGCAACCATCCCAAACTGTTGAGCAATAGTCTAAATGTGTTTGTATATGAGCTGTGTAGTATGTCTTCCTAGTGTCTTGATCTATGAAGTGCTTAATTTTAGCTAATTGGTATACTTTTTGTGCGATGAGTTTTGTTAGACATTGCACATGAGAGTTTCAGGTCAGATGTTGGTCAATAATAAGACCTAGTGTCTTGTGCTCGCTAACGTTTTCTATCTGTGATGTTTCTGTACAGAGCCGAAGTGTTGTTTTTGTTGCGTTTTGTAGTTTCTGTCTTGTTGTTATGAGCATTGATTTTGTTTTATCGGTGTTTATAATCATGCCATTATTTTTGCTCCATCCAATTAAATTGTATAATATATATATATAATAATATATAATATATATAATAATATATATAATAGATAGATAGATAGAGATAGATAGATAGATAGATAGATAGATAGACAGATAGACAGATAGATAGATAGATAGATAGATAGATAGATAGATAGATAGATAGATAGATAGATAGATAGATAGATAGATAGATAGATAGATAGATAGATAGATAGATTGATTGATTGATTGATTGATTGATTGATCTTATTTCAAAAGGGTTAAGAATTGGGCACGCAGGCCCGTCTGACATTCTGCCCTTTATCATACATCTTTCACTCTATTCCAGACATTCTACAAATATGCTGTTCATATAACAAACATCTATCGCTCTTCAGAAAGTAAAACAAATAAAGAATCTGTGGAGAGGAGCAGACAGAACCACAAAAATAAGATTTTTAAGGGCATGCATCTTTCCCATAGCAACATATGCCTGTGAGACCTGGACACTTAACAAAACAGCTGAGAAACACATAAATGCCTTTGAATGTAAATGCTACAGAAGAGTTCTCCAAATATCGTGGACACAAAAAAGAACAAATATATCTATACTACAAGAGCTTAATATTGAAGAAGGCTGGCTAGTGAAGAGGATTAAAGAGAGAAAACTGAAATATTTTGGACACATTAAACGTCATGATAATTTAGAGAAGACCGTATTGGAAGGATACATAATGGGAAAAAGAAAAAGAGGAAGACCAAGACGAAGATGGCTGCAAGACATCGTTGACGATGTGGAAATGGATGCAACAGCAGCAGCAGGCCATCTTGCTCACAACCGAGAGGCCTACAGGAGTGCTGTTTGGGAGGCAAAGTTCCGCAAGGGACATGCAAATGAATGAATGAATGATAACAAACATAACTAACATTGAAGCTGAGAGATATAAAATAAAATATAACATTTACGTTTCACTCTTAAACATTCACTCAGTATAGAAGTAACTACATACATTATAAATGACTATCTACTAAACAAAATTTTCGGGACTATACAGAAAACAATTAACTGTATTCGGTGTCTGTAAGAGCAGCTTAAGATAACTTTTAAGTTTTATAATTCATGGAGGCATGTAGTCGACATCAAATAGATACTGGGAAAGCTTGTAGTTGTAGGAAGGAGTATAATTTAGATTTTTTATATAGGATGGGAGGGTATTGCAAAGATGAGCAGCAGAATAACTAAAGCTTTTCTTGTAAAGATCAAGTCTAGGTTTTGGAAGACATATGTTGTTCAAGCGTTGGCTGCACTTCGGGCTAAATTTAAACAGGTTCCATAGATAAGGCGGGGCATGCCGTGAAAGAATCTAATGTACTAACCTGGCTTTGTTGAAGAGGAACCTGTTCTTAAGGGGTAGTATTTTGATACGTTTGTGATGCTTAGTTGTTTGTGCTTGATCTTTATCACTAATGAGCTTTACTGCTCGCTTTTGGAGAGAGCAAAGCCTCTTTGTATTTGACACTGAGCAACCATCCCAAACTGTTGAGCAATAGTCTAAATGTGTTTGTATATGAGCTATGTAGTATGTCTTCCTAGTGTCTTGATCTATGAAGTGCTTAATTTTAGCTAATTGGTATACTTTTTGTGCGATGAGTTTTGTTAGACATTGCACATGAGAGTTCCAGGTCAGACGTTGGTCAATAATAAGACCTAGTGTCTTGTGCTCGCTAACGTTTTCTATCTGTGATGTTTCTGTACAGAGCCGAAGTGTTGTTTTTGTTGCGTTTTGTAGTTTCTGTCTTGTTGTTATGAGCATTGATTTTGTTTTATCGGTGTTTATAATCATGCCATTATTTTTGCTCCATCCAATTAAATTGTATAATATATATATATATAATAATATATATAATAGATAGATAGATAGATAGATAGATAGATAGATAGATAGATAGATAGATAGATAGATAGATAGATAGATAGATAGATAGATAGATAGATAGATAGATAGATAGTAGATAGATAGATAGATAGACAGATAGATAGATAGATAGACAGATAGATAGATAGATAGATAGATAGATAGATAGATAGTAGATAGATAGATAGATAGAGATAGATAGATAGATAGATAGTAGATAGATAGATAGATAGATAGATAGATAGATAGAGTGAGAGAGAGAAGCCTGGCAGCCATTAGCAATATATATGTCAGTTATACAGGCTGTTGCTAATTGTGAGTATTTGGCTAAAAAAACTCATAGGCTTGCATCATATTATATTACATAAAGTGACAATTGAAGCAAGCGAGTGACGCTGTGTTCGGTAACTGATGAGAGAATAAATTGATCTGACACTGATATGTGGAATCTAGTTTTCTGTGACAACTACATGTGTGTGCCCTGTTGAGAACCTCCCTACATGTATGTGCCCTGTTGAGATCCTCCCTACATGTGTGTGCCCCGTTGAGAACCTCCATTCATGTGAGTGCCATGTTGGGAACCTCCATATATATGTGTGTGCCATGTTGAGAACCTCCCTACATGTGTGTGCCCTGTTAAGAACCTCCCTACATGTGTGCCCTGTTGAGAACCTCCCTACATGTATGTGCCCTGTTGAGATCCTCCCTACATGTGTGTGCCCCGTTGAGAACCTCCATTCATGTGAGTGCCATGTTGGGAACCTCCATATATATGTGTGTGCCATGTTGAGAACCTCCCTACATGTGTGTGCCCTGTTAAGAACCTCCCTACATGTGTGTGCCCTGTTGAAAACCTCCCTACATGTGTGTGCCCTGTTGAAAACCTCCCTACATGTGTGTGCTTTGTTGAAGAGGAACCTGTTCTTAAGGGGTAGTATTTTGATACGTTTGTGATGCTTAGTTGTTTGTGCTTGATCTTTATCACTAATGAGCTTTACTGCTCGCTTTTGGAGAGAGCAAAGCCTCTTTGTATTGACACTGAGCAACCATCCCAAACTGTTGAGCAATAGTCTAAATGTGTTTGTATATGAGCTATGTAGTATGTCTTCCTAGTGTCTTGATCTATGAAGTGCTTAATTTTAGCTAATTGGTATACTTTTTGTGCGATGAGTTTTGTTAGACATTGCACATGAGAGTTCCAGGTCAGACGTTGGTCAATAATAAGACCTAGTGTCTTGTGCTCGCTAACGTTTTCTATCTGTGATGTTTCTGTACAGAGCCGAAGTGTTGTTTTTGTTGCGTTTTGTAGTTTCTGTCTTGTTGTTATGAGCATTGATTTTGTTTTATCGGTGTTTATAATCATGCCATTATTTTTGCTCCATCCAATTAAATTGTATAATATATATATATAATAATATATAATATATATAATAATATATATAATAGATAGATAGATAGATAGATAGATAGATAGATAGATAGATAGATAGACAGATAGACAGATAGATAGATAGATAGATAGATAGATAGATAGATAGATAGATAGATAGATAGATAGATAGATAGACAGATAGATAGATAGATAGACAGATAGATAGATAGATAGATAGATAGATAGATAGATAGATAGATAGATAGATAGATAGATAGATAGATAGATAGATAGATAGATAGATAGATAGATAGATAGATAGATAGATAGAGTGAGAGAGAGAAGCCTGGCAGCCATTAGCAATATATGTCAGTTATACAGGCTGTTGCTAATTGTGAGTATTTGGCTAAAAAAACTCATAGGCTTGCATCATATTATATTACATAAAGTGACAATTGAAGCAAGCGAGTGACGCTGTGTTCGGTAACTGATGAGAGAATAAATTGATCTGACACTGATATGTGGAATCTAGTTTTCTGTGACAACTACATGTGTGTGCCCTGTTGAGAACCTCCCTACATGTATGTGCCCTGTTGAGATCCTCCCTACATGTGTGTGCCCCGTTGAGAACCTCCATTCATGTGAGTGCCATGTTGGGAACCTCCATATATATGTGTGTGCCATGTTGAGAACCTCCCTACATGTGTGTGCCCTGTTAAGAACCTCCCTACATGTGTGTGCCCTGTTGAAAACCTCCCTACATGTGTGTGCCCTGTTGAAAACCTCCCTACATGTGTGTGCCATGTTGAGAACCTCCCTACATGTGTGTACCATGTTGATAACCTCCCTACATGTGAATGCCATGTTGATTACATTCCTACATGTGTGTGCCCCATTGAGAACCTCCCTACATGTCTGCGTCCTGTTGAGAACCTCCTTACATGTGTGTGCCATGTTGAGAACCTCCTAACATGTTTTTCCCTGTTTAGATCCTTCCTACGGTTCTAAGGATTGTTATAGCTGGAGGTGGGGTGGGGGATACGCTCTCCACTCCAATGACGCGCGTCTAAAATAGCCTCTGACAGTCAAGTCCAGCTCCTGGCATTTTCGTGGCAGAACTGTTTAAACTGACAGGAGAAGGGGCGAAGGCGAATATCTGGCGCCTGAAAATCAGACGATTCGGGTAGCTGAGAGTCATGTTTGGTAGCTCATCTACCGCTGCTAGCGAGATACTTCAGCTGCTCTGCGTGGAGTGGGGCTCCTCCCGGCCAGTGAAGAAATGTGCAAATGGGGTTGCCGCGCGGCACCACTGTGGAAAAGGTGAAAGAAAGGATTAAGCGAAGTAAACAGTAGTCAAATCACGGCACCTCTCGTCTGAAGGTCCGACACATCCTATGTGCACTCATATCGGGCGAAATGACTCAACTGGCCTAACCCAGAAGTTAAGACACTGCTGGTGGGATTCTTCGGATTCCGCGCGTGGAGTGAAACTCCTCCCGGCCAATGAAGAAAATGCGAAAAGAACTTAGGGTTGCCGTGCAACGTCGATGTGAAAAGGTGATGGAAAGTATAAAGTGAAGCTTAGTCGGTATGTCTAGTGGTCTCGCGACGAGAGCTGCTCATACCACGGCAACTCTGCTCTAGAGGCCAGCCAGGTCCAGTATACACTCATACTGGTGAAATATGCCTAAACCGGTTTAAACCAGGGGTGAAACTTGATGGCTACGCATGTTACGGTACCTCCGCTCTAGAGGTCTGTCACGTCCTAAACACGCCCATACTGGGATAATATGTCTAAACCGGCTCAACCCAGGGGCGGAAGTCACTAGTGGCGAGGATTCGTCCTCCTGGACAAAAGCTCCGTCCTGGTCACTACTAGGAAGGGTAGCGGCCACGACCACAAAATGCTGAAGTCGGAGACAGGGTAGTCTAGATAGGCAACAACCTCTCACCCAGGGGGGATGTATGCGTATCCTAATCATGCTGAGGTCTTCCGGTGAGAAAGTCCAACACCTCTCACCCGGCGGGGATACACGGGTATCTCAAAACACGCCGAGGTTTTCCGGTGAGGAAGTCCAACTCTAGATTAAACTGGTGCAACGAAAACCATGGTGTCACGCATTCCCGCTTCTGAGAACCACAAAGAATACAGGCTCAAGCCCTGCGATACTCTGAACCTCTTGTGGTCCTCTCTTGAATCTCGTGTGGTCCTTTCGGGGATCACATGGGGACCACAGACCTATCGAGGACCACAGGAGTAAATTCTGTAGGATCACAGGGCGGTCTTGGCGGTAGAAGCGAACGAAGAAGAAGAACCTTCCTACAGGTGTGTGTGCTCTGTTGAGAACATCCCTACATGTGTGTGCCCTGTTGAGAACCTTCCTACATGTGTGTGCCCTGTTGAGAACATCCCTATATGTGTGTGCCCTTTTGAGAATATCCCTACATGTGTGTGCCCTGTTGAGAATATCCCTACATGTGTGTGCCCTGTTGAGAACCTCCCTACATGTGTGCGCCCTTTTGAGAACCTCCCTACATATTTTTGCCCTGTTAACAACCTACCTGCACGTGTGTGCTCTGTTAAGAACCTCCCTACATGTGTGTGCTCTTTTGAGAACCTCCCTACATGTGTGTGCCCCGTTGAGAATGTCCCTACATGTGTGTGCCCTTTTGAAAACCTCCCTACATGTGTGTTTCCTGTTGAGAACCTCCCTACATGTGTGCGCCCTGTTGAGAACCTCCCTACATGTGTGCGCCCTGTTTAGAACCTCCCTACATGTGTGTTTCCTGTTGAGAACCTCCCTACATGTGTTTACCCTTTTGAGAACCTCCTTAGACGTGTGTGCCCCGTTGAGAATCTCCCTAGATTTACACTCTAAACACCACATTCACTGAAGCAGGTATCCTGGTCACACTGACACTCTAAGCACCACACTAACAGAGGCAGTTATTTTAAATCACTCGCAATGAGGCAAGTGTCCTGACAGGACAAAGGACACATGTTCTGACTGTCTGTCAACACATCAACGTTCTGGAAAGAGCAGGGAACTTGAAAAATGTGCTTCTTCTCATTTTACATTGGTCTTGTATGTTTCAGTTATTGTTAACCCTTATGAAGCCGAGAGTTGCCATCACACATAGAGGCAGCAAACTTCGCCAGTTCGGTGCTTATTATTTGCCACACCAATACTTCACAGAGATAAACGACGAATTCATAACTTTCGTTACTTAACTATTTTTTTTACAGATAAACACATTATACACAACAACTGCAAGTAGCAGTGAATGGACAGCTGGGCCAGTAACCCAACTGGAAGATCCCTATATACACAACAACTGCAAGCAGCAGTGGATGGACAGCTGGGCCAGTAACCCAACTGGAAGATCCCTATATACACAACAACTGCAAGCAGCAGTGGATGGACACCTGGGCCAGTAACCCAACTGGAAGATCCCTATATACACAACAACTGCAAGCAGAAGTGGATGGACAGCTGGGCCAGTAACCCAACTGGAAGATCCCTATATACACAACAACTGCAAGCAGCAGTGGATGGACAACTGGGCTAGTAACCCAACTGGAAGATCCCTATATACACACCTGCCAAAGCCTAACCCTGGAGACCACATCAACAGCTTATGCCGTAGAGACCAATGCACAATTTTCAGGTTGAGAACAGGATACATCACCCTCAGTAAGCACTTACACAGAGTGACCGCTGGCCACACACAATACTGCATGCACTGCAACAGACAAGAAGAAGAAACTGTTAAACACCATCTGCTGGACTGCAGTGCATTGAAGGACCTTCGGAAGAACCTGATACTGTGGCACGGCTTTCTAAGTAATGATTATAGTTATTATTATTATTATTATTAATCAATATGATTACGAATATATTGTAGGCATAATAACAACATCTAATAGCAACAGAAAACGTACATAGGAAAATTAGAGCAAGATAGAAAAACAAACTTCCTTGACACTGTATGACTGGACGCTGACACGAGTAAACAGAATAGAAAATGCGAATAGAAAAGGCTGACACAATGAAAAGCGAGGACACAATAAAACCTCCGACATGAAAGAGCAAGATAATGACTTAGGTAAATGACAATTGTATAGACGGAGTTGACACGTATTAGCTTACTAATCTCCATAACGCTAAACATGGTTTTTAAATAAAGGAGTGACCGACTCGGCC
The DNA here is from genome assembly GCA_009760885.1 of Achatina immaculata. Lineage (NCBI taxonomy): Eukaryota > Metazoa > Mollusca > Gastropoda > Stylommatophora > Achatinidae > Lissachatina > Lissachatina immaculata. The sequence goes on along the minus strand of CM019717.1, from coordinate 53,544,194 downwards.
ATCTGACCAATTCAATATTTAGAGGCGTGGCCTACTAGACATTGGACTTACGACATATATATCACGAGGCAGCTGGAGAAAAGTACGAAGAAGTACGGAAGTATAGGAGAGAGGAGACAGAGGAGGGAGATCAACAGAACACCGTCGGTCCGGCAAATAGCGACTGACCAGAATTACAAGAAGTATGGTCAGTGCACGTGGACAGTCAAGAGTGAGGAAAGAAGGTCCGACTAGAACAGCCGAGAAGCCATCAGACGAGAGATAAGAACAGAAGTCCAGAGAAGAGGCAATTAGACTTTGCTCGTTAATACACTGCGATTGAGAGACGGCAGAGGAAGACCGTCAGAAGAAATCAGAAGACAGACAAGAGAAGAAAGAGGATGAGACGATATAAAATCAGAAGTAGTGTTAGACGGAAGAGTGTTTTCAAGTGATTCAAGTGATTAAATAATGCGGTAAACATTTCATCGGACTTGCTCTGATCTAGTGAATATGGTAATGCTTGTGAGACCTCGATATGATATAATCAAAAGAAAAACTTAATCATCTTCAATCTTCATCAGTAATATGATAGTTCACACTAATACATTGTTATAATATCACCAAATTCCTCAATCACTGACGTTCTGTATGGAGATATAGAACAGCCGAAGAGGACCTGTACCTTTCATTATCTGGCACAAGGGAGACAAGAGTGAAAACTCGTAAACCAGGGGATCGGAAAAGTCAAAAGTCAAGTTCTAAACTCTTTTGCAAAAAAGGGGAGGGAGTGGGGGAAGGGGGGAGGGGGAAATGGGAGACATGGATTTTAACTTTACTTAAAACTTAACAGTATTATAAACATACATTACCTTAGCTCTCTTACAAAAGGGATCCGCAGTTTTTTCTTGTTTATCCCCCCTCGCTAATCCTCATGCCCGCCAACAATCGCTCCGTTGACTCTACATAATGGATTGGTCCTCAGAAACGTGTTTTCCACTCGCGACCGAAGTGATAATGGATCGAGCTTAATCGAGGACTGTAAAACGGCAGAATGGTGTTCTGTGAGTGCTGGCCACGAGCGAGGCTGGTTTGCTTAACTCTTAAACAAACACAGGGTCCATGTTAGAGAAGTCAGCATAAAATGGAGATATTTCAAAATGGTGATTACATGGAAGTTAAGGGTATCTACAAAGGGTTAACGTGTGTCAAACCTGAAGAATTCACATTTTCAAATTATCACTAGGATTTCAAGTTTATATTACTTTGCTTCACCCAAACTAATAATAATAATAATAATAACATTTTAAGCACCATGTAACTGCTTTAACCAAGATAAGGCAGAGAATATGAAGATATCAGGAGATCAAGGGCAAAATGATCCAGATTATATAAATGTTGGAGATATGATTATTAGGAAAGCAGAAACATGCAAATATCTAGGCACAACCTTCAACAGAAGCAACATAGTAAGGGAGGAATTTAAAAACAGAGTCATCATCATCATCAGGTGCCGTGCCGACTGGTGTTGGCTATTATGCTTCTCCAGAGTACACGATCCTTCATGCAGGCCATCAGCTCAGTTGGTGATCTCTTCTCACACCATCCCGTCAGACTGTCCAGTATCATTTCTCTTGGTCTTCCTCGTGATATTCTTCCTTCTATTTTTCCTGTTGTTATAATGTTTTCAGTGCCCCCTCTTCTCATTGCATGTCCTATGAAAGTACATTGTCTCTCTCTTATTATTTTTTTTACAAGATTTTTTGTCTCTCCAGCTCTTCTCATACATTCTTCATTAGTTATTTTTGCTGTCCAGGGGATTCGCAACATTCTTCTAATAAACCACATTTCTGCTGCAGAGTACACATATTGGAAAAAAAAATGCTTCCCCTTGCAACACACAAAATTTTATGTCCCAAAACACAAAAATAACACTCTACAAATCTAAAATAAGACCAGCCGTGGCGTATGGATCAGCAACGTGTAGCACAAGAAAGAACAACAATTGCGGATCTTTGAGAACAAGATCCGAAGCAGAATCTTTGGGCCCGTAAAGGGTACCAACAGTGGAGAACGGAGAGCTAGAAAGAACAATGAACTGAACAGGTTATCCTGGTTGTGACATGTAGAAATAACGGAAGAGAACAAACAAAAACGTTATATGTGCAAGAGATGAAGGAAACAAGACCAAGGCGTAGACCAAGACAGAGATGGAAAGACAACATTCATTCATTCATTTGCATGTCCCTTGCGGAACTTTACCTCCCTAACAGCACTCCTGTAGGCCTCTCGGTTGTAAGCAAGATGGCCTGCTGCTGATGCATCCATTTGCAGATCATCAACGAAAGACAACATAGAAGAGGATATAAAAGAAATTAGTGTCACCAAGTGGAGAGAGAAGATTAGGAATAGAGAGGAATGGAGGCGAACTTTGTCTGCAACAAAGGGCCTTAATGGCTTGGAAAGCCGAAGAAGAAGAAGATTTTAAAGAATACAAAACGTCAGCTTTGTTCTGCAGCGAAGCACAATGAACACAACATTTCAGCTCTCGCCTTCGTAACATTAAAACAAATAAGGTGAAAGAAAGGAGAGAAGAAGCCAGGAGATATACTCGTGTTATGTCTTATAAAGAGACTTTAAAAATATCATATCAAAGAGAAAGAAAATGGCGCACTGCTCTCATCTTGTCAATATCCCAGACAGAAAGCTTTCACGAGAACTGGCAATCACAGATAAGTTGTAATCTTGCTTTCCATTTCAGAATGTTTGAATGTTTTACAAAACACCACATTTATGTCTTACAAAATTTCACGTTTATGTCTTAGAAAATATCACATCCATGTCTGTCTGTCTGTCTGTCTATCTATCTATCTATCTATCTATCTATCTATCTATCTATCTATCTATCTATCTATCTATCTATCTATCTATCTATCTATCTATGTACTGACAATGTATTTTTGTTTATGTATATGTCTGTGTGTGCATGTGTATATGTGTGTGAGAGCTATTTTATTAGGCTAATGACTTCTTCTCTTTTAATTTGAATGTACTCTTACACTTACACTCTTTTGATATGCTTTTTTTCCTAATGTAATATGTATACTTGTATTAAATCGAGTGTGTGGGAAGAATGAAAGATGGAGTGATGAAAGGCAGAATGTAAGACGGGCCTGCGTATCCAATTCTTTACGCTTTAAAAATAAAGATTATTCATTCATTCATTCATTCATTCTATGTCTATATGCCTGCCTACCTGTCTGTCAGTCTTTATATCTATCTATTTGTCTGCTTGTCTGTCTGTCTGCCTGCCTGTCTGTCTGTCTGTCTATCTCTGTCTGTCGTGAAGAAGATCTTATCTTTCTTACTCGCATTACATTCTAGTAACTGGCTATACTATAACAGTAGTGTTCAAGGTACATACATACATACATACATACATACATACATCCATACATACATACATGCATACATATGTACATACATATGTACATACATACATACATACATACATATGTATATACATACATACATACATACATACATATATGCATACATACATACATACATACATACATACATATGTACATACATACATACATACATACATATGTACATACATACATACATACATACATACATACATATATGCATACATACATACATACATACATACATACATACATACATATGTACATACAACAGATGAAGCAACTTCTGAGTCTTTATTACTCAATCGAAATGTGTATTTGGTCAAATCCGAGAAGAATATTCAGAACTTCCTTAATATATCCAGATCTTACGATAAATCACTGATTGTATTTTTCCATGAAGAAGATATATCTCACTTAATTGTCCCCCCCCCCCCGCCCCCAACATGATATATATCCATCCTCGTCTAGACATTTCAAGTGTGCATCCATGGATGACTTTTCTTTCATTGAGTTCGCTATTAAGAAAGAAGAAGTAGAAGGAGGAAGAAGAAGTGGAGGAGGAGGAGAAAAAGAAGAAGAAGAAGAAGAAGATAATAAGAAAAAAAAGATAAAAGAAGCGCAGGGCGTGAAAAAGAAAAGAACAAAACGACGACGACAGAAAACAACATTAAAGAATGGACAAACGGACGAGAATGAGGAGAAAAAAAATAAATGATAAGAGGGTGTAGAAAAAGATAAGATACCGGAGAAGAAAGGGAAAATAAATTAGATAAAAATATAACATCATTTAAATGGCCGTTCCTATTCATCTGGTGACCTAGTGCCAGGTATGAAGCGAGCTGTCACTGGAACCAAGCTATACCAGGACATCAAGGTAATGAGAACAACAACAAAAATCTCATTTCTCTTACACATGCCATAAACGTCATATTACTTCATAACTCTGTCAAATGATCTGTAACGGATATTGCATGCAGAGCTACACACGAAGAAATATAGCAAAGTAAGGGGTGTTAACTTGCGAGTACGCCTGGGAGACCTGGGTGCACTCACGAAGACATTAGTGACGTAATAACGTGGTTACGTGGTCAAATGATCATTAGCATAAACGTTGTTTAGCATCGAGTATGGTTGTTACGCTCTGTCTTGATCGAGTCAAAGATGAAAGCAGAAAACAACGACAAAAAAATGCGAGAGAGCTAATCAAAAAACAAAAAACAATGACCTAATCCAAAAAAAAAAAAAACAATGAGAGAGAGCTAATAAATAAATGCGAGAGAGCTAATCCACAAAAAATTGCGAGAGAGCCAATCCAATAAAAACAAAATGCGAGAGAGCTAACCTAAAAGACATGCGAAAGAGCTTATCCAATAAAAAAATTGCGAGAGAGTTAATAAAAATATGAGAGAGCTAAAAAAAAAAAAATAAAAATAACAGCGAGAAAGCTAATCCAAAAAAAAAAAAAAAATGCCAGGGAGCTAATTGTTAAAAATGCCAGGGAGCTAATAAAAAAATGCCAGGGAGCTAATAAAAAATTATTATGGACCTAATTTAAAAAAAAAATGCGAGGGAGCTAGTAAAAAAATGCGAGGGAGCTAATAAAAAATTGTTATGGACCTAATTAAAAAAAACGCGAGGGAGCTAATAAAAAATTGTTAGGGACCTAATTTTTAAAAAATGCGAGGGAGCTAGTAAAAAATGCGAGGGAGCCAATTAAAAAAAATGCGAGGGAGCTAATGAAATCAAAATGCAAAGGAGGTAATTTAAAAAAATACGACGGAACTAATAGAATACTGCAAGGGAGCCAGTTATAAAAATGAGAGGAGCTACTAAAAAAAATGTCAGGGAGCTAATTTTAAAAAATGCTAGGGAGCTAATTAAAAAAATACAAGGGAGTTAATTTTTTTTAAATTTCCAATGAGTTAATAAAGCAATTGCGAGGGCGCTAACGAAAAAACGCAAGGGAGCTAATCCAAGAAATATACGAGGGAGCCAGTTTTTAAAAAAATGGGAGGAAGTTAAAAAAAAAATGCTAAGGGACAAATAAAAAAACGCGAGGGAGTTAATAAAAGAATAAATGAAAAATATAACTCCAAAAATGTAATGTCTCTGACCGAGTTATGATATATTTTGATATTTATCACAGCATTTAGATAGAGAAAATAATTTTTTTTAGCTCTTATATAAAAAAGCATTAACAATTTTTCATTGATTCAGCTTTCCAAGACATTACGGTTCACTGCTGCAGACAAGACTTGTCTCCATTCCTCTCTGCTCTTAGTCTTCTCGTTCCAGGAGTCCACTTCGTGGGCTCGTAGGTCTTCCAGGTTGTCACTCCATCGTTCTTTTGCTCTGCTGCTTTGTCCACCTCCTTTTATCACTTTTTTGCCTGTCTGTTCACGTCCTTCCTCTCCAAGTGTCCCAACCATATCAGTTCACTGTTCTTCATAATGGTAACTCATTCATTCATTCATTTGCATGTCCCTTGCGGAACTTTGCCTCCCTAACAGCTCTCTTGTAGGCCTCTCGGTTGTAAGCAAGATGGCCTGCTGCTGATGTATCCATTTCCAGATCATCAACGATGTCTTGCAGCCATCTTCGCCTTGGTCTTCCTCTCTTTCTTTTTCCCATTATGTACCCTTCCAAGACTGTCTTCTCTAAATTAGCATGACATTTAATGTGACCAAAAATATTTAATTTTTCTCTCTTTAATCCTCTTTACTAGCCAGCCTTCTTTAATATTAAGTCCTTGTAGTATGGATATATTTTGTTCTTTTTTGTGTCCACGATATTTGGAGAACTCTTCTGTAGCATTTACATTCAAAGGCATTTATGTGTTTCTCAGCTGTTTTGTTAAGTGTCCAGGTCTCACAGGCATATGTTGCGATGGAAAAGATGCATGCCCTTAAAAATCTTATTTTTGTTGTTCTGTCCGCTCCTCTCCACAGATTCTTTATTTGTTTTACTTTCTGAAGAGCAATAGATGTCATCCTTTTAATTTCCCTCATTGTATCTCCATTATTAGCTAGTAGTGATCCAAGATATTCAAAACTCTCCACTTCTTCCAGTTTTTCCTCATTGATACATATATCAGCTGCCATGTTTGTTTTGTCAGTTGTCATCAATTTAGTTTTCTTTAATGGTAACTGGAGACTGGAATATCTCGTGGATTTCTTCGTTATTTCTCATTTTTCACTCCTGCGATATAGGATTTCTAACTGGTCCAAAAGTTTTTCTCGAGATTCTCTTATCTAAATCTATCTATAGATGTGCTTCAACTTATTTTGTAGTTCCTCATGTTTCTGAACCATACAAGGCAATTCAAAAAATTTATTTTCATAAAATTTGAACTTTAAACTTCTAGAGGTGAAGACGCACAGAGGAACCATTTTTATTTACAGGGAGGTTGACTGGTCTCGGTTTTAAACGTTTGCCTCGGAAGTTAGAGGTTGCGATTCGAATCCCACCAGAAATGGTAGGAATTTTTTTAAATCGTGAATTCTCCAGTAATAAATTCTCCTAGTCTCCTGGTAATGTGAGGCCGAACGCCCTGTTCTCTAGGTAGTGTGGGGCCGAACGTCCCGGTCTCCATGTAGTGTGGTAGGAACGTCTTGATCACCGGGCAGTGTAAGGCCGAACGTCTCGGTCTCCAAGTAGTGTGGTATGAACGTCTCGATCACCGGGCAGTGTAAGGCCGAACGTCTCGGTCTCCAAGTAGTGTGGTATGAACGTCTCGATCACCGGGCAATGTGGGGCCGAACGTCTCGGTCTCTAGGTAGTGTGGGGCCGAACGTCTCGGTCTCCATGTAGTGTGGTATGAATGTCTTGATCACCGGGCAGTGTGGGGCCGAACGTCTCGGTCTCTAGGTAGTGTGGGGGCCGATCGTCCCGGTCTCCAAGTAGTGTGGGGCCGATCGTCCCGGTCTCCAGGTAGTGGGACAAGACGTCCGTGTGTCTTATAGCTCACGTTAAAAATCCCATGGCTGGTGGCAAATTCACAGAAAGGGGAGGCCAGACAGCCAGTCTCCCAGACAAAATTCTAGAAAATCTACCACAGAAATTTGGAGTAGGCGCCAGGAGTGTCCATGCTTCCTGCGACCAATAGCGGTAAGGGAACAGGACTAGGAGCAGGTATGGGAATGTCCTGACTACTGTAAAGCAACAAAAATTATTTTCACAGTGGCATCTTTCTATTTTCTATTTGATATGTCAAACTTACGAAAGATAATTTAATAGCTAAACCGAATTAATGAATATCTCCCGTTATTTATTTAACAGTGCACACCGAATTTGATACGACCTGCTATATTAGTGCAACAATAAATATATTGATTTCTCAGAACTGCTTACCCTGTTCATAATGAAAAACAAAAAACCAAATTGTTATTTTTCATAGTTCAAGTTTATGGGGTGATTTCCCCTGAGTTGTTTAAGTGTGCAGAAGTCCAGAAAGGTTCGAAGTCACGTGATAGTGACTCTTTCTTTCTCAGAACACGGGAAATGTCGGGAAGTTTGGGCGTTGGCTTTTTTTTTTCTTGTTTGAAAGATGTGAGTTTTTAGTCTGTACTTGACACTGGACAAGAGTAGTCTGGTCTTGGACTTTAATGTAGAGAGTAATGTTGTGTTTTTCGTTAGTTGTAGTTAGAAGTAGAGAGAGAGAGAGAGACAGTTATGTCTCTGAGATTCTCAGGGGTTTCTTTTTTTTATGTGAGTGTAAAACCCTGGCCTATGTTGTTATCTGTGAGTTTGCGTGTTTTTTTCCTGGATGTGTTACTGGCAGTTTGGGTGGTTTGAAAACGGGGTTACTGAGTTTCATAATCAGCACCAACAAGATTTCACCATCATCAGGTGCTATTAATAAGGTGTTTACTGAATATTGGCAAGGTGTCTAGCTTCCCTTGATGTTGTAACATGCAGCTCCTAGGTCCTATCAAGTGTCTAACATGCAGACCACCATGATGTCTAGCTTCCCTTGATGTTGCCACGTGCAGCTCCTAGGTCCTATCAAGTGTCTAACACGCAGACCACCATGTCAAGATGTCTAGCTTCCCTTGATGTTGCCACGTGCAGCTCCTAGGTCCTATCAAGTGTCTAACACGCAGACCACCATGTCAAGATGTCTAGCTTCCCTTGATGTTGCCACGTGCAGCTCCTAGGTCCTATCAAGTGTCTAACACGCAGACTACCATGTCAAGATGTGACTTTGCTGGTCTGACATATCGCAGTGATCGCTCTAGAAGTTTTCGACAACTGTCCACCAGTGCATGTCTTCCACCTGGCATGAAGTACCGGTTTTGTCTGCATAATTTTCGCCACATCATATTACTTTCACCGTAAAATTAAACATGCTTTACAAACATCACTGGAAAGTAAATGTTCATGTGAACGTGTTATTCTTATCTTATTTGTAGAGAGATTTATCTTTATAAAATGATCACATGCTGGACCAAAGTCAAAACTCACTGATTCTCCTACAAGGAAATTGTGCATCACCATCATGCTGCTGGCCCGGTTATCCCCCAAGAGATTTCGTAGGTTGATTTTTACTAGGGGGTTTAAAATATAAGCCAGTTACGGTAACTGACGATCTCCAAATTTATTGGGTTTTTTGTTTGTTTTTAATCAATATTTCACCGGCAATTGTCGGTTAACACGATCAGTGTTTATTGCATACTTCATCTCGACACATTTGCATTTCACTACGTTAAGACACAGAAGGCGAGCTGCCACATTATGCAAGGTCAAAAGAACAATATATATATATATATATATATATATATATATATATATAGTAAATATTTTCATCATACGATTAATAATACAGAAATGCAGAGAATTTAATGCGATTCTATATTTATCTTTTATAGACTATTCAAAGGCATTTCATTCTGTACAACAGCAGAAACTCTGGGAAATAATGGAAAAATTGGGATCTGCAACACATTTGATATAATTAACATCAATGCTGTATCTAGACCAACAGGCAGCAGTAAGAATAAATTGCGAAACAACGACTTGGTTTGACATAAAACAAGGGGTCCGTCAGGGGTGCATATTGTCGCCATACTTATTTAACTTGCATACTGAAAATATAATGAGGAATGTTAGAGAAGATGTAAACAAAGAATATTACGATGCCATAACAATTGAAGGTTATGAAATACCAGAGATTAGATATGCTGATGACACAGTGTTACTGTCCATAACACAAAAAGGAATGGAAAAACTAATTATGTCAGTCCGTAAGAATAGTGAAGAGCAAAACCTCTATCTTAATGCAAAGAAAACTAAATTGATGACAGCTGTCAAAACAAATAAGGCAGCTGAAATATGTATCAATGAGCAAAAATTAGAAGAAGTGGAAAGTTTTGAATATCTTGGATCATTACTAACTAATAATGGAGATACAATGAGGGAAATTAAAAGGAGGGCATCTATCGTTCTTCAAAATTTAAAACAACTAAAGAATCTGTGGAGAGGAACAGAGAGAACTACAAAAATAAGATTTTTAAGGGCATGCATCTTTTCCATCGCAACATATGCCTGTTAGACCTGCACACTTAACAAAACAGCTGAGAAACACATAAATGTCTTTAAATGTAAATGCTACAGAAGAGTTCTTCAAATATCATGGGCACAAAAAAGAACAAGTATACCCATACTACAATAACCTAATATTGAAAAAGGTTGGCTAGTAAGGAAGATTAAACAGAGAAAACTTAAATATTTTGGTCACATTAAATGTCATGCTAATTTAGAGAAGACAATCTTGGAAGGGTACATAATGGGAAAAAGAAAGAGAGGAAGACCAAGGCGAAGATGGGTGCAAGACAACACTTACTGCGAATGGACGCATCAACAGCAGGGCATCTTGTTTAGAACCGAGAGGCCTACAGGAGAGCTGGTAGGTAGGCAAAGTCCCGCAAAAGACATACAAATGACTGACTGTAATGTTTCACACATGTTGTTCCTGTCTGACAGTTGAAACACCTTCAGGGAAATGATATTAGTGTCCATCTTTACCTGGACCTGTGGACGAACTAGAGGGTGGTCAGCACTACGTCTGGCCGGTTTTTCTCCGATATTTCCAAAGACAGGCAGGTACCTATTTCTACAGTCAGGTGGCAGACATAATCCACCATGACAACCACAACTCACCACACGTACCCTCGTGTGAGTTAGAAAATGACTAAGTTATAGCAAAACAAATGTAACAATGACAACAAGGAAAACCAATAAACAGGAATTTATACCAAATAAATGTTCAACAACCCATAGTTATTCTGTCCGAACAGTTACACTTGGGTTTGTCTTGTCTTGTCTCCTTCCTCATATACCTTTCGGTGTTGAGGGGACAAATAGACGTCTTGATAGGGCTCGACGATTTGCTTCATGTAACAGGATATTTAATGCTTCTGTAAATCCCCCCCCCCCAAATCTCTTGCGTGGGCGGCCTCTTCCTCTGTTACCTACAAATCTTAGTGTGAATGTTTTCTGTGATATACTGTCTGGTGGTAGCCGTGTAACATGGTCAAACCATCTGACTTGCTGTTTCTGGATATAATGTAGTACTGGTGTTACTCCAGCCTTTGCCCTGATGGTGTCATTTCTTATTTGGTCTCTCCTTGTCACATTTAGTATTCTCCTTAAACATCTCATTTCTGTCGAGATGATTTTTCTTTTGTTCTTGGCTGGGCAAACATCACATTTCAGAGGACATATTAAAATCATTACCGCGAACATGACGTTATTGGAACTGTGCTGAAAAAAAAAAAAGATTTATGTGTGGACTTTCAAAGAACTCACTAGCTGTTACGGTCATTAATTAACCACCTCAGCCATAACCACCGCATATAAATCTTAGACTGAGAGATCTGATAACAAAGCGTTCATAGCCTGCTATAAAGATGTTGAGAACAGACGCCGTGGTTCGGCATGATTGGTCCTTTCCTTAAGAGAATATCACAGAGAACATGGAAGTTAATGATACGATACAAAAACTAATGAAATATACATCAAAATGCTTCCTTAGCTGTTAATTAAAGCGTGCTCAAACACTGCTGATTTAACATGCAACAGAACTTAAGCACAAAAATCTATAACAGCGATTTTCAACCTATGTTTCGCCACGGGTCTGCAGAAGTGCCTTACAGGTGTAGGACAAAGGCGAAAAGGAGCAACTTTTCAAGGATTTAAATTATGATCTATCTATCTGTTGCCCTGCCCATTAGCGCTGGCTATCATGCTTTCCCACAACTCCCTGCTCATAGCGCTGATTATAAACTGTGCTGACGTTCTTTGTACTTGCCATAAATGATGATATCTCCCTTTAAATGCCGATGATATATCTTATTTTTTGGCCATGTTTTGGACGCTTTTTAAGGTTGTCAGTGGCAGCGCTTAAGCATATCAACCAAACAGATACATTTAATTACCGTCAGCATCATGTGCCATCTTCAGAACAAAGGTTCGGGGCAATGAATTTCCAGTTTCCTCGTTCCCTCCCTTTATTGGTGCACTCAGTCAGACTGTGTCGTGTCTGTTCTTGTATCTTTCCATCCGCATCTCTGTCTACCTCTCGCTCTTCTTCCTTTCATCTTTCCTTCCAAAATGGTCTTCATTATATACGGTTATGTCTTTTGATATGGTCAAAGTATTTTGCTTTCTTGATATATGTTTCTTTGAGAAGTTCGCTCTGCATTAGGAGCTGTTCTAAAACTTGTGCATTTGCTCTTTTCTTTTTTCTTTCTCCATGACATATCATCCAGTTGTTTTTTGTTGTTGTTGTTGTTGTTGTTGATTCGCGTTTCTGCTGCAGTAACACCTCTCCCCAACTTGTTATTTAGAGTCCAGGTTCTGCTCCAGTTAAATGTAACAGAGCACAACTGATTCTAGTGTAACAGAGCACAACTGATTCTAGTGTAACAGAGCACAACTGATTCTAATGTAACAGAGCACAACTGATTCTAGTGTAACAGAGCACAACTGATTCTAGTGTAACAGAGCACAACTGATTCTAGTGTAACAGAGCACAACTGATTCTAGTGTAACAGAGCACAACTGATTCTAGTGTAACAGAGCACAACTGATTCTAGTGTAATAGAGCACAACTGATTCTAGTGTAATAGAGCACAACTGATTCCTAGTGTAACAGAGCACAACTGATTTCTAGTGTAACAGAGCACAACTGATTCTAGTGTAACAGAGCACAACTGATTTCTAGTGTAATAGAGCACAACTGATTCTAGTGTAACAGAGCACAACTGAATCCTAGTGCCTGTACAGAGAGAAGTGGCTGTGAGAAAATATGTGAACTAATACCAACTTCCAGAGATCTGAGGTACTTCAGAGATATACAACGGTCATACCTCGTTGTCATGGTCCATGGAATATTTTCGTACCTCACTGACCCGGGAATAGAGCTATCTTTCGTACCACGGAGGTAAGGAAGAATAACAGCGCTGCCTTGGGTAACATAGAGGTGCAGAACAATAACAGTGCTATTTCTGGTAGCATAGAGGTATACAACAATAACAGTGCTATTTTTGGTAGCATAGAGGTATGCAACAATAACAGTGCTATTTTGATAACATAGAGGTATGCAGCAATAACAGTGCTATCTTTTGTAACATAGAGGTATGCAACAATAACAGCGCTGCCTTGGGTAACATAGAGGTGTAGAACAATAACAGTGCTATTTCTGGTAGCATAGAGGTATGCAACAATAACAGTGCTATTTTGATAACATAGAGGTATGCAGCAATAACAGTGCTATCTTTGGTAACATAGAGGTATGCAACAATAACAGTGCTGCCTTTGGTAACGTAGAGGTATGTAACAATAGCAGCGCTGTCTTTGATAAAACAGAGATATAGAACAATAACAGTGCTACCTTTGGTCATACCTCATCAATCTTTCCAGTTGCTTAGTCTTTGTTCAACTGAAAACATGTCATAACTAATCATTCTAGCCAGTTGCTTACACTCTATTAAACTGAAAACAGGTCATACTTGATCATTCTATCCAGTTTCTCACACTCTGTTAAACTGAAAACAGGCCGCATCCACTCTGCTAAAGTGTTGAAATCCCTAGCAAAGCTCAGACAGGTATTCTCAGCTACAGGAGCACGAGTCACAGCTCCCAGGACAAGAACGTCTCTATGCAGTGAGCAGTATGCGCTCTGGTGTCTCTTAATCCACTGTTTTAAATTCTGCACGCTCTTTGCATCTCACAGCTGGCCCCTCGGAACGCCACACGAGGATAATTAGCTCTTCCAGGATTGGATGCTCAGGAAAACATACATATTTGTTAGGCAAGAAGAAGTTTTCAGCCGAAGGAAGAGGCTACGGTCCAAAATAAGAAATTGAAATTTACATATGAAAAGAGTACTCCGAGTGTGTGTAAGAAAGAAAGAGAGAAACGAGGGAACGAGGAAAGCTTATTTTCAGTGTTAAGAATTGAATATGCAAGCCGGTCTGACATTCTTTCCTTCTTAGTATAGCTTATAGAGTGTAGAGAGTGTGAGAGAGTGGGGAGAGAGAGAGAGAGAACAGAGGAAAAAGTGAAGACAGAGAAGAGAAAGAGTGATAGGGAAGGCAACGGAGAAAGAAGAACGAAGAAAGAAAGAGAATAAGAAGGAAAACTTGTGTCTACAGTTCTAAGCAATGCGAAAACTACAAATAAATTTGCTAAAGCCAACATTTCGACCTGCGCTCTTTCATCAGGGGCAGTGTGAAATAATTCATTCAGATATTTCCTACCTTCTATTGGCTATTTTATTCTTGCATAATCCGTTTTTAAACGTTTTGTTTTCTGTCTCTATAAAAACGAATAATTGCTATTACTCTTTAAGATATGTGCAGTGTACGTGTGTTGTTCTGACGGTCGGTTCATGAGATTCACGGGCAATTTTTTTCAGGTTAATGTAGCCTAAGTTTGTTATCCTCAGATTCACATAAAGACACTGGCAGACAAATGTTCACATCTCATTGTCAAACACTGCACTTTCTTCCATCTGTCCCTCCCCCCCCCCCCCCCGCCCCCCACACTTTCTTTCTCTCCTAACTGTTGAATATTGTCCCGAGAAATTGTTGAACTTTGAGCTTTTTCATAATGAATCTCCTTTTATTCTTCCTTTTCTCTTCAACTTTCTTTTCCCGTTTCCTTTTTTTTTTCTTTCCGCGTCATGGTTCCCAGAATGAGTTCAAATCTGTGTTCCTGTCGTCTCAACTAGAGTCAACAACTCGAACTTTGCTTTTTTTATTGGTCAATTCCCCTCCCAGCTAATCTGTCAGTTTGAGGTCAGTTATTGCTCGCTAACTTCATTATTATTTTATTATCTCCAACAATGGCGCTTTTAAAATTCTGTTACATAATGCATGTGAATTCATTACTTGTGTTTCAAGCAGCAATAAGAACAACTAGCAGCAGGAAACAGGCCAAAAATTGTACCAACTCAGGCTAGCTTGAATGACGTAAATTTGGGAAGTGTTTTTTTGTGTTGTTCTGTTCCTTATCCGTGATATAATGCGCTGTGCTTGTCTACTTTGTTTCACTTTATCGGGCTCATGAACCAAAGAGCACCTTCAAGTGTGCTCGTGTCGTCTTGAAATATCTCACGGAGCAGGGTGACGTTGTCATGGCAACAAAACCTTTTGAGTGGGATAGAAAAAAAAAGGAGCTGTAAGCCGGGGATGTTGGAATTACATTATTTAAGATCTTAAAAGTAACCCGGAAGTGAAATGAAACACAGAGGGCTCGGAATCAGGCAAGCAGTCTCAGAAAGTCGTGTAAAGGAGGTGGATCTGTACGAAAAGAAACGGGCGGTAACATGTCGTAGTTTATCTACAAGAAGAGGAAGTAACTGTGCGGCGAATCAGGACATTAAATTATGGCCCTTCGCATTTGCATGCATTAAATGTGCGAAGCTCTAGTGCCTTCACATTTCTTAGATTATTTGTCAAGTAAGGGGCCAGCACATGTCCTCGCTGTCCTTGATTATCCAGGGAAACCCTGGGTAATTTTCGAGCCTGGGTGGACCCATCCGATCCGACAGAAACTCTGCCGTAACGGAGAATCCAATGCGAGACCTTCTACTCAACAGGAGAGCACATTAGCCTCTACAGGACCCGGCGCCCGTCCTGTGGACACTTCATTTTCAACAGTAACGTATTAACAGTAACAGTTTATTGTTATATTACAGAGACTATGAAATTAAGCTCAGATGTTAATACTGCTGAAATGTTGTTTCAAAAGATGTTTGGCGCAGTTTGTAGATCAGAGATTCACATTCACAACAATTGGAAATCTTCACAGTTAAGCTGTATTTTATTTTTCCGTTTGCATGTATTTGTTTTTTTTCACTTTCCTCTCCGATGAAGTTTTAGTGCCGAAATGTTGATTGGGTTTCCAGCTTGTGATTGTATTTTTCGTTATTTTCAGTAAAATATTACACGATCTTATTCGACCTTACTACCGTCTGTTAACTTACATCATAAAATTTTATCTACATCTACTTCGTGTGATATCTACTTTGATGAACTGGCATGAAAGGTGATACAAGGCCACACCTGTTACGGAACCGCTGGCATGAGAGGTTGGGAGCCATTAATAGAAGGTCGAAAGGTGTAAGCAACATGATGATGATGATGATGATGATTTGATGATTATAATGGCTGTGGTATTGGTTGTGGTATCAGCGCTTCTGTTTTATAACACGCACACATACATTATATGTAAGATTTTAATTCTCAGTTAGATCATTTATCTTCGGGCAAATATTTTCCTGTTCACTGCCTTATGATCCCCGTGTATAAAATTCATTAATCTTTCTACTATCTAACATGACTACAGATAAACCATACAGATATAGAGAAAGATGAGAAAGAGAGAGAGAGAGAGAGTGAGAGAGAGAGAGAGTGAGAGAGAGAGCTCTGGACAGATAAATCGGGACTGACGAACGAACGGATAGATAGATAGACAGACAGACAGACAGACAGACAGACAGACAGATAGATAGATAGATAGATAGATAGATAGATAGAGATAGATAGATAGATAGATAGATAGATAGATAGATAGATAGATAGATATAGATAGATAGATAGATAGATAGATAGATAGATAGATAGACAGACAGATAGATAGATAGATAGATAGATAGATAGATAGATAGATAGATAGATAGATAGATAGATAGATAGATAGATAGATAGATAGATAATAAAACCCCTTATATCTAACCAACCAGAACTTACCGTCTACCACTGGCTGTACCAGACCCTGGCCTTTCACACTTCACCCCATAGGGATAAGCCAAAGTTTCTGACCATGTACATGAAAACAGACAGTGGCGCCAGTGTACGTACGTCAGCCGTAGCTTGGCCCTATTCCGGACAATTACTGCATCGCACTTTTCGTCTCTGGAGGCGTTCATCTCAGTTAAATGATCGCTTCAATAGTTCAAACTGCGATTAATCAAAGTAAGTTGCGAAATCGGATTAAAGCCGTTTGTAAAACACCGACCATATCTGACTGATACTGGGCCCAGAACTGCATCAGAATGTCCTTAAATGTCGTAGGAGCCGACTGATTAAATGCAGAATAATACGCACTTAACAGAGTGTATTTACAGGCCTGGTTTGCTTAATGTTCCTTTTTTTACGCATCTCACAAGTGTCCTGTTACAGGTTTTCTTTCTTGACAAAAGTTCTCTCTGTGTCTGGTTTACTCAAGAACTTGACAAAAGTTCTCTGTGTCTAGTTTACTCAAAAAATTAACAAAAGTTCTGTGTGTGTCTAGTTTACTCAAGAAAGTTTTTAAAATGTCTCTCTGTGTCTAGTTTACTCAAGCATTTGACAAAAGTTCTCTATGTCTGGTTACCCAAAAACTTGACCAAAAAAAAAAAAAAACAATTTACTCCGTCTGGTTTACTCAAGAACTTTTCCAAGAAAGATCAGCTGTTGACCACCTCATGTCACTGATTCTACCTGTATGTCAAAGTTTTGATTTTATCATCACCTGACAGGTGAGTGTAGAAGCACAGATATGGGGTGAAATATCATTAACTTAAGATGTTAACAACTTGACAATCGCTCGCTCTACTGATCCGGTGGTACCATGTTCAAATCCCAGGAGTAGGGATCTTTTCTGGTACTACCACACTGAAAAGGCCCCAAGGTCCGCCCTGCCTCTAAAAAATGGGTACCAGAGAAATCCGGGAAGGTAAATGCCGCCAGGCGTGATACTGACCACATCAGACTTTCATGTGCCGAAGGATTTGGAAATACTGGCCCAATACCGTGTCCTTATTATGTCTTAAAGGCATGAAACGAAGATTTAACTATATCTTTACAACTTGAAAATAACACTTGAAATCATAGCCCCAAGTCAAACCAAGTTCCTGTGGCTTTAACACAAAACTTTATACACATTCATAATTATTCGAAGTCAAGTCAAGTCAATCAGCCACTCCGTTAGTTAGTTAGTTAGTTAGTTAGTTAGTTAGTTAGTTAGTTAGTTAGTTAGTTAGTTAGTTAGTTAGTTAGTTAGTTAGCTAGTTGGTTGGTTGGTTGCTTACTTACTCAGTTGCTTAGTTAGTTAGTTAGTTAGTTAGTTAGTTAGTTAGTTAGTTAGTTAGGTAGTTAGTTAGTTAGTTAGTTAATCAGGTAGTTAGTTAGTTAGTTAGTTAGTTAATCAGGTAGTTAGTTAGTTAGTTAGTTAGTTAGTTAGTTAGTTAGTTAGTTAGTTAGTTAGTTAGTTAGTTAGTTAGTTAGTTAGTTAGTTAGTTGAGAAGGATCATCATCCATGCACTCTAAACACATTTAAAAACGCTCTGATCTGCTCTTCAGCAACACCCAGTCTTGGCTACTTGACCATGCATCTGGAGCTCTTGATGAATCGTTTGTTTTTCACCACCCCCAAGTTTCACCCCCGAAACCTTCATTCTTGACAGCGACACTGATTCACAGCTGCCAGTGAAGCCCTTTGTTCGATCATCTTCTCTTATATCACTGATGATGTCCTACTCCGGTGACAGCTGAATAGACCATCGGATCTCTTTCATTTTCCCTAACACCTGCATGGTCTAGTACTAAAGCTAAATGTCAGTCAATGGATCTATGACATCTGCAGGGATCTGAACCGCTAGAGAGAAGTTGGAAGTGTACAACAGTCTTAGCGAGCCAGCTAAAACTTTCCTGGTGTGTACACGGAGTCGCTGAAGATGTATGCTTGCATGTAGTCGCTGAAGATGTATGCTTGCATGTAGTCGCTGAAGATGTATGCTTGTCTGTAAGTCTTGTGACCTGAATCATCTCAAAGCTTTTGTCACAGCCAATGTTTCTATCTTGAATCACCTCAGAGCTTTTGTCACAGCCAAGGTTTCTATCTTGAATCATCTCAGAGCTTTTGTCAAAGCCAAGGTTTCTATCTTGAATCATCTCAGAGCTTTTGTCACAGCCAAGGTTTCTATCTTGAATCATCTCAGAGCTTTTGTCAAAGCCAAGGTTTCTATTTTGAATCATCTCAAAGCTTCTGTCAAAGCCAAGGTTTCTATACTGGTTCATCTCAGAGCTTTTGTCACAGCCAATGTTTCTATATTTAATCACCTCAGAGCTTTTGTCACAGCCAAGGTTTGCATTTCGAAGCTGCTTGCTGTTGCAACAAAAGCACCGCTGGCTTCTTTCACTGCTCCGTCATTTGAGTTGACTGCAAAGGCCCAGGCACACCTTTCGCTCCGTACCACCGACTCGTCTGTGAAGATAGCACCGTCAACCCCATCTCTGATGTTTTCATTGATCAGAGCTTTGATCTCAGCATCTGCTGCAGCAGCAGGAACATGTTCTCTACATCTTCCGTCGAGTGTAGTATTAAACGACGGATCCTCTTTGAAGTTTACTGAAGCGGATGACCATTCCTCTCCAGGATCTATATTTTCTGGAGGGCACATCTCACGGATCACATTCTCCTCACGGCCCAAAACACGATTTTCCTCTCTTGGGCATGTTCCCTTTTGCTTTTATCAGTTCACTGCAGGGCGTATCTATCAGCTTCATGAAAAGTCCAAACAGGATATAACTGACTATTCAATAAATGATATACAGATACATAATGCATTATGTTATCCTGCAGATCACTGAAGCTAATTCTCAATTCAGTTTCCTCTAGTTCCTGCAATTAACACATTGTATATTTGGCTCTAAACTGTGATCTAATATCAATGTCCTATATCTCAACACGGCATTTTAAAATCTTAATATTACTATCCCTGGCTGTCTGGTATGCAAATTCCGTATTCTTCTTTGTCCCAGACAACATGAGTAGCACTTTTGAGCGTAATTCTATCTAGCTACAAAAAACTGTACTGCTAAATATAATTTATCTAGTTACAAAGCTGCACTGCTAAATGTAATTTTATCTAGCTACAAAAACTGCACTGCTAAATATAATTTTATTAGCCACACGTATTGT
Organism: Achatina immaculata; assembly: GCA_009760885.1. Taxonomy (NCBI): domain Eukaryota; kingdom Metazoa; phylum Mollusca; class Gastropoda; order Stylommatophora; family Achatinidae; genus Lissachatina; species Lissachatina immaculata. The sequence goes on along the minus strand of CM019717.1, from coordinate 53,524,311 downwards.
TCAACTACGTGTACTCCAGTATTTCTAAAACAAAAAGGCGCTGGAAACATTTATTTCTTTCCAGTTAGAAAGACTGCATTGTTATATGCACTTCTATCTGGCTGAATGTCGGGCTGTAAAAGCAGTTGTACGACTCCTTCTTACTGGGTATTCCGTTAAATCTAGCTCAGAATCGGCTGGATTGACAGTAATGATCAGCTATTATTTCGTATTCTGAACGTATTCTTTGATCCCGACATCTTTGGCATTGACAAATTCATCTTTCATTCATTCATTCCTTTGCTTGTCCCTTGCGGAACTTTGCCTCCCAAACAGCACTCCTGTAGGCCTCTCGGTTGTGAGCAAGATGGCCTGCTGCTGCTGCATCCATTTCCAGATCATTAACGATGTCTTGCAGCCATCTTCAATAATAAAATCATTTAAGGTGAAAATTCGAATTCTTTTATCTTTAACTCCGTCGAAAGATTCGACCTTCGCCAATCTCTAAACATTACCATCATGCCAGTTTGGCACTTTCAAAAAGTATGGTACACGATTTGAGCAAGTATCACAATTTCGTAATCTGCCTAAGTTGTTGATGCCAACTTCTCGAGATTTTTGTTCCAAACGCTGTTATGCTGTAAGGGTATGTACGCATTACGTTTTTAATGTATGTAGGTAATGTATGTGTACATTTATATAAAAACATATATACTTTAGCTTCTCTAAAACATATAATTAAAGTAAGATGTATGTGTTGTTTTCCTCTGCACTGTCTTGCTGTCTATGTTTTCACTTGTATAATGCTATGAACAATGTCCATAGAAAGTTCTTGAACAATGCAGTTCATTTTCGCTTTCTTTCTGAACAAGTGAACTAAAAGCAGGTGAAAATATTCAACGTCAGAGCCAAGTACGACTAGTTCTCACTCATGCGGCATCTTGGCGAAGCATCAGAGCCAGGTACGACTAGTTCTCACTCTTGCAGCATCTTGGCGAAGCGTCAGAGCCAAGTACGACTAGTTCTCACTCTTGCAGTATCTTGGCGAAGCATCAGAGCCAAGTACGACTAGTTCTCACTCTTGCAGCATCTTGGCCAATGAAGCAACAGGTACTACTGGTTTGACTTTATAATTTTGTGGACTACGTTTCGAGCTAAATCTGGACACAACGTCGCGTAATATATGGACTAAAATTCGAGTGATATCTGGACACAGCTCTGCATAATATGTGACAGTATTTGGTAGACATTCCCCTGGTCAAGTGAACTTCTGACCCCGTTGTTTGTTCAAGCTGGGAAAAAATTTATATTTAGAAGTGTGTGTGTGTGTTTTTTTTTTGTGTGGAATTCATTAGTTTGTGGGTTCTTTGGGGAAAACTTGTGAGTGTGTATATTTTTGGATTAGTCTAATAGGACTGTAGTTTCTTCCCACTGGGGTAATCACGACGGGACTCATTTTCTTCTTTTCAAGCCGTTTGGCTTCATCACATCACTCATCAGTTCAACGCTCGTTTTCCTCATCAATAAATCTAGTCACCGTTTAAATCTAGTAGGAGTTCTTGAGTAGTTGGAACTTCCTCTGTCAGTCTAGTTGAACGAATGGAAGTCCAGTTCTTGGTCATTGTGACACTGGTGCTTTAGCTGTGCCAGTGGCGAATCTGGAACCTGTTGTTGTGTTGCTATGGGAATACAGTAGTAACAAACTTGGCCTATTGATTAACAAGCAGTAGAAAAATAAAATCAGTCAGACAGACAACAACATGAACGATATTATAACAAACAGAGCAGAGATCCAATAACTTCTTTAATATTTATGTCTATCAATGGAGAATATTCCACACTGGTGGTTGTCTTCTATGCCATTCGAGTATAAATATACGGACTAAACGTCGAGCGATATCAGGACACAGCTTTGCGTAATATACAGAATAAACTTCCAGCGACTTGCTGAAGGAATTTCGGATGCAATACCGGAAGAACATCGAGTAGCATACGGACTTAACTTGGCATGAAAACACATTCTGGTTTCATTCACCGCAAGCTGAGTGTCCAGGCTGGACTGGCTCTGCAAACATTGTTTTCTTCGTCTTCGGAGTCGTCCTCAAAACTTGGTGTGCTTGGTTTACATTCCTACACTTGGGTTGACTACCTAGGGTAAGTGGAGGTTTTAAACCTATAACCATTTAGTGTGAGGAGAGATAGTATTACCAACTCACCAGTGCGCGCTCAAAAACACCTTTCAACTATCCATTAAATCTGCCCTTAGAGGCAAGTGTATCTTGCTTGTTTCAGGCTTTGCCCTCTAGGCACGTCATGCCACTTGACAACAGTTTATGTTGCTACAGCATTCTTCGAAGGTAAGGTAAGGGAAAGATAAATCTGTTATGCCACGTAGACAACTAGGAGATATGACCCTTATGCCCGTGATTACCTTGACCTGCTGAGGCATAAAAAAGCAGCTTTCCCTTCTTTTACTCCAGAGGAAGCCAGCTATTTATTTCTTAACCTGGGTGTCTGGGGCGTCATAAATTAGATTCGAACCCCTGACCTCACCGAAGAGAGACTAGTGCGCTACCCACTTCAGTAATTTCTAGCCATTTTCTGGCTGGTTACTTTGTTTATGGCTCACATTTCCTGAAGGCTGAGAGTACTTCGAAATGCAAAAAAGCAAAAAAACAAACAAACAAACGAGATTTGCGTAAGTTTAAACATTCATTCATACATTTGCATATCCCTTGCGGAACTTTGCTTCCCAAACAGCACTCCTGTAGGCCTCTCGGTTGTGAGCAAGATGGCCTGCTGCTGCGGCATCCATTTGCAGATCGTCAACGATGTCTTGCAGCCATCTTCGTTTTGGTCTTCCTCTTTTTCTTTTTCCCATTATGTATCCTTCCAATACGGTCTTCTTTAAATTATCATGTCGTTTAATGTGTCCAAAATATTTAAGTTTTCTCTCTTTAATCCTCTTTACTAGCCAGCCTTCTTCAATATTAAGCTCTTGTAGTATAGATATATTTGTTCTTTTTTGTGTCCACGATATTTGAAGAACTCTTCTGTAGCATTTACATTCAAAGGCATTTATGTGTTTCTCAGCTGTTTTGTTAAGTGTCCAGGTCTAACAGGCATATGTTGCTATGGGAAAGATGCATGCCCTTAAAAATCTTATTTTTGTGGTTCTGTCTGCTCCTCCCCACAGATTCTTTATTTGTTTTACTTTCTAAAGAGCGATTCATTACATTTTCTAAAATTCATTTCCCGTTTTTATCATATCTTTAACAACTTACCACATCCTAAACCCTTTGTAAATGTACGAGATGTTTACAGATCTGTAAGATGTGATAATTTTCTACTGAAGTTCAGTATAAGGGCAGTCATTCATCTGTCGTCTTGTTCTGCCTTCAGTTTCACATGCACAACAATAAAGAAGAAGAGATGGATCTTACATCTTACATCTTACATCCTTCCCGTGCCGTTAAACGTCACACAGGGCTCACATGGTAGTTCCCAGGTTTTCCTGTTTTCGACGAGCTTTTCAACCTCATCAAGAATGTTATGCCAACTAAATTGGCCTGTCTTAACAATGTCCTCTTTAGAGTTTCACGTGGTCGACCTCTTTTTCATTGGCCTATTGTGTTCCACTTCACAGTTTGTTTTGGGATTCTCTGACTTTTTCTTTTCATCACATGACCGACATATGTCCATTTCCTTTTTCTGATCACCCATGAGACAGGTTGTTGTTGTTTGCTCATCTGTCTTATCTCTGCATTGTTCTTGAATTCATTCCACTTTATATCGAGTATTTTCCTCAGGCATTTGTTTTCAAAAGAGATTGATCCCCTCTGTGAATCTCAGGATCAGCAGGGATTATTCATATGTCCCGTACAGTTTCCTTCATAGTTTACCCGCCTCCATGCCTCTAAGGCATATTGGGGATACGGCTCTAGGCCTGTATTTCAATGAACATGGACACATGAAAGTGTTATGTGGTCACTATCACGCCTGGCTGCTTACCGTCTCAGATTTCTTTGGTACCAATTTTCAGAGGCTGGGTGGACCACCCTGGGGCACATCTGGTGTGGGGGTACGAGAAAAGACCCATTCCCCACTACTGAGACTTGAACCCGAAAACGCCGAGCGCCTGGCCACTCAGCCAACCAGGTCGTCGTCCTCAGCCAACCAGGTCGTCGTCCTTCTTAGGGCCAAGTTATGTCTGAGTGTTTGTAGAAAGTACAAGTTTGCGGGATCAGTCATTTGCATGTTCGTTGCGGAACTTTGCCTCCCTAACAGCTCTCCTGTAGGGCTCTCGGTTGTAATCAAGGTGCCCTGCTGCTGATGCATCCATCTGCAGATTATCAACGATGTCTTGCAGCCATCTTCGCCTTGGTCTTCCTCTCTTTTTTTTTCCTATTTCTTATCTTTCCAAATTATCATGACGTTTAATGTGTCCAAAATATGGACTGTGCATGATATGTACTGCGAAATGGGTGTGATGTCATATACGAGCTATGCTACGAATTTGAAGATCCTTTTCTTCCCACCAAAACACAGGTAGACATGTGTACAAGATATCTTTTTACAGTGTATTTTTTTTAGAGGCAGGTACTCCTTCTCGGGAGCAATTTACCTAAAACACCTATGTCAGGTGATAACTTTTACACCTGGTATATTGCAGCGGGTGGCCAGGTGATCTCCAAGTTCATTGCCTCTGCATGTGCACCTTGTTCACTGTCTACTTCACCACCTCTGCCTACGCCACACTGTAATAATGTTCATGTCGTCAGAGTGTAGTAATGTTCAGTTTATCTACTTCTTCTTCTTTGAAGAGCTGCTTTCCGGACCACTGAGGCTCGCAGAAGAGACAAATCTACATCCCTCTGTGTCTTTGATCTTGTCTTGCCGACTGTCGGTCTCAACAGCTCCTATATCTTCTTCTATGTTGTCTCATATCTGTTTTCTAGATATATCATACTTGAGTAATATTTAGTTTAGCGCATTCTAGTAATGTTCATTTCGTAACAGTGACCAGTCAGAATGTTAAGTATAACATCAATCAAAATGTTAAGTGTAAAACCAATCAGAATCTATAACACCAGTCAGAATGTTGAGTGTAATACCGGTTAGAATGTTAAGTGTAATACCGGCCAGAATGTTAAATATAATACCTGTCAGAATGTTAAATGTAACACCATTTAGCATGTTATGTGTAACACAAATCAGAATGTTAAGTGTAACAGCTACTTTGCTAAATAATGCCTTTTTTCATTCACCAAAAAAAAAAAAAAACCTGCTATGGAAATGAACATTATTTGTTTCGTTTGTCGACATATCTGAAGGTCTCCATATTTTTATATGAAATAATCATTCATATCAATATCGATATCAGTTACTCGCACACAAGTCCAATTCACATGTCACTGTTGAAGGGCTTTTGATTTAAAAATATCGATTTTGTGTCCATTTCCATGCATTGGTCTTTGTCCATAGAATCGATTCCTGAATAAATTTCAGGGGTTCACTGATATCGAACAGCAGCCGCTTTGAAGTAAGGTTTGCCTTTGAATTTGGGATATCGGATAAAACAAGAGGTTCACAGGTTTGTTTAAATCCAGCAGACTCCTCTCTAGAGACGTGTATAATGTCAGACGGTCCCCAACTCTTCGCCCACTTTTAAAATGAAGTTCGTTCATTCATCCCATTTATAGAGACCAAAACGTTAGCGTACCTAAGCCCCATCATGCTGCGAACTCCATAATCTCATTTCAGAAAAGGAAAGACCAGATTAGGTTGGCAGAGGTTTTCCTAGAGGTTCGCGTGGCACGAGTTCTACAGATGTTACACTTGGCAGACATCGTTAACAGCCAGGCGTAGACGAGCAGAACAGAAAATATGGAGACAAAACTGTGACAAAATAAGTCTGCATAGAGTGAAAGGGCTAGGATTACCGTGTGGTTACATCAGACGGACAGGGTGATGTTTAAGGAGAGATAAATCAACATAGAACTGGTGTGATGTTTAAGGAGAGATAAATCAACATAGAACTAGTGTGATGTTTAAGGAGAGATAAATCAACATAGAACTAGTGTGATGTTTAAGGAGAGATAAATCAACATAGAACTAGGGTGATGTTTAAGGAGAGATAAATCAACATAGAACTGGTGTCATCAGCTGCAACAGGGGGCTGGAATCTGCTAAAGGAGATATCGGACCACCTTAGGACAGTGGTTCTTAACGTTTCTTTGGTTGTGGGGTCTTTTTTCCGGCCTGAGAACATCTGTGCCCCACCCTCTCCCCCTTAAAAATAAAGCAATAAATAGACCTCACGTGATGTCAAGATATCTTTTAATAAAATCTATCAATATCCTGGTAAGTGGACCCCCCCCCCCCCAAAAAAAAATATTTTTCCGTGGACCTTTTGGAGCCAATATACTCCAGGTTAGGAACAATGTTCCCTCTAAGCTGCTCGGCAGAGCGGCCGTGCATACACACACAAACACACAAGTCATGCCACATACGAAAATTGTACACAGCGCAAATAAAAATACAACTGCTACTTTTGGAGTTTCTTCTATTACTCTGTGTTGCAGTAGCGTTGAAGAAAACTGTGATAGCTACTTGAGTTTGTTTTCCTAAATTTCTGTTTTTCTTTTCTATGAGAACTTTAAACTGCACTTTGTTGTTTGAGATTACGACGGACATTTGTGCACATAATGCTTTTTTTACGACATATTTGACACGATTTGAAAAAAAAAATTGTACACGAACCGTAAGACTTTAGAGGGAAAATCGGTAAGAAACCGTTGTCTTAAGATGTGTTCGGTGTGAGGTGATGAGGATTCTAATTCCCTGCCCCCAACCATCTTCTGGATCTCATTCCCTCCTCTGATTTTTCCTTACACTATTTGACTTCCACAGTGTAAGCGAAATACTGCCTACATCTGGATATTCCAGGGGTTCTAATGCTTCTAACTGCTACAGGCTCCCTGAAGATTGCCTGCTATGTCTACTCCTTCTCCAGACTACTGAAGCTATCATCAGCCGCACTAGTTCTGTAAGGTACCAGCCTTGTCTTCTTTTTCTTATACCTCTATCCAGGGGACAAATAGATGTCCTGATAGGGCTCGCCGCAGTGCTTCATATATATATAATGGGATATTTAAGGTTTCTGTACTTTCCTCTCTCTCTTTCTTTCTTTCTCTCCATCTCTTGCGTGGGCGGCCTTTTCCTTTGTTACATACAAATCTTAGGGTGGATGTTTTCTGTGGTAAACTGTCTGGCAGTAGTCATGTAATGTGGCCTAAGTCATTTCGTTGTGCTGTTTCTGGATGTAGTGTAACAATGGCGCTACCCCCAGCCTTTTGCCCTGGTGGCGTTATTTCATACCCCTGACGTTGTATCCAGCAGTGTTGGAGTAGGACAGTTTCCCTTTGGAGACTGGGAAAAGTGAAAATGAGTAGCCTACGTCCTATGCACACACAGGCCAACGCCCACTTCCTCGTTGATGCAGGCTGGGAACGATGGTCGTGAGGCCGCTGGCTAACGGGGCTCCGACACGCTGTAGGAGACGGGGCTCTTGTGGGCTAAATTCTGGTCTCAAACTGCGACTGGCCCAGCAAAGCGGGCCCTCATGGAGTACACAAGAAGAATAGACGGGCCGATGTCAACGGAAAACGGTTTGGAAAAGTACCAGTAGGACCCCCCCCCCCAAAAAAAAAAAAATTTCAAAGCTGACTTGACTTGACACAATGAAAATCTAGAAACATAACAGAAGAGAGAAAATTCTAATCTGCTGTTGCTCAGATATCGAGTCTCATACCCGTATTAGCTGGCTCCCATATCGTCAATGGTTACGGTATACCGCTGCTTGAAGACCTCTGGCGATTGTTTAAACCTATCACTTCTTTAAAGCCGTGACCACTGCCCGAACTGACATAAAGGGAGATAAGAAACAAAATTACTTTTTGATTATCACAGTATTCTACCATCCTCTATAAAATATCGGTGAACTCCCTTTGAAAAGCTCGTTCAGGCACATAATTCTAAAAAATCAGCGCTCTACACAACAGCCAGTAATACCATATATTCGTTAGACACGAGCGAAGCATAAAAACTTTGAAAACCAAATTTATACGTAAAAATTCAATCAAATTTAAACGTAACATATATGATTTTGTTTTAGAAAAACACGAAATATGTCTCTTGGGCTAAAAACAAAAAACCAACCATTTTTGAGACTCTCACAAACTTCGGCAAACATGAAAGAAAGTTGAGAGCTGAGAACAAAAAAATCATAAATATTCCGATATTTTATGAGAAAAAAAAAGGATTGCCAACTTTGTCTCATATAAATCAACAAACACATTCAGCAATTTGATCGCCGTTCAAGACATTTTAGACATAAATCCATCTATTTGTTTATTTATTCAGCCTTTCTTCAGACGAATCCATCCATTCGTCCGTCCATCCATCCATCCATCCATCTATCCAAAGATCTAATTATCAAACGGTTTATCTATCTATGTAATCAGCGTCACACACAATTTATCTCCGCCTAATAATGTTACAGCCACTTCTTCGTGTCAGGAACTTTTTTTTAATAAATTTTTGCGATGTTGTGGCCCCAAACAGGTTATTTGTGCGAGTAATGTCCGCCCACAACTATCTGTCCTCGACAATGCTTATTTTTTTATACGTTACTAAACCTTTTCATTGAAAACTGACCCTTATCCTTGACAACTAAACCTTGTCATTGACAGTTAAACATTTTCCTTGACAATTAAACTGTCTTCTTGACAACTAAGGCTTTTTTCCTTCATAATTAAACCTTTTCCCCTGACAATTAAACCTTTTCCCCTGACAATTAAACCTTTTCCCCTGATAATTAAACCTTTTCCCCTGATAATTAAACCTTTTCCCCTGACAATTAAACCTTTTCCCCTGATAATTAAACCTTTTCCCCTGACAATTAAACCTTTTCCCCTGACAATGAAACCTTTTTTCTTAGCAGCTGAACCTTTTCCTTGGCGTTGCAGACTCCTGCATATGATACTTGTGCATATGAGTGACTCTGTGCAGGGGCATAGCCGCTTTAGATATGGAGGATAGATAGCGACAAATTTCCATTTTACTTTATATTGTATTAGGTACTTCAGTTCAACATTCACCCAGTCCTTGCTAACCGGATATCAGGAGCTCTGTATAAGAAGAGCGAGGGAGCTTTCAGATCCTGCAGCCGGGCAGACATCATAACCGGATATCAGGAGCTCTGTATAAGCAGAGCGAGAGAGCTTTCAGATACTGCAGCCGGGCAGACATCATAACCGGATATCAGGAGCTCTGTATAAGCAGAGCGAGAGAGCTTTCAGATCCTGCAGCCGGGCAGACATCATAACCGGATATCAGGAGCTATGTATAAGAAGAGCGAGGGAGCTTTCAGATCCTGCAGCCGGGCAGACATCATAACTGGCAAGAGTCGCTTCAGGCCAGCATCAATTACCACGAGTCGTTTTTCAGTTTGTAAAGGACAGCTTGATGGGAAGGAACGAGCTCTGTCTGATGCTGATGATACTCTTGTACAAGGGAGCCAAGATTGTTCAGGCGCTGCATGAAGAGTTAGATCACCTGTCAACCTGGTGCAGTATCTACTGGGCAACAACTAACACAGCAAAAGTAACCGTGACATGGTTCTGGCAAAACAACCACCCTGCCAACAAACTGGTTCTTTTGATGAATTTCAGTGGCGACACGGCTGAAAGAACTAGTTCAATGGATCAGTTCGATCGCAATTTGAGATTCAAAGTGCACGCAGACCGTATCACAACAAATACAATGAAAAGTTTGGCTGCGATAGAAATCAGGACAGTAGCAAAAATCTAACAGCGGTTTCTTGTTCTGTCATATAAAGCTTGGTCCTTTCTGTTGTAGACACGCACTGGCATTCCTAACACTGGGTTCCACACAGAAGGGGATTTGGCGAGAACAGAGAGTGAGGCCATGTGGGCCACTCTTGGATGCACAAGAGATACATCCTGCAAGACCACGATGCATCTGGTAGACTTTCTCAACATGGCCAAAAGAATGCAGTTAGCTAGGGCATAAGCCTAGCTCAGAACAAGAGCAGACAATGCTCTCAAAGAGAGAAGTCAAAGATCGTCAGTCAGTCAGTCATTTGTGGAACTTTGCCTCACTAATAGTTCTCCTGTAGGCCTATCGGTTGTCAGCAAGATGCCCTGCTGCTGATGCATCCATTCGCAGATCATCAACGATGTCTTGCAGCCATCTTCATCTTGGTTTTCCTCTCTTTTTCTCATTATGTACCGTCCCAAGACTGCCTTCTCTAAATTAACATGACGTTTAATATATATAAAAAATAGTTAAGTTTTCTCTGTTTAATCTTCCTTACTAGCCAACCTTCTTCAATAGTAAGTTCTTGTAGTATGGTTATTATTTATGTCCATGATATATGAAGGACTCTTCTGTAGCATTTACATTCAAAGGCATTTAAAATGGAAGGGAGGCATGCAGAAAATAAAAATCCGTGACATGTCTCCGTCCTGAGAATATAGACTCTGGACAGACACGGATACCTTCACCGCTATACTTCAAAGCAGCTCTGTCAGAGGACTTGGCAGAAGATGCAGAGAGTATGTCCTTGCAGAAGTAGGTGACGAAGTCAAAGCACTAACTTGTGAAAACACAAGAGGTGGAGACGTGGTTATTTATACAGACGAGTCGGTGGTTCGAGGCATGAGGTGCGCCTGGACTCAGATGTCAGAACAGTGAAAGAAGGCGGCGGTGATTCTTCTATAAGAGCAACGGGCCTCACAATGAGAACCATGACTGTGACCAAAAGTTCTAAGCTGGTACAAGTCACAGTGCTACACGCAAACAATCACCTTCTTTTGGGCTTCTTCTTCGCAAATATCATTAAACCATTAATTTCTCTCCATTCTGGGTTGTTCTCCCAAATACTTCTCTGCTGCTGATTTTATAATTTTCTTAATGGTTTCCCATGTGTCACTGATGTCACTGAGATCTTTATTTTCTAGGGGACTGGAGTCCTTCTTCTATTTCTTATCTTTTTTAAAATAAATTTGTGTGATGTTGTGTTCTTTTATTTTATCTTCTCTGTCATCTCTACTTGCTTGTGTGTGCTACAGAAGGATCTCAGGAGTTTCACCTTTATTTTTATTCCAACCAGGAAGTGTTACTGTGACATTCTGTTCCTCTGTGGCTCTTAACCTTCTGGGCATTTTCTACGTCTCTGTTGTTAATTAATACATGCTCTTTCTATGTTTTTTTTCTGTCGTAGGACTACCAAGTTTGTCTATGGAATCTTTTCTGTGAAATTTAGCACTGCTTATCTGAAGACCTTCCGCTGAGGATGAGTTTACTAATCTCATTCCATTATCATCAGTTGTTTCATGTAGGCTGTGTGTTCCTGCAGTATGCCCGTGGGCATCTTATCTTCCTACTTTAGCATTAAAGTCATCTACCAGTATTAAATTATCATGTTTTTGGTGCTTTGTGTCCATACTTTTCCGTCTATAGTGCCTTCGAGCTGATCATAAAATCTTTCCTTGGTTTCCTCATCTTTCTCTTCAGTTAGTGCGTGCACACTGATCAGAGTTAGATTCTTCCAGTGATCAAAGTTAGATTCTTCCAGTGATCAAAGTTAGATTCTTCTAGTGATCAAAGTTAGATTCTTTCAGTGATCAAAGTTAGATTCTTCCAGTGATCAAAGTTAGATTCTGACGGTGTAATCATTCACTGTACACTGGTGGAGATACTGACGGCGTAATCATTCACTGTGGAGATACTGACAGAGAGATCGGAGCACCTGTGGATATGTCCGGAGTGCACAAAGGATGGTCCTTCCTGAACTAACTAATTAACTTCTTCGATATTTCACCCACTCCGTGCGTCAGCGGAATCACATTGTTCTTGCTTCCTGCAGTGTGAGTTTTAATCATTCGTCATCGTAAGACTAGGCCGATATATAAAGCTAGGGATATCTCTTTTTATCATCGGCGTAATCAATTCTCCATGTGATATCCATCTATTTAAAGGCATTATCTATCGCTGAATTTCCGCCGGCTCATAAATTTACCAGCTTTCCCTTGGGAAGGTATCTTTTCCCAGCAGCCTCCGGTATCATTTTCCGTTTTTTTTTTGTTTTTGTTTTTGAAAATATCATTTTCCTGTTTAACTTCCGCGCGGTAATATAGATCTCCGACTCTTTATATATTAGGTCAATGTGGTTTTAATTTCATCAAGAAAACTTTATGTGATGTAGATTTTTGATCATTCTCCCCCGCCTGCGAAAGATGTCAATGGCGGAAGGTTATATTTAGTTTTGCACTATAACGGACGCAGGGCCGAATTGAACGAAGGCAGGTCAAAAAGTCCTTTCACGTATTTTTTTCATCTGTATGCGGGTACTTTCCGACTCCTCCTCATAATTTTTGTTTTCCTCTAATGATGAAAGGATCGTTTCGGCGGCATTATCATTCTTTCCTCTGTTACTTTACATACGTCTATCGTCCAGTCCTTTTCTTTACTACATAATCGCTCAAATGCCTCATCAACTATTACTCATGCTCCTTGTAATAGTTTACTGCCCCTTCCGAGATATTTACCTACAGAAAGATCACCTTCATCTTGTTAGCTATTTTTGGTTCAGGCAAGCCTACGTTTACAGCAATGTAAAACGCAACCAAAAGACAATCCGACGCTGTAACCATGGAGCAGTGGCATAATTACCCATAATTCCTCACTGAATAAACAAAAGTATTTATAAATCTTGGATCCACAAATGAGTAATGGAAGTAACCTGCACGGAACAAAATATTTCGTAATTAGATAATTTAAATGTGCGGTGAAAATTTGAAGGGTGGGAAAAATCGAATTTTAATGCGTAGTGAGTGCGCCTTGGTGCATTTTGTTCGTGCGTTAGAGATCGCGTGCTCGGTGTTGAGATGTTGTGTTCTTGTGATGAAGATTGCGTGCTTGGTGGCTATTATTGTTTGACGAGAGTGCTAGAAGAAATTGAATTTACGCTATGGTAAATTAAACTATGAATGGAGGGGGGGGGAGGTCGAAATAATTAGAAACATGGACATTCATGGACTAAGTTCATCAGTTCTTGAATGGAGAGAAAAATAACACACAAGAGGAAAAGTGAGGGACAGGTTTGAAGAACTAATGAGAGATTAGAAGTGCTACTGATGATAAGAAACATCTCTGAAGAGACAACGATGTAAGAAGGACACATAGGAAGGAAAGAAGAGCAGAGGAAGGTAACAGTAGAACGCTAAAAATGATTCTAGGTGGAAAACATGTTAGATAGAAAGAAGAATGAAATATAAAGAAAATATAACAAAGGAGGACGTAGGGAAGCGGAAGAGACAAACAAAAGCAGTCACAAGAAGAGAAAGTGAGCGAGTATTAAGTGTAAGAGCACACCTGAAGCAGGTGTCAAACAATGTGACGTGTATAAGATGGCTAAAAATCCACCTTGTTCTGTAGCTGCAGGCAGGTAATCTTCCTCATTTCTTACTAAAAGCATGTAGCCACCATCTTCTACGTCTAAATGCAACAAACCATCGTTTTTACATTCTATTTGTTGTGAAAGACCAGAATGACGTCAAAAGTGTGGAAGAGATAGCGAAATGTCTAAAGAAATGAAGACATTGATGAGAAATGTCACATCTAAGCTAAATGTAATTTGTAACGAGATGGGGAATATCTTGACAGAGACAGAGGAAATTCTAGAAAGATGGAAGGAATATTGCAAAGGAATGTATGAAACAACCGACTGTGGAAACAGAAATCAACAGTGTGAATTATTATTGGAGGAGAAAGAACCCGAACCGACAAATGAAGAAGTTTTATGGGCAATAAAGAATCTGAAAAATGGTAAATCACCAGGATGTGATGAGATAACAGCTGAACTCATTAAGTCAAGAGGAAAAAAATTTGCTACAATATATCATGCACTATATAAAAAGATATGACATTCAATTATTTGGCCAAAAGAATAAATTATAACTGTATTCAAGCCATTGCCAAAAAAGGGTTACTTGAAATTACGCACAGACTACAGAACCGTTGCCCTGATTAGTCATGCCAGTAAAATTCTGTTAAAAATCATAATGGTTAGACTTCGAAAGAAAATGGAATGAGAAATCAATATGGTCCAAGCTTGGTTTAGACTAGGAAGAGGAACAAGAGATCATATTTCTAACATTAGATTAATAATAGAGAAATGCAGAGAACTTAATGTGAATCTGTATTTATCTTTTATAAACTTTTCAAAACCATTTGATAGTTAGTTTATAACACCAGAAAATTTGGGAAATAATGGAAAACATGGGGTTTCCAACACATGTCATACAGTTGATATTACTACTGTATCTAGACCAACAGGTAACAGTAAGAATAAATGGTGAAACAACAACGTGGTTTGACATAAAAGAAGGGGTCCGTCAGGGGTGCATATTGTCGCCCTACTTATTTAACTTGTATACTGAAAATATAATGAGGAATGTTAGAGAAGATGTAGACAAAGAATATTACGATGCCATAACAATTGGAGGTTATGAAATACCAGAGATTATATACATGCTGATGACACTGTATTACTGTCCACAACACAAAAAGGAATGGAAAAACTAATTATGTCAGACCATAAGAACAGTAAAGAGCAAAACCTTTATCTTAATGCAAATAAAACTAAATTGGTGACAACTGACAACACAAATAAGGCAGCTGAAATATATATCACATGTGAAAAATTGAAAGAGGTGGAGAGTTTTGAATATCTTGGAACATTACTAACTAATAATGGAAATACAATGAGGGAAATTAAAAGGAGGACATCTATCGCTCTTCGTACAATAAAACAACTAGAGAAGATGTGGAGGGAAACACACAAAACTACAAAAATATGATTTTTAAGGGCATGCATCTTTCCCAATGCAACATATGCCTGTGAGACCTGGGCACTTAACAAAACAGCTGAGAAACACATAAATGCCTTTGAATGTAAGTACTACAGAAGAGTCCTTCAAATACCATGGAGACACAAAAAATAACAATCCATACTACAAGAACTTAATACTGAAGAAAGTGGGCTAGTAAAGAGGATTAAACAGAGAAAACTTACATATTTTTGGACATATTAAACGTCACGATGATATAGAGAAGACAGTATTGGAAGGGTACATAATGGGAAAAAGAAAGAGAGAAAGACCAAGACGAAGATGGTTGCAAAGCATCGTTGATAGTATGAAAATGGATGCATCACAATAGGGCATCTTGCTTATAACCTAGAGGCCTGTAGGAGAGTTGTTAGGGAGGCAAAGTTCAACAAGGGACATACAAATGACTGACTGACTTACTGAGTACAACTAATCATCATATTCTATGTGTAAATACAACTAACCATCATATTTTGTATCTGAATACAACTAATCATCATATTCTGTATGTGAATATAACTAATCATCATTTTCTGTATTTGAATGTAATTAACCATCATATTCTATACCTGAATGTAACTAGCCATCATATTCTATATCTGAATGTAACTAACCATCATATTCTGTATCTGAATGTAACTATCAATCATATTATATACTTGGATAAATATACCATCACATTCTATATATGAATGTAACTAACCATCATATTCTGTATCTGAATGTAACTAACAATCATATTATATACCTGGATACAATAAACCATCATATTCTATATCTGAATGTAACTAATCATCATATTGTATATCTGAATGTAACTAACCATCATATTCTATATCTGAATGTAATTAACAATCTGAATACAACCATCTATCTGAATACAACTATCATATCTATATCTGAATGTAACCAAACACCTAATACAACTAATCATCATATTCTACATCAAATTCAAGCTAACCATCATTTTTCCTGAATGAACTGAAATATTTCCCTCTCTTACACGCGAAGCGTTGGTGCTAAGTAAACAAAAGCAACAATTTTATACTGTTAATTTTTTTAAAAAGTAGAAATGACATAGAAATATCGCAAATCAGTGAAGTGCAACAATGAACTAGATCAATTACACCAACTGCAAAGACATCAGCAAACCATCCTCTTTCGTCTAAGGACAAGCCACCGCAGACTACTGAGCCACCTGCATCGACTCAAAATGTCTCACACAGACGAGTGTCCATGTGGCAGTGGAGTCCAGACTCCAGAACATATCCCAGAAGAGTGTCCAAAACATGCAGACCTGAAGCGTGAGTCATGGCCAGAGGACACAAGCTTGGGGCAAAGGATTTGGGGCTCCTCTCAGGATCTGGATAGGACTGCGGGCTTTGCCATGTCGACAAGGATCAGGATCTGAAGTGACCAACAACCTCGAACGCAGAAGAAGAAGAAGTGAAGAAATTCTGCTTCTATGTAATGTTAGTAAATTCTAGTATTTATTTTCTCTCTTGTTGCATGACGCCGTATAACAGTATATTGGAAAATGTACTGTTACGATGGTTAGATTTTGCATAAAATGGATATAATATGGAGTATTTTAATATTTGGGCCATTTGTTTAAAACCTTGGTATTTGTTGTTGTATAAGAGTACAGTTAAAAGGTCAGGGTTGAGATGTTAAACTCCACGGGATTTTTTATGAACTTAGACTTGACATGTTAGTAATAGAAAAGTTATTTACGGAATGTCCAGTGAGTGTTCGTGGGAAGGTGGTAAACAGGTAGAATCACGAGCTGAGTGACTCTCGGGATAGAAACTTCGGGAAGATTTAGGAGAATAGTTAGCACATATGTAAGAAGTGAGAGGAGGAGATTTGGCATTAATAATATTTATTATTATTATTATTATAGGATGATTATGATAGATAGAGAGAGTTAGGATGAATTATGAGGATTTATTAGTAGCTTGAGATTCATTATGATTGAAAATTCATTATGCTGAGGTTGACTGAGTAGGATGCTCCAGATAGGATGCTAGGATGTGAAGCTGTATGTAAGGATCCATGGAATTTTCAGTGTGTTAGTAAGTGGGTTCTTATTCCATCATGATGAATGCCTGTTTTTCCTAGCTGAGAGTAGTAGTCTGTTGCACACTCCCTCCTTACATGGCGAACTAGTTCTCGTCTGGAGAGGAGTTTGACTGTTCATATGTTTACTCAGTTTATTTGCTACATCCTCACTTATTCACCACTCATTTTTTCCCATAATAAATATGTGTAATTGCTAAATCAATTTGAGTGTTTGTGGTTCTCAAACTGTTGGGATGTGTTCATTCTCAGTTACACATTAAAATTCCTCAGATGTAATCAGAAGATAGAGTAAGGAAAAGTAGTACAGTTTATCACTTTGGTGGCGGCTTTTACACAATTGCGAAGTACTTTAATTAATGCCGTGTCTGTAACTAGCAAACAGATGCACGGTACATCTAAATAAAGGGTGCAGTACGGCTAGAGCCTATTACAGGATCCACAGCGGGCTATAAGTTGAGAAACACTGGATCAAAGCATAGAGTAATGAAAAGGTAATGAAAGTAGGAAATATTCACTTTTTAAAGAAGAAAAGATGCGATAAATAATTAAATTTAAGGAAAACAGGCACAACATACAGAGACCATTAGAAGAGTAACAACTAGTTATAGCTGATGATCCAGTCTGTAGGTGACTGCGACAAGCTTGCTAGCTACTTGAGGTAAAAACACCAACCACTCTAGCCATCACATGAGAAAACATCACCCACTCTAGGCATCATATGATAAAACATCAACCACTGTAGTCATCACGGGATACAACATCAACCACTGTAGTCATCACAGGATAAAACATCAACCATTCTTGGCATCACAGAATACACTATTAATCACTCTAGCCATCCCAGGATAAAAGATCATCCGCTCTATCCGTAACACATGATAAACCACCACCCACTCTAGGCATCACAGAATAAAACATTAACCAATCTAGACATCATAGAATAAAACATCAATCAGATTCGCCATCACAGATAAAACATCAACAACTCTACTTTATATACAGCCCACTCAGAGATGCCAGTTACTGTGGTTTATGTAACTCACTCAGAGATGCCAGTTACTGTGGTTTATGTAACTCACTCAGAGATGCCAGTTACTGTGGTTTTTGTAACTCACTCAGAGATGCCAGTTACTGTGGTTTATGTAACTCACTCAGAGATGCCAGTTACTGTGGTTTTTGTAACTCACTCAGAGATGCCAGTTACTGTGGTTTTTGTAACTCACTCAGAGATGTCAGTTACTGTGGTTTTTTTGTAACTCACTCAGAGATGTCAATTACTGTGGTTTTTGTAACTCACTCAGAGATGCCAGTTACTGTGGTTTTTTGTAACTCACTCAGAGATGTCAGTTACTGTGTTTTTTGTAACTCACTCAGAGATGTCAGTTACTGTGGTGTACTTCACTCACCCAGAGATGCCATTTCCAACTAATGCCTGTAACAAATCTAAAACGTCACTTCTGTTTCGAATAACGGGACTTTCTGAAGGAAGGCAACCAAGCAATATCCCAGAGAGAGGACTCGCTCTCTGAAACTCTGTTTATCTCTCTCCAGCGCCTATGTGGCTTCTGTTTTGCTTTCATGCTATAAATCCTTGTCGATTTTTCTTCGCAAAGCCAGGCGATAAACGAATGCTTGTTCAACGGAGAATTAATGCTATAACTTGATTTTTTTTCTGGAAGAGCACATCAAATAATAAATTCAATGAGTTAACTGTATAATAATTCAAAGAAAAAAAATCTTTATAAGAAAAAAAAACACCAAGAAAAGTAAAATAAAAATAACCGCCATTTCTTCTATCGGCAAAACAGCCATATTTAGCGACTTACAGAGATTCTAAATTTGAAAGTAAATAATGAAACCAGATATCATTTTTCGCAATACTTTTCTTAACAAAACATTTGAAATGCCTAGTCGTCGGATTAGAATTAGTAATAAAAAATTTAACACATCTTTTTAGAACAACAGAATCAGGGAGTACTTTACATTCCTTAAGATGCTGGATACGCATGACCTTCGGTGAACTGGAGTGAAACAAATAAGAACATGAATAAATTAACTGGCTAGAACATTGTACTGGCGGTCTTAGACCTCTTTGTACTGGATGCCGTTAATTAATATTTTAACTCGAACGAACTAGAAAGTACAGGGCGAGGACAAGAAGGCATTGGAAAGTTTCTAAACTATGATGTCTTTGTTTTTTCCCTAGCTTTTCAAAATATTATTTCTTATTGTGTGATTTCTTATTTTCTCTTTTAATTGTTTTTCTATGACGAAGGCGAAAGCAGAAATATTGCATTGTTCTTTCTTTCTTTCTTTCTTTCTTTCTTAACTAACTAGATACTTCTTTCTTCCACTGGTTTGTCATAGGTTTATTTCTAGACATACTATACCAGATACACTGACTTTAATAAAACTGTTACAGTGATTACTTAACTGTATCAAGATGGAGGTCTCAACGTGTGGATAAGTGAATTGTTTTCCTTCGTGTATTACTTATTGTTATCTTTAATCGTTCTTCACTTTCCCTACTGAAGCCGTTGTGCCGAAATTTTGAATGTGCTTTCTTCCTGTATTTTATCTATCGCAATCTCTCCTCCCCCCCCCCCCCCCCCATTTTTCATGTTGTGACAGACTAAGGTAGAAATAGAAGGAAAAGTTAGTTAAAGTATCGGAGAAAAGTCTCTGCATCTGCAGATTAAGGTCCACAGAGACTTGTAAGGTCCACAGAGACAATTAAGGTCCACATAGACGAGTAAAGTCCACAGAGACAAATAAGGTCCACAGAGACAAGTAATTTGGATAAAGTATCGGGGAGAAAATTGTCTGGACCGATGAAGAAAAAAAATTGTGAAGATTACTTTCATACCATTTTGGGGAAAAAATGTCAAACTGAAGTGCAGCAGCAATCTCAACCAGGAGGGAAAACATAAACGTCGTAGGTGGATACTAGAGAAGGGATACTAGAGGAAGGATACTAGAGAAGGGATATTAGATGAGGGATAATAGAGAAGGGAAACTAGAGAAGGGATACTAGAGAAGGGATACTAGAGGAGGGATACTGGAGAAGGGATACTAGAGGAGGGATACTGGAGAAGGGATACTAGAGGAGGGATACTAGAGAACTGATACTAGAGAACGGATATTAGAGAACTGATACTAGAGAACGGATACTATAGAACGGATACTAGAGAACGGATACTAGGAACGGATACTATAGAACGGATAGTGGAGAAGGGATATTAAAGAGCGGTATTATAAATCAGAGGGACCTAACTGTGAATCTTGGAGTAGGACATAAATGACGAAAATGAAGCAGCGAATAGGAAATGAAACGTCTCAGCGCACATTAACAACAGAAATCTTTTGAAAGCTGTTGAACAAAAGAGACGTAGTTGAAAGTAAAAGGACGCTAACTTATTCTAGGAGTTGGGTTGGCCTTGATGACTTGGACTTTTTAGATTGTGGATCGGCCTTGACAAACTGGGCTTTCCAGTTCGTGGATCGATCTTGAGAAATTGGACTTTCCAGTTGGTGGTGTTGAACGTTTCCAGTTCCGATTCCGAGTCTGGCCTTTGCTCCATTGTGCCACGCAGGCAGACGGTTACAGCTGAATGAATTCAATGTTCTTAATATGAGTCCTGAGAGGTCAAACGAGTTGCTCAAAGAACAAGAATGGAAGTACCATCACACAAGCAAAGAACGGAGCACTGTCGCTAGAAGACGCTAGAATCCTACAAGAAAGAGATCAAAGATGGGCAAGGGGGAGATCATCTGTCTTGCCTACAAGTGATTTCAGCACGTCCATCAATTACTACTTGATACTGACACACGTAGATACGTGCATGTGCATTCTTTTCCGTTTGCTCAGCATGCTCTGGGGGCAAAGCCGCTCAAATACGGAAAGAAACGTCATTGCACAACATTGTACAACAAGACGATTTTAACGGGGGAAATCTCCAATAACAAACCGCTCTGATAACGTATTGGAAATAACAAATATACGTAATTATCCAAAACAGCACTAGCAGTGTTGGTATATCTGGCACACCTGTGTAAATCAATGCCGAGAATGATATTTAGGAAAAATCTAAACAAAACAAAAAAGTAGCATATTTCTAACCCAGCCCACATATTTAAATTACAGAGGAAATTTCCTTACATTTTTTGTCTACCAGAATTTCTCATCTAAATTTATTCTACCGGAGCACGAACTATTAATTCAGGAGTTAAAGTGTTAAAAATAGCATTAATATAATTATTATAACAATATAACGGGTATAACGAGGTAAGCGTTTTACAGCTTCTGTAAGTTGTAAAAATAGAGAGTAAATTCGTAAGAATTTGTTATGAAAAGCTAAAGCTCGTGTATGTATGTATGTATGTATGTATGTATGTATGTATGTATGTATGTGTGTGTATGTATGTATGTATGTATGTATGTATGTATGTATGTATGTATGTATGTATGTATGTATGTATGTATGTATATATATCAGTAAAAAATATGCCTATAAAACAATGTGACAACGATTTGGAACGGCACAATGTAAATGCAGATACGGCTTTCCAGCAGTGTGCAAAATTAAAATAATGTATTGCGACATACCCTGTAGATAAACTAAGGGAAGTAAGCAGACAATTTTGTTTCGATTCCGTGTTTGCTATAGCAACAAACAGCTTGTTACTCAGACTTTGTTTGTTCATTGAGTTATCAGCCGGGGGTAAATTCCTGTCAAGGAACATCTTGACCGTGACAGTGCTATCGATGACTGGACAACGCGGACAAATAGACGCTGTGCCGGGTCGTTCAAGTGACACAGCTGATACCGGAAGTGTATGACAGAAAGCCTGTATTTGTTAACACAGGCAGAGACCGATCAGGCAATAGAGAGACTGGCGGAGTGACAGGGATCTTAAAATATCCTCTTCAGTGAAAGAAATCTTCCAACTCTCAGCACTGCAAGACACCCGAGGAAGGAGACAAGACAAGACAAAGCAGGACAATCGTGTATTGGTGTATCATGGTCGTAAGAGATTGTGGAGTTTCATGTATGACGGGACACATGATGATGATTACAATAAAAACAGCACGTCACAATCAGTACCTTGAACAGGCCAGTCAGATAAGATAAAAGGTAAGGGTAGAAGTAGTCCCATAGCAAATGCCGTAGGGGATGAAGTGTTAGAGACCTCATTATGCTGGGTCATCAGGGTATGAGGTAGGGTGGCCAGTTCCTTTCCTTGCTGCCTTTCCTTCCCAGATTTTCCCTGGTACCCGTTTTACGAGGCTGGGTCGACCTCAGGGCCGTATTGGTCGGAAAAAAATACCGCTTAGCTGGGGATTCGAACCCTAGAATCGTTGCTAGACGAGTGCTCGCTCAGATACCAAAAGAGAAATCCAAGAACCTTTTAGATATACCAATACTAATACCAATACTTAGAAATGCCAATACTTAGAAATATCAGTCCTTAGAAATACCAATACTTATAACTACGACCAAGAAGATGGATGGGATGGCGAGCCATTAGCTGAAAAGATAGCAACACTGACATTTAGAGTGTGACAAGATATTCGTTGCCTTTAGAGAAAATGAAGATAAATTCATAATTATATTTATTCCATTCTCCAAATTGTTTACTTGTGTGAGAGAAAAGCAACGTTCTGATAGGGTCAGCATGACTTCGAAGTGATAGAATAAAGGCGGAAGCATAATATATCCATGCAGTCATGCTCCGACTTACGGCCTGCCGAGTTACGGCCGTTTATTCCTACGGCTGAGACCTCACAGCTACATCACATTAAAGAAAGAATAGGATATGAAGACGCTTAGGCTGATGAACATAGATGGCCAAGACCCTACCCCACATCTCCATTGCTACTCCCAGTGACAGGTTTAGCCTGACTAACGGGACAGGGATCGTCATACTGGCCATGGTGGTGGAGTCTGGAAAAGAAGTATTTCACACTCCCTGCTTTTCAGCTTCGTAAAGAGACTGAAAAATAGCCCCCATAACCCACTTCCAATCCGATACGACGCTGTGCCTCAACGTCTTCGCTTCATCCGCTGAAAAAAGAACACCAGCTCACACTTTCACTGAGGCGAAGAAGAAGAAGAAGAGGAGGAGGAGGAAGAAGAAGGGGAAGAAGAAGAAGCAGAAGAAGAAAAAGAAGATGCAGAAGAAGAAGAAGAAGAGAAAGAGGAAGAAGAAGAAGAAGAAGAGAAAGAGGAAGAAGCAGAAGAAGAATAAGAAGAGAAAGAGGAAGAAGAAGAAGAAGAAGAAGAGAAAGAGGAAGAAGAAGAAGAAGAGAAAGAGGAAGAAGAAGAAGAAGAGAAAGAGGAAGAAGAAGAAGAGAAAGAGGAAGAAGAAGCAGAGGAAGAAAAAGAAGCAGAAGAAGAAGAAGAAGAAAAGAGGAAGAAGAAGAAATAGTAATAATATACATTATATAGTAATAATGCAGCCAACCAGCATCTCCGGGGTCCCACGATATTGATAGTCTGGTTTGTTTCTCATTGTCTTGTTACCACGGATTTTTATGTGCCAAGTGATAATTCATTTTTCATTACAAGTCTACGTCCTCATGCTCATGTCTGTTATAACAGTCATGAAAAGTTAACACTTTGTGATTCATAATTTAACGTGCTTGTGATTCATAATTTAACGTGCTTGTGATTCATTTCTTGCGATTGATTTACACACAGCTACTGTGCTAATTTGCATTTTGTTAGTGTTTTGATGATCTGTTCATCTTGTAACATGTCACAGTAGTGGACTGTACGTGGTGTCTGACTTCCCAATGTGAGAATCGACTTACGGCCAAATCGAAGTAACGACCAGATGGCCCGTCCAAAATGCGGCCGTAGGTCGACGCATGAAAATCTTTCTAAAATGCTTCATAGAGGCTTTGTTACTTTACGGAAGCGCGTCACGAACAAAGAGCAGATCCATGGAAAGATAACTATGGACAAAGAGAATACCATGGACAGCTAAGGCGACAAATAGTGAATGTCCAACAAAAGCAAATGTAGGCAGGAACTTAAGTAAATCCTTTAGAAAAACCCCAGACATCATTCACTGGACATAAGATGAGAAGAGGAGGGCTTGAAAACATCATAACAACAGGAAAGAGAAATGGGAAGAGATGCAGGGGAAGACCAAGAGGAAAAAAAAATGATCGCACAAAAAAAATCACCAACTAAGATGATGGCAAATATCAGGGAATGAGATCTGTGAAAAATCGTGACCATCAACGTCTACCGGCAAGGCAACTGATGATGATGATGATGATGATGATAAAGACGCATTGAATACCGAGTTTGAGGTATTCGATCGAAATATTTGATTTTCTGAGTTGCCGAATCCGAAATCAAACAGAAAAGTAAACAGAATTATTCACTAGATATCTCTCTCGCTCTGAACCTTAAGTGCCCAGGGCACATGGGGCTTCCGCAAGGGTTTTCCACAAATGCCTGTCCTTCGCCTTTTTTTCTGCTCTTGCCCAGGTGAGCCCTCTATTGCTCAACATCTTTCTTTCACTAGATATGCGAATATGAAAATGAAGTTCTAATTATTATTGGGGATCTAGGAGTAAATGGTTAGTGCATAGTCTGACTATGTTTTCAAAGTTTCCACAGATAGAATGTACTAATTACTAATGACTAGTTTAACAAT
This sequence comes from Achatina immaculata, assembly GCA_009760885.1. NCBI lineage: Eukaryota > Metazoa > Mollusca > Gastropoda > Stylommatophora > Achatinidae > Lissachatina > Lissachatina immaculata. Next base: position 53,499,601 of record CM019717.1, on the reverse strand, counting down.
TCCATATTGTAAAGAGTGTAAACGGCCTGTTGTCACCGGCCAGGACATTAGGCTGTGAACACTGTTTAGTGTAAAAGTTGTTGCAAAGATATTTTACAGTTAGTTCGGGATATTTCTCGGTGGGGGAGCCATCGCATGGCTTTGTGGATGTGGTTGGTTCGTGATATTGAAGTATGTACAGTGTTATTGTGCCCTGCACTGATTATGTTGTAAGTATATGTGATATATGGTTGTTGGCTATGACCCCATCGAGCATTCCGGACTCAGCTAAATCGACTGTGTATAAATTTGGTTATTAGAGAAGATTTTGTAAGGATGATAGTATATGTTCTGGGTGCACTAATAGGTATGTATGGCAAGGTTGTAGTATGAGTTGTGGTGGAGTTAATATATATTTATATACAGCTGATATGGGTTGATGCACAATAATACTACTCATTGTTTACATTATCCTGAATAAACTTAACATATTTGGAACTTGACACTAGAAAGTAAGTTAGGATCAGAATTGCAAAAGCAGCATCAATCTTCAAGAATCTTGAGAACATATGGAATTCAAAAGTTATAAGCACAAAAACCAACTTAAGACTATTCCATTCAAATGTAATATCCACCGTCATTTATGCATGCGAAAGCTGGAAAACAACTAAAGAAATAGACAAGAAATTAGGCTCTTTTGAAAACAAATGCATAAGGAAAATACTCGGCATCAAGTGGAATGAATTCAAGAACAATGCAGAGATAAGACAGATGACTGAACAACAACCAGTCTCATGGGTGATCAGGAAAAGGAGATGGACATATGTTGGTCACTTGATGAAAAGAAATGATCAGAGAATACCAAAACAAGCTATCAAGTGGAACACAACAGGCCAAAGAAAAAGAGGCAGACCGCGTGAAACTCTGAAGAGGACATTGTTAAGAGAGTCCAAATGAACATGCATAAAATCCTTTGATGAGGTTGAAAGACTCGCCGAAGACAGGAAAAATTGGCGAACTACTTTGCGAGCCCTATGTCACGTTTATCGGCACGGGAAATATATAAGATTTAAGATATGATTTGGAACTTTGTTTGCCCATTAGCTTTTAACTGGTTGTAAAATTTCCCATTTGCTGGCATCAAAGTCAAATATACGGAGAGAATTTATTATTGAACATGTCAATTTACTTGAATAAATAAGTGCCCTATGTATTTAATCGACGATAAAATTTGTGCCTGACACCCGACGCATGTCTAAAAAATCTTTGACAAATGACAGGAAAGAGTTAACATTTTAGTCGCTTGCTACATCTAATCTGATTGGAATTTCCATTTATTTGCTACTTGCTACATCTAATCTGATTGGAACTTGCATTTATTTGCTACTTGCTACATCTAATCTGATTGGGACTTGCATTTATTTGTTACTTGCTACATCTAATCTGATTGGGACTTGCATTTATTTGTTACTTGCTACATCTAATCTGATTGGGACTTGCATTTATTTGTTACTTGCTACATCTAATCTGACTGGAACTTGCATTTATTTGTTACTTGTTACATCTAATCTGATTGGAACCTGCATTTTTTTGGTGCCAACAAGGGCCAGTATGTTGAAGTCCAAGAGAAATGTTCGAAATTTTACTACTGGAATTTTTTTAAAATTTATTATAAAACTAATATTTCAATTTCATGAATATTCGGCAGAATACGAACTCGATTTGAATAGATAAAGAAGCATTTCCTTATTCTATTTATAAAACAGGCTGTGAGTATAAATTAGCCTTGATCAGAAAAAAAAACTAGAATTTAGAATGCGAAATCTATAAGTGGCCACTTTTTTTCTCCTTTTTTTTTTTAGGATTTATTCTGTTCCAGGCAGTTGCGTAGGACATCCATCGCTCTTTAAAAAATAAATAAATAAATAAAACAACTAAAGAAGCTGTGGAGAGAAACAGACAGAACTACCAACAAAAAAAATTTTAGGGGCATCCATCTTTCCCATCGCAACATATGCCCGTGAAACACATAAATGCCTTTGAATGTGAATGCTTCAGAAGAGTTCTTCAAATATCATGGACACGAAAAATTAAAAAAATATATCCATGCTACAAGAACTTAATATTTAAGAAGTTTGGCTCGTAAAAAAAAAGATTAAACAGAGAAAACAAGTATTTTAGACATATTAAACGTCATGAGAATTTAGAGAAGACCGTCTTGGAAGACTGTCTATGTGAATCTATACTTTGTCTTCTCTGTCTGATTCTTCGTCCTGTTTGTGTTTGTATGATGAAGGCTAACGACGAAACGTCACATCGTTATAAACGTTAAGTAATAAAGCTGTTCCTACTTTTTCCGTAGTTTATACATTCTGGCGTCACAGCTTTACTGCAGTACCTCGTGTATAGTGGTATACTTATACACTAATTATTACGTGATACTAAGTCTTGGAGGGGTACATAATGGGAAAAAGAAAGATAGGAAGACCAAGACTAAGATGGCTGCAAGACAACGTTGAGGATATGCAAATGGATGCACCAGCAGCAGGCCATCTTGCTTACAACCGAGAGGCCTACAGGAGGGCTGTTAGGGAGGCAAAGTTCCACAAGGGACATGTAAATGACTGACTGGGTTGAGTAGGAAAGTTGTCCCAGTCAGTAAAAGTGAACACGTGATGTGTGTCTTGTAGCAGGGAAGAAGGTGATAGGCGTGAATCCACGGAAGGAACAGCAGCATCAGTGTTAAGTGAATATTTCACAGCCTCGCTGTGCTTGGCAACATCACCATTTCAGAGAGAGAGGGAGAGGGAGAGAGAGAGAGAGAGAGGGAGAGAGAGAGAAAATAAAGAAATGTATTTTTGATTATCTGATATAGTTGATAATTTGTGTCCCTGATGCACATCCACACAGGTTGTAATCACAGTATACTAAAGAACACGGTACAACAACACTATGTAAACAAACATCAGCATAGTACAACGATATTAACAAACAGTTACAAACACAATCCCCCCTGTATACAAACAGTAAAACAAACAAACAAACAAGGAAACGAACAAGAAACATTGAACTAAAACAAATGTAGACACACAACAAAGGCCTATATTCTACAATGAAATAATAAGAAAAGCAAACTCCAACAGAACGTCGCACATCTACAATAATACATGCTGCAGAGCATTAGCTGACACATACATACCTGAGCGCCCTCTACAGATCCCAAGAGAAATGCTACTCCCACGAAGATCGTATGCTTTCTTCTCTCTCTCTCTCTCCTTCAAGTCCTAGTCTCACTTATCGACTACATCACACACACGATACTGTGAATAGGAATTCTGTTCAAGTTTGTCTTGACTTGGGCTGTTGGGCGTGTTCTGCGTTTGATCAAGCGGGTTGAATCGACGCTCGATCGCAGGGCAGGTTTGGTTACCAACCTGGCATCGATATTCCCTGCCTGGGAAAAGCCAGACGGCGTAGGTTCCGAGGGTAGGGATACGTTGGTTCTGTAAACAGTTGCTCGTTAGCCCAAACCTTTGGCGCTGCAAGGGATATTACCTGTGTTTAAGGCGACAGCAAACGGCTGGCGGTACCCTAGCTTTAAAAGCGTCGTGAGGTATTCAGATGACAATCTGACTAAACGGGAAGTAATCAAGTACCTTTACAGAGTTGCCTTCCTTTAGTTTACCCGGAAGTGTTCGTAGATTCTCTTGTTCGTACACATTTCTAATCGCTTTTATATATACTAATTTATATATTAATATATTTTCTTTTTTCTAGTATTTACATCTAATTTTCATGTTCATATTCTGCTCTGCATAATCTTTACAATATTGTTTATAATTCTTCACATTCGTTTCTTCATTGAAAAACTCAGCAATTTTCCTATTTATTAAAACAAAATTGGTCCAGTTCATCTCAAATTAACTCAGTGAAGGATTAGATATTCTAATTACAAATAAGAGCCGTTTTGGTCAGTGCAAACGGAATAACTATTCCCTTTTCAAAATACGTGACGTGTATTTATTCTATTCCGTAAATAATGAAGTATCTCTATTTCAGGCATAAGAACTTTCCAATGTCCAAAAATAGAGCTGACAGCGGGAAAACCATGTAATTATGCTAACAAAAATAGATTATTCTTGTATTATTCAAGTTCCTGAAAAATCAATCTCGTTTTTCTTTTGCCGATGAATTTAGAACAGAAGGTTGATATTCTCTTAGCGTCTGCCAGTTTTCTTTTGTAACCAGAAAAGAAGTCGTCAAACTCAAACGGTTTTTAATCCTAACCAGTTCAGAAGAAAAGCGTTATTCTCATTTGAAAATAAAGAACGAAGGAAAGAAAGAAAACGACCTTTTTATTATCGACCGAAGGGAAGTAAATATATGAACTAAAGGAAGTTAACTTGAGAGAGGCTGATTTATTTTTTCTTCAATCTTCTTTAAAAAAAAAAAAATGCGCTTTTCTGTAAGACTGGGCTGGAACTGACAGAAGCGGTTTTCTATTAAAGTTTTCAACAAGAACTCGAGTAAGACAAACGAGATCAATATTTCTTCTTAATTTGTTTGAAATTCAAGAAATCTTTCCAGAAATCTATTCAAATAAACTCGAATTTAAGGATTTCAGATGCAACAATCTCAACGAAACTGTCCGTCTTTTTTGTCCAGCATTAAAGAAAAAAAAACTGCTAAAAGTTACTGAAATTCTGGAAATATTTTGTTTGTACATTCAGCAAAAGAGAATTGTTGAGTAAACACTAACTCGCTTTCTAACACACACGCGACTCGCGTGCAGACGCGCGCAGGCGAAAACAGCCATTGGATGAGACTCGACTGTTTGTTTTTGGATTTTCCCCACAGCAAATGTTTGCTGTTTTGGCAAATTATTTTCGCTGTTGTTGTTTTGTTGTTGTCTGCTGGCAAGGAACTTTTGACCAACATTCAATAATAACTATTTTTTTTCTAATTTTTCTCTCAAACGACCACTTTGTTGTGCCATAAGTTTATGCCGAAAGTGTATAACTTGCTACTCGTTCAAAACAGTTTGAAAGTAGTCATGCAAATAATCAGGTTTCACAATTCGTTTTCTCAGAGAGCCAAAAAGACCTTGATAGTCGTTACGATGAGAAATATTGGCAATATATTTTGTTTTTCAATAGTAGAATGATGAATTCACTTTTTAAAAGACTGAAACACTGTCTTCACCGTCTAGACAAAATGCAACTTTTATTGAAAATACTCTTCTCGTGGGTCATAACTTCCTGTATTCCTTCTTTCACTTTGTGTAATTAAAGGAAAGTCACGTGATAAACACATTTGTTGTTTCTCGGGTAGTTATGAAGATCCGCCGGAAGTGACGTCAGTTGTGGAATGCAGCAGAAATGAGAAGGCTCGTTTCCTATTGGTTGGTGTTAGGAGGCGGCAGCTGCAGATGGTCTAGAAGCGCACCGGTTTTATCTGAAAGAAAGAAAATTGCTGAAAGTTTAATAACTTATCTTTGTTTTTAAGTAAAAATAATATTCTGAGGTATAAACTGAAAAAGATCACGTACTGGACGCGACATATTTTTTTAAGGGATGAGATGGCAGGGAGTTTGACGCAGGCAACGTGACCTTGCTAGAGCCGAACAGAAGAGAGGGCGGGGGTGGGGTGGGAGGGCGCATGTTGTACTCACAGAGTCCAACGACCTTGAGGAGAACCGGCTGTCATGTTCAAGTAAAAGTACATACTTAAGAGATGTTTAAAGGAAGGTGGGGTGGATGGGGAGAGCTCGATACTAATTGCCCTGGGGCCTGACTTCTTTCCTCTACAACACTGGGTAGAGGTTTAAGGGATTACAACTGCTTCCATGTGTGGGACTTGAAGAGACATAAAAACTAACTATGATCGCACGTGTGAAGAATGTTAGCAGTTAGCATAAGTGTGAAGGATGTTAGCACAAGTGTGAAGAGTGTTAACATAAGTGTGGAGAATGTTAGCACAGATGTGAAGAATGTTAGCATAAATGTGAAGAATGTTAACACAGCTGTGAAGAATGTTAGCATAATTTGAAGAATGTTAGCATAAGTGTAAAAAATGTTAGCATAAGCGTAAAGAATGTCAGCATAACTGTAAAGAATGTTAGCATAAGTGTGAAGAATGTTAGCATAAGTGTAAAGAATGTTAGCATAAGTGTAAAGAATGTTAACACAACTGTGAAGAATGTTATCATAATTTGAAGAATGTTAGCATAATTTGAAGCATGTTAGCATAAGTGTAAAGAATGTTAGCATAAATATAAAGAATGTTAGCATAAGTGTGAAGAATGTTAACACAAATGTGAAGAATGTTAGCATAAGTGTAAAGATGTTAGCATAAGTGCTATAGAAGAGTGAAGGTCGAGCAGGTATAGTCTTCTTCTTCTCCTTCCTTGTAATGCGAGCTGACGCTCTTTGTGGTCGATGCTGTGAAGATACTGGGACACAGCATTGTCTGGACATGGGAGTCAGTAATATCGGCTAATTTTTCAGTCCTTGAGTGCAGCTAAAAAAAACAGTAATACTTCTTTAGCAGACTCCACCACCATAAGTACTATGGCGATCCCTGCCCCGTTATCCACGTCTGGCCTGTTATTAGCGACACCAACGGAGAGACAGTACAAGGTCTTAACGCTAGCATGACAGATGTGCATCACTGAACGCCAAATCGGATAGCGTCCACGTCCCTTTCCTTCGGCAAACTTTCGCCGAATATCTTCCGAATGACAGACTTGGGGGAAGGGAAACAACGCTCTCCTCAAAGATGATCCCTTTGGACATCGGCTGTTTAGCAGCCATAAGGTAATGAAAACTGTCAGATGATGTAACAACATAAACAGACTCAGCCAACTATCCCATGATGTAACGACATAAACAGACTCAGCCAACTGTCAGATGGTGTAACAACATAAACAAACTCAGCCAACTATCAGATGATGTTACAACATAAACAAACTCAGCCAACTATCAGATGATGTTACAACATAAACAAATTCAGCCAACTATCAGATAATGTAACAACACAAACAAACTCAGCCAACTATCAGATGATGTTACAACATAAACAAATTCAGCCAACTATCAGATGATGTTACAACATAAACAAATTCAGCCAACTATCAGATGATGTTACAACATAAACAAACCCAGCCAACTATCAGATGATGTTACAACATAAACAAATTCAGCCAACTATCAGATGATGTTACAACATAAACAAACTCAGCCAACTATCAGATGATGTTACAACATAAACAAACCCAGCCAACTATCAGATGATGTTACAACATAAACAAACCCAGCCAACTATCAGATGATGTTACAACATAAACAAATTCAGCCAACTATCAGATGATGTAACAACATAAACAAATTCAGCCAACTATCAGATGATGTAACAACATAAACAAATTCAGCCAACTATCAGATGATGTTGCAACATAAACAAATTCAGCACTATATCAAATTATGAATAACACATGAAGTATACAGAGCACCGAAGAAAAGTTACCCAAATGAATCAGGGAATATAAAAAAAAATAATAAAATAACTAGCAGGAGATATAGAAAACGCAGTTATTTTATCACAAAAAATTCTTCTTATAATTCATTAAAACAAAGACAAAAAGAAACAACATAACCATGTTCTATTTTTATCATGGAGGTATTTCAGCACGAAAAAAAATATACGTATTTGTTGAAACTATATGAAAAAAAATGGCTTGCGTCTTCTCATCCAGCCAAAATAATATATATTTAACTGCAAAAATTACATCACATAAAAACCTGTACAAAAATCACGCGCAAGTAACTGCAGCGATCACATATTTCAATGTTCAGCGTGAAATTATCCTCACCAGAATTTGTCCCATCATTTATTTTACTTCACGTTTCTGAATATGTATGCCACCAAATACTTCTTCTCTTGCTCCTCCCCTTCATCTCAAGCTCTCAGTTCTCTTAATTCTTGAATTTATGTGTGCGTGTGTGTGTGTGTTTTTGGGCAGTAAACTAAGATTTGAGAGATTTGTCTGCAGAACCCTAGATTCGGGACTATTTTCTCGAGTTCTCGGGCATGAATACACTCCGCGGAAGTAGTTACGTCGCTGAATATCAGCGTCTACATCCGAGTCCTCGAACACGAGAAAACTGATTTACATTTGAATTACGATAGTGAATGTAGTCTAAGCTTTGAGAAGTTTATTATCATTGTCTAAGCTTGCAAACATGGATATTGATTATATGTTTAGATTAATAAACGTGCCAGTAGGGATTTTGATTGAAATATTGCAGGATATCACAGGGGTAGACATAAAGTACTCAGAATAAGAGTGGGAGAAAATATATGAAAAAGTTATTGAGAGTTTGAACTTGAAAACAGCCCATCCTTACCTATCCTATTCTTCACAAGGATTTTAACTTGAAAATAGCCCATCCTTTGATATCCTACTCTTCACAAGGAATTGAACTTGAAAAATATCTCATCCTTTGCTGTCTTACTCTTCACAAGGAATTGAACTTGAAAATAGCTCATCCTTTGCTGTCTTACTCTTCACAAGGAATTGAACTTGAAAATAGCTCATCCTTTGCTGTCTTACTCTTCACACGGAATTGAACTTGAAAATAGCCCATCTTTTGATATCCTGCTCTTCATAAGAAAGTGAACTTGAAAATAGCTCTTCCTTTGCTGTATTACTCTTCACAAGGAAGGAAGTGCTTTCTACTTGTGCTGTCCACGACCTAGCCAACGTTAAAGAAGAAAAGAAGAAGATATATCGCACACCCCTCCCACTGAGCTTCTTTCAGGAGTTGGAATATATTCCTTACATGGCGAGGCACACACGAGTGCACTGCACAAGAAAACTAACAGGATCGCGTCTATGAAAAAATGTATTTCGCAGAACATTACTCTCTTGACAGTCAGCCAGGAACTAGGAGGCCGTTGATTGGCCAGGATGAGAGAGGGCAACAAATCTGATGGAAGTACAGCTTAAACGCCGACTTACGGCCGACAGAATTATGGCCGCTCGTTATTACGGCCGTGATTCCATAGAGCTGTTCTTTGTGTGAAGATCCATTTTGTGATTAATTTACAAAACGTGTGCTGTTCTACATGCGCTTCACTTTCACCACAAGATAAGAGAAGAATATGAACAAACAAGGCCCTCATCTGCTGAGTATACGTAATATACACATATGACATATACGTCACAGGACTATGTGAGCGTATATGTGTGTATGTACATTTATTGTGTCAATAAAAAGTTATTTAAGGTACGATTTTTTATTTAAATGTCTTGTGATTCATACTTTGTGATTAAATTTCCAAGTGGTTTCTACGCTAATCTGCATTCTCTTAGTATTTCAAAGTGATGGTAAACTTCACCTTGTGATAGTAGTGAGCTTTTCTTAATGTCTGACCTCTTCCTATGACGAATAACATATGGCCTATTCGACTTACGGCTGGACCCCAGGGTCACAAATAGGGCTAACTGATAACACAAAAAAAGAGCAAATAAACATGGTTTTTAACAGAAGTTAAAATAATTACAACGAGTGATTTGGGAGCAGACAATGATGAAAAAGACGAAAGATATGATGAACAAGAATATGAATATGTTACAAAATCGGTCTGGTTATAAACGACGCAGGCAGTTTTAATTAAGTGAGTGTCAGAAGAGACAGACACAGAGGTCAGTGACTCGGGTAACAGCATGACCAGGCGCTGAGGTCAGAGACGGACGGTAGTAGGACGGTGAAAGTGCGGTAATGGGAGGGTAGTAGGACGGCAGCAGGACGGTAGTAGGACGGTAACAGGACAGTAGTAGGACGGCAGCAGGACGGTAGTAGGACGGTAACAGGACAGTAGTAGGACGGTAACAGGACGGTCGTAAGACTATAGCAGGACAATAGCAGAACGGTAGCAGGACGGTAACAGTATAATATTATTATTTGTGTTTTATATATTAATGATGATTGATAACACTAGTACTTTTTACTATCATATTACTGAAGACGTTCTTTAATCATCACATCAGACATCGAGTTTTCACAGCATTGCACCATTCGTTAGACCAGAGCAAGTCCGATGAAATGTTCACGGAGTTCATTTATTTTGACCGATAAGATCAAGATGTATCGTAGGCAACATCACTTGAAATAATACATAATATGACATAAACTCTGTTAGTTTCGTCGTTGAAGCACATAATCATCTGTTCACAATATCAAACTTGTTCATAATCTACATGCAGTATTTCAGCAATGTTCTCAACTTCACAGTATTCTATATTTCGTACGAAAACATTTCCTGCTCATTATACTCATTACTATATCAGATCTGCAACACTTGGTCAATCAGTTACACGGTTAAATCACTGTACTCGAAGTTTCAAAAGCAGCAGTTCTTCACAATCACTTGAAACACATCTTTTGCCTAACACTACCTCTCGCTCTCTTTCCTGTTCATCTGCTTGACTGCTTGTGTTCTTTCGTGTCCCCCTGGGTCTCTACCGTCTTTCTTCTCTCGTTAACCCTCTAAAACTACCTCCCTGAGTTATATGTCGTAAGTCAATTGTCGAATAGACCACGCCTCTAAATATTTAATTGGTCATCGGACCTAATCGGTCTACTCCTTTGTTTCCAAAACCGTGCGCAAATTTGCGTCAGAAAATTAGTTATCCTGCCCTACGTGTTAGTCGTTTCAGTTAAGTCTATCTAATTGTTATTTTTAATTAAGCCCACTATCTCTTTCATGGCGTATGCTTCAGGGATTAATCCGTTCTCTATTCTGTCGCTAACAAGACGTTTGGCCTTCCTCCGTCCCTCAAGTGTCAATGTCTAAGTTTTCCACCTCGGCCAGTTGCGTGTTTGCGTTACTTCGCATTGTTAGTGCTGGACTAATTTACTTACCAGCGACTTTTCTTACTATTTCCTATCTCTCGGCGTCACTGTGTCTTTTGCCTCATCTGTTTACCTTTGATTCGCGTTTTGCATTTCTAAGTATCTACTCTTCCGAGCGTCCTGTCCTAATATTAAGTCGCGGGCGTTTACTTCTCCCATCTTTGTCAGCTTTTTGCATTTCTAAGTAGCTACTCTTCTGTTGCCATTTGATGTTACTATTGTGCCTGCAATATATTCATAATTATATGCATAATTATATTCTTAATTGTATCATTAATCATCATAATAATAATATAATCATTCCTCCCAAGAATATGCTACAAAAGGACGGTAACAGGACGGTAGAAGGACAGTAAAAGGACGGTAGTAGGACGGTAGCAAGACGGTAGTAGGAAGGTAGCAGAACTGTAGTAGGACGGTAGCAAGGAGGTAGTAACAGGACGGTAGCAGGGAGGCAGTAACAGGACAGTAACAGGACGGTAGTAGGACGGTAACAGGACGGTAGAAAGATGGTAGTAAATCTGTAACGGGACGTTAACAGGACGGTAGTAGGACGGTAATAGGGCGGTAACAGGACGGTAGTAGGAACATGTGTTAGTAGAAAACGTTTCTCTCTCTCCTTTCCCTCCATCATTTCTCTCTCTCTCTCTCTCTCTCTCTCTCTCTTTCGGCCAGATCATCAGAATGTTATCTCCTGTCAGTTTTTAATCACAATGTTAGGTTTGACATCGAATACAAAGTCCGATAATTAAGTAATGAGACTGATTCCATACAAAATAAAATAAACAACAGTTAAAGATATATCTTACATCCTTCCCTTGCCGTTGAACGTCACTTATGGCTCGCATAGCTGTTTGTCAAGTTTTCCTGTTCTCGGCGAGTCTTTCAACCCCATCAAGGGATGTTATGCCCACTAAACTGGCTTCTCTTAACAATGTTCTCTTTAGAGTTTCACGCGGTCGATCTCTTTTTCTTCGGCCTGTTGTGCTCCACTTGATAGCTTGTTTGGTATTCTCCGATTGTTTCTTCTCATCACATGGCCTACATATGTCCATCTTCTTTTTCTGATCACCCATGAGACATGTTGTTGTTTGCTCGTGTGTCTTATCTCTGCGTTCTTCTTAAAATCCTTCCACTTTATACCAAGTATTTTCCTTATGCATTTGTTTTCAAAAGAGTCTAATTTCTTGTCTATTTCTTTAGTTGTTTTCCAGCTTTCGCATGCATAAATGAGCGTGGATATCACATTTGAATTGAAGAATATTAACTTGGTTTTTGTGCTTATAAATTTTGAATTCCATGTGTTCTCAAGATTTTTGAGGACAATGCTGCTTTTGCAATTCTAATTCTAACTTCTTTCCTGATGTCACCATCCTGGTCTATGCCAAGGTATGCAAATTGGTTTACTTCATCAACAACTGTTCCTTCTACGTATATTTTTCCTTCTTGATTAATGAGAAGTTTCATTATTTTTGTTTTGTCTTTGTTATTTTCAAGACCTATTTTTCTAGCCAAGGAGGTTCTAAGGACTGTTACTGCCAGACGTAGGGTGGAGGATACGCTCTCCACTCCAGTGACGTGCGTCTCAAATAGTCTCTGACAGTCAAGTCCAGCTCCTGGCCTTCTCGTGGCAGAACTGTTTAAACTGACAGGAGAAGGGGCGAAGGCGAATATCTGGCGCCTGAAAACCAGACGCTCTGGTAAATGAGAGTCATGTTTGATAGCTCATTTACCGCTGCTGGCGAGATTCTTCCTCTGCGGTGCGTGGAGTGGGCTCCTCCTGGCTAATGAAGAAAGGTGCAAATGGGGTTGCCGCGCGGCAACACGGTGGAAAAGGTGAAAGAAAAGAATAAGCGAAGTAAACAGTAGTCAAATCACGGCACCTCTGGTCTAGGGGTCGGCCACGTACTAAGTGCGCTCATATCGGGTGAAATGCCTAAACTGTCTGAGACACTGCTGGCGAGATTCGTCGGATGCCGCGCGTGGAGTGAAGCTCCTCCCGGCCAAGGAAGAAAATGCAAAAAAGCAATCAGGGTTGGTGTGTGGCGCCGATGTAAAAAGGTGATGGAAAGGATAAAGTGAAGCTTAATCGGTATATCCAGTAGTATCCCGGCGAGAGCTACCCATACCGTGGCGCCTCTGCTCTAGAGGTCGGCCACGTCCGAAATACACACATACTGGTAAAATATGCCTAAACCGGCTTACACCAGGGGTGAAACTTGATGGCTACGCATGTTACGGTACTTCTGCTCTATAGGTCGGTCATGTCTTAAACATGCCCATACAGGGATAATATGCCTAAACCAGCTCAATCCAGGAGTGGAAGTCACTAGTGGTGAGGATTTGTACTCCTGGACAAAAGCTCCGTCCTGGTCACAACTAGGAAGGGTAGCGGCCACGACCACAAAATGCTGAAGTCGGAGATACTGTACCAGGGCAGTCTAGATAGACAACCACCTCTCACCCGGCAGGGATGTATGAGTATCCTAATCACGCTGAGGTTTTCCGGTGAGAAAGTCCAAAGCCGGAATGGAGGGGCAACCACCTCTCACCCAGCAGTGATACACGGGTATCTCAAAACACGTCTAGGTTTTCCAGTGAGAAAGTCCAACTCTGGCCTGAGTGGGCTACCACCTCTCACTCGGGGGGGGGGGGGGGATATACTCATATCCAAAACACGTCGAAGTCTTCCGGTGAGAAAGTCCAACTCTAGACTAAACTGGTGCAACGAAAACCACGGTGTCACGCAATCCAGCTTCTGCGACCCACCAAGAATACAGGCTCAAGCCCTGCGATACTTTGAACCTCTTGTGCTCCTCTCGTGGAACTCATGTGGTCCTTTCGGGGACTACAGTGGGACCACGGGACCTATCGAGGACCACAGGAGTAAATTCAAGACGGGGTGGTCATAGTGGTAGAAGCGTACGAAGAAAAATAAGAAGATGGTATTCCGTAAAGTCTATAAAATTCTCCACAATGAATCTCTGTGTATGCTATAAATTCTTGTTTAAAGTCTATTAAGTTCAGGATTAATGTTTTCTGCTTTTAAATATGTTCTTCGAGCATTATTCTTAGAGTAAAGATCTGGTCGAGACACCTTCTTTTTTCAAAATCATGCACGTTCTTCTCTCATTGTATTATCCACTACATCCTTAATTCTATTCAGAATCACTTTACAAAACACCTTTGACACAACTGATAGTAAGGTTACACCCCTCCAGTTATTGCAGTCACTGAGGATGCCTTTTTTCGGTATTTTAAAAATGAGTCGCTATTTCCATTTAGAAGGGACTTTTTTCCGTTCTAAATTTTATTAAACATTCTTTGTAGTTGGCTCATGTTGTCACTTTTAATAGCTTTTAACATCTCGACTGTTATTTGATCTTCACCTGCAGCTTTGTTGTTAGCCATTAGATTCACTGCTGTTTCAATTTCATTGAGTGTAACTTCATCTAAGTTGACATTTAGCTGTGGGACTGGTAAATCGGTTTCAAGATTTATTAAGTCATATGAGTGTGGTCGATTAAGTATTTCTTGGAAGTGTTCGGCCCATCTTTGCTTTTGGTCTTTACTTGATGTTAACAGGTTGCCTGTTTTGCTAAATATTGGTCTTTCCTTGGAGATAATAGCATCTGTTAGCTTCTTCTGTATGTTAAAGAGACTGTTGCTGTTTCTTGTTTTTGATATATTTTCTGCTTCTTTTGCCACATTATCCATATATTCTCTTTTGTCTCCTCTAGATGAACTTTTTACTTTATTGTCTTGTTCTTTGTATGTTGCTTCTGCCAACAATTTTCCAAGATCTTTTGCCCAAATCTTCCACTAAAATTTTACGAATGATCTCTCGGTTAACACCAAATTCATCTGTCATCATCCTTACAGTCAAACAAAGATCTTCTTGTAACCATTCTCTGACTTTTACAATGAGTTCCTCATTACGAAAAGAAATTATGCGTCCATGTCTAGTTGCATTTGTATTCGTTTCCACACCACTTTTGAATCGTGAATACCACCTGAATATCTGCGCACGAGATAAACAATTATCCCCATAAACTTGTCGCATCAATTCAGTCTCAATGGCACTTTTCCCGAGTTTTAAACAGAATTTAATGTTAGCTTTTTGCTCCATGCTGATTACGTGACAATACAGCTCTAACTAGGTCAACAAAATGGCGGATTGTTTGTCGTCTGCTCATCGGGCGGCGAAGAAAGGTTGCCAGATCGTAGATGAAGGTTGCCTCCTTAGATTCCATGTTTTGGTTCGTAGATGGCATTTTTGTCCTGGTCATAATAAAATCATTCTCATTACCTAATTGTCGGACCTTGTACGAACATTAATCTGGTGATGTTCGAGTCAGTGTCTAGTCAAGTTCATGTCAGTGTATGACCAAGTTCATGTCAGTGTATGACCAAGTTCATGTCAGTGTATGACCAAGTTCATATCAGTGTATGACCAAGTTCATGTCATTGTATGACCAAGTTCATATCAGTGTATGACCAAGTTCATGTCAGTGTATGACCAAGTTCATGTCAGTGTATGACCAAGTTCATATCAGTGTATGACCAAGTTCATATCAGTGTATGACCAAGTTCATGTCAGTGTATGACCAAGTTCATGTCAGTGTGTGCCTGCTACCATATGATAAGTGGTATTAGTAGTTCTTCGTGGAGAAGGCGCTGTCCGATTTGGAAGTCAGAGAGGATACCTGGCACGCTAGCGTCAAGACTGCAAACAGTATCTGGCCAAGACCCTTTCCAAATCTCTCCGTGATAATCTAGCAACAGGTCTCATGTGGCTTACGGGACATGGATCGCCATAGTCCCCAGGTTAGTGGAGTCTACGACAAAATATTTCATACCCCTAGTCTTTTATCTCCACTCAGGGACTTTAAAAAAATAGCCGCCACAACCCACTCCCAATCCGATTCAGTGCGGTGTCTCAACATCTTCACCGCATCGACGTGATATAATATCAGCTCGCAGTTCCAGAGAGATAGCGAAAGAAGAAAGAGAAGAAATGTCTTGTCTTGTATTCTGTCTCTCTAGAATCGCGAGCTGGTGTTCTTTGCAGCTGATGCTGTGAAGGTTTTGAAGCGCAGCGCCGTGTCAGCGTGGGAGCTGGTTATTTTTAGCCACAAAGTGCGGCTAAAAGGCAGGAGCTGTTCAATACTTCTTTAGCAGGCTCCACCACCCTAGGGACTATGGCGATCCCTGCTCCGTTAGCCAGGCTAGACCTGTTACTGGGCGCAGCAAAGGAGAGGTGGGACAGGGTCTTGGTCAGCCATGGGTCGCTGACTGCCAAGACGGACACCGTCCTCGCCCTCGAGAAGAAGAAGAAAAAGAAGGAAGAAGAAGAAAAAGAAAGAAAGAAGAAGAAGAAGAAGAAGAAGAAAAAGAAGAAGAAGAAGAAGAAGAAAGAAAGAAAGAGAAGAAGAAGAAAGAAAGAAAGAAGAAGAAGAAAGAAAGAAAGACAGAAAGAAAGAAAGAAGCAGAAGACTAAGAAGAAGAAGAAGAAAGAAAGAAAGAAAGAAGGAAAAAAGAAGAAAGAAAGACAGACAGAAAGAAAGAAGAAAAAGAGGAAGGTATTGTTACAGAAGGCGTCAAGAAATGAGTTTCTGAACCCGCAAACTGTAGCTCTTCTAGCAGAAGATCCCTGGCTCCGGTAGAACAACAAGGACAGAGACCTGTTTCACTAAGTCCTTGCTGGAAACCCCCCTGTAAACGAATTACGGAAACCCGCGGGATCATGTTTTGAAAACAAAGTCACAACAACAACGTTTGTTGCCAACTCTTTCTTTCGGTTTATCGTAGCAATTTCCTAACCGAAACTTTATATTAGATCTAGAAACTCTGCGTACAGAAGACGAGTTTTTACTTGTAATGGACTTGTGTGTGCGGAAGGAAAGGGGTGGGGGGGGGGTGCATCTGGTTGGTGGGTGTAGGGGAAATGAAAAGAACACACAGGTAGGGGTGGGAGGTCAATGGTAATTTTTCTCCCTACGTATAGTCAACTTTATATTTCGGTGAAGCAATCATTACTTTATTGACTGAAGGCATTATTAATTTTATTGATATAAAGAAACACTATTTTTTAATGAATAGAATCGTTCTTTAATTAAAGAAAAGAACCATTATTTTACTGGTGAAAAGGAATCATTATTTGAATGGTGACAAGAGTCACCATTTTATTGGTTGAAAGAATCATTATTTTATGGGTGAAAATAATTGTTATTTATCTTTCAAAATAATTTTTTGAATGATAAAAAAACAAGAAACAACGAGTTATTTTATTGGTGAAAAGAATCATTCTTCGAATGATGGGGGGAAAAAAGTCATAATTTCATTGGTGGAGAGAATAATTACTTTATTTATCAAAAGAATGATTATTTACTGATTAAAAGAATCATTAAAGGAAATGTTGAAACTGGTGGAAAGAACCACTGAATGTAGCTATGGCCTCTTGTAAGCAGACACAGCTAAGAAAGATCACCTTTGGACAACGAAAAAAAAACTAAAATCTAAATTCCATACTTACTGTATCAGTCACGTACCTTCTAAGTACACATCAGTACATATTTCAGAGAAGCTAATCGATAATGAGTGGTTAATTCGCCCGTGTTTATTACAACAAATGTAACAAATAAAACAGCTCTGCCATGATCTCACCAAGAAATGGCGCCAAACATATATTTAGCTTATATCATAGTTTAAAATGTTAATCGGCAAAAAAAGCGAAATAAAGCGATATATAAATTTTAAAATATTTATTAATTATTCTTTCACATCCATGTAGGTGGATCAGATTAACTTAAGAAGAAATTAATTTTGTTAGGGGTTTAAACTTTTGGAGCTAAAATTTAAAAATGGAAACAGAAAAGTTGAGTCAACAGCAGCGTTAAATAACCAATAACAAGAACAACAAAGGAGGGATTGTTCGTGATAGAAAAGCAAATAAAATTGCGAAAACATGAGACACGAATAAACAACAAAATCTACAAATTTTTTGTAGATGCCTATTAAAATAAAGACTAAATTAATTGTAGATTTCGTTCTTAACTAAAATATCATCTACGCTTTAAGTGCGTGTAATTCCTTTTCAAAATTACTGTTCGCTTTACGACGAAACGGACCAATTTTCCGATTTACAAACACTCGGTTTCCGAGTATGCACAGAAACGAACTTCCAAACTTAGAACTAGAGGTCAGAGAAGAGAGAAACAGAGCTCGCTGACACAACATAAGACAACCACTTCCGTATTTCTCTACATGCTGCACCAGCAGGAACACACTCTTACAGTTACTTAAGAAGGACACGTACTCCGGACATATCTACATGTGCTCCGGTCTCGACCTTAATATCTCCTTCAGTGTACAGTAACCGATGACAGCCTTTCTTTCTTGGACGACCACCCATCTGGAACTCTTAATAAATCCTTTGATATTTCACCACCCACAAGTTTCACCTCATCCCCCCCCCCACCTCCCCGCGTCATTCCTTCTTGACAACGCCGCTGATTGACAGCTGCCAGTGAAGTTCTTCCTTCTTCTCTTTTAGCACTGATGGGTCTGCTCGATCCATTGCCTGTCCTCCATCTGCGAAAGCTGAATCAGCCAACAGATTTGATCTTTCATTTTTTGTCTTACCAGCATCACTTGGTTTAAAAAAAACCAAACTGAATATTAGTAGCCGAATCTGTTATATATGATAATTTTGTTTATAAACTAATTTCCTAAAACTTAAAAACCAAAAGAAAGAAACAAACAAAATCTTTCAAGCCATATTTTGCTCTGAAAATCCAAGATCAAAGTTTCGAGATAACTTGAAGAAAACGACGCAAGATATGAACAATATCGTCGTTCAGTTATTAACATGGAAGTCGTACAGTAAAACTGCAAAAATTTGCCATGATTTTTCGTATCAATCTTTCTTAAACTCTATATACCATGAAAAATTTCTTATGTTGAACATCTGCAGTAAATCTTTGTTTCTGGAGAACTCTTTGTGATCAATGTTTAGATGTTGAAGATGTGCTAAAATGTTAATCATACCATAGAGAAAAGAAAATCCCACACAAGATAGAACTAATAGTAACAGCGAAAAAGAGTAAACATAACAAAGTACAACATCCTTTCAAGCAGTAAAGCAATGACACAAATAGATAAACTCAGTCGCCAGGAAAAAACAAGAACAGTTGATGGCAAGTGCACACATGAAATACAATCACGACCAGGAAAGACAAAAGTAACTTTTTCTGACACTAAGAAGATACTAACAAGCAAGATGTCACCAAAAGTGAGGAAAAGAATATTATGATGCTATAAAAAACCAGTATCGCTACATGGTTATGAAACTTGGACGTTTAATAAACAGATGATAAAAGAAAATGGAAGCAACAAGTGTGTGGTCTTGGAGAAAGATACAAAAAGTACTCTGGGCAGACAGAAAAACAAAGCAATAGGTCCTCATAGGCGATTCGGAACAAAGAAAACTAGTTCAAATGAGAAGACACAAGACAGCACTTCACATGTCATGAGAAGACACAAGCTGGAGAACTTGGTAATAACTGGAAAATTCAAGGGAAAAAGAAAGAGAGGAAGCCCAAGGAAAAATAAAATCACGGTGGCGTGGCCAAGTTGCAAGAAACATGAGCCATGATAGAAAGCATCTGAAATTATCAGAAATACCAAGGATCGTGCAAAATGGAGAAGGATGATCGGCAACGTTATTCGGCACGACAGATAATGTATGCATATATGTATGTATGTATGTATGTATGTATGTATGTATGTATGTATGTATGTATACTGTTTAACAAAAAGGAAACGCAACACTTACATTTTATATCTTCCCATGCTGTTAAACGTCATATAGGGCTCGCATAGTTGTTTACCAAGTTTTCCTGTTCTCTGCGAGTCTTTCAACTTCATCAAGGGTTGTTATGCCCACTAAACTGGCTTCTCTTAGCAACGTCATCTTTAGAGTTTCACGTGATCGACCACTTTTTCTTCGGCCTGTTGTGCTCCACTTGATAGCTTTTTTGGTATTCTCCGATTGTTTCTTCTCATCACATGGCCTACTTATTTCCGTCTTCTTTTTCTGATCACCCATGAGACAGTTTGTTGTTTGCTCATCTGTCTTATCTCTGCGTTGTTTTTGAATTCGTTCCACTTTATATCAAGTATTTTCTTGAGGCATTTGTTTTCAAAAGAGTCTAATTTCTTGCCTATTTCTTTAGTTGATTTCCAGCTTTCGTATGCATAAATGAGGGTGGATATTACATTTGAATTGAATAGTCTTAACTTGGTTTTTGTGCTTATAACTTTTGAATTCCATATGTTCTCAAGATTTTGGAAGGACAGTCCTGCTTGTGCTATGCTAATTCTAACTTCCTTCCTAGTGTCACCATCCTGGTCTATGTAGCTGCCAAGGTATGCAAATTGGTTTACTTTATCAACATCTGTTCCTTCTATGTATATTTTTTCCTTCTTGATTAATGAGAAGTTTCATTATTTTTGTTAATTTCAATTCCTATTTTACTAGCCAAGGAAGACAGGGAATCTGTTTTCCTGCATCGATTTCATATCTCACTGATAAGAGTTATGTCATCTGCAAAACCAAGATCTTATATTTGGGTCTCATGTACCCAATCACTGCCAGTTTTACCTGTACAGCGTCTTTTCATTATAAAGTCTATGGCAATTCCAAAAAGCAATGGGGATAATATACATCCTTGTTTCACGCCTATTTAAATATGAAACCATTCGCTCATTCCTTCTTGTGTCTTGACTGTACAAACATATCCATTGTAGAGATCTCCAATGATGTTGACAATTTTAGATGGTATTCCATATAGTCTTAAAATTCTCCACAATTATGAATCTATGTGTATGCTATCAAATGCTTATTTAAAGTCTATTAAGTTCAGGATTAATGGTTTCTGTTTTTCAATATGTTCTTCGAGTATTATTCTTAGAGTAAAGATCTGGTCGAGACAGCTTCTCCCTTTTCGAAATCCTGCCTGTTCTTCTCTCATTGCAGTATCCACTACATCCTTAATTCTATTCAGAATCACTTTACAAAACACCGTTGACACAACTGATAGTAAGGTTACACCTCTCCAGCTATTACAGTCACTGAGATTGCTTTTTTTTGGGGGGGGGATATTTTAACAATGATTCCCTTTATCCATTTAGAAGGGCCCTTTTCTTATTTCTAAATTTTATCAAACATTCTTTGTAGTTTTCTCATGTCGTCATTCTTAGTAGCTTTTAATATTTCGATTGTTATTTCATCTTCACCTGCAGCTTTGTTGTTAGCCATTAGATTCACTGCTGTTTCAATTTCATTCAGTGTAACTTCATCTAAGTTGACATTTAGCTGTGGGACTGGTAAATCGATTTCAAGATTTATTAATTCATTTAGAGTGTGGTCGATTAAGTATTTCTTGGAAGTGTTCAGCGCATCTTTGCATTTGATCTTTCATTCATTCATTCATTTGCTTGTCCTTTGTTGAACTTTGCCTCTCTAATGCACTTCTGTAGCCTCTCGGTTGTGAACAAGATGGCCTGCTGTTGATGCATCCATTTGCAGATCATCAACGATGTCTTGCAGCCATCTCCGCTTTGGTCTTCCTCTCTTTCTTTTTCCCATTATGTATCCTTCCAAGACGGTCTTCTCTAGATTATCATGATGTTTAATGTGTCCAAAATATTTAAGTTTTCTCTCTTTAATCCTCTTTACTAGCAGCCTTCTTCAATATTAGGTTCTTGTAGTATGGATATATTTGTTATTTTTTTGTGTGTCCATGATATTTGAAGAACTCTTCTGTAGCATTTACATTCAAAGGCATTTATGTGTTTCTCAGCTGTTTTGTTAAGTGTCCAGGTCTCACAGGCATATGTTGCGATGGGAAAAATGCATGCCCTTAGAAATCTTAATTTTGCAGTTCTGTCTGTTCCTCTCCACAGATTCTTCAGTTGTTTTACTTTCTGAAGAGCGATAGATGTCCTACTTTTAATTTCCCTCATTGTATCTCCATTATTAGTTAGTAGTGATCCAAGATATTAAAAACTCCACTTCTTTCAGTTTTTCCTCATTGATACATATTTCATCTGCCTTGTTTGTTTTGTCAATTGTCATCAGTTTAGCTTTCTTCGCATTAAGATAAAGGTTTTGCTCTTCGCTGTTCTTACGGGCTGACATAATTAGTTTTTCCATTTCTTTTTGTTTTGTGGACAGTAATACTGTGCCATCAACATATCTAATCACAGGTATTTCATAACCTCCAATTGTTATGGCATCGTAATATTCTTTGTCTACATCTTCTCTAACATTCCTCATTATATTTTCAGTATACAAGTTAAATAAGTAAGGCGACAATATGCACTCCTGACGTACCTCTTGTTTTATATCAAACCAAGGTGTTTCACCATTTATTCTTACTGCTGCTTCTTGGTCTAGATACAGTTTGTATCAAATGTGTTTGAAATCCTATTTTTTCCATTATTTCCCAGTTTCTGGTGTTGTACACAATCAGATTCCTTTGAGTAGTCTATAAAGATAAATAAAGATTAACATTAAACCCTCTGCATTGCTCTGTTATTAATCATGTATTGAATATATGATCTCTTGATCCTCTTCCTTGCCTGAAACCAGCTTGGACCATATTGACTTCTTCTTCTATTTTCCTACGAAGTCTACCCATCATGATTTTTAACAGAATTTTACTGACATGACTAATCAGGGCAACAGTTCTGTAGTTTGTGCATAATTTCAGGTTATCCTTTTTTGGCAGTGGTATTAATACAGTTCTTTTCCATTCTTTTGGCCAAATACCTGAATGCCATATCTTTCTACATAGTGCATGATAGAATGTTGCACATTCCTTTCCTCCTGCTTTAATAAGTTCCGTTTTTATCTCATCACATCCTAGTGATTTACCATTTTTCAGATTCTTTATTGCCTATAAAACTTCTTCTATTGTCAGTTCGAGTTCTTTCTCCTCCAATAATAATTCACATTGTTGATTTCTGCTTTCACAGTCGGTTGTTTCATACATTCCTCTGCAATATTCCTTCCATCTTTCTAGAATTTCCTCTGTCTCTGTCAAGGTATTCCCCATCTCATCACAAATTACATTTAGCTTAGATGTGACACTTCTCGTCAATGTCTTCATTTCTTTAAACATTTCATTATCTCTTCCACACTTCTGATGTACTTCTATTCTTTCACAACATATCTTGTATGTATTGTTTTTTTTTTGTCTTTTCTTATGTTTCTTCGTACTGCTTTTATTATAGATTTATATTCCTCTTTGTTGGTGTTTGTCACTTTCCATTGTGTCTTCATTTCTCTTAGTTGTTTTATCGGTTCTAGTGTGCCTGCTGTAATCCATCCATTCTTTTGTGTTTTCTTACTGGAACCATGTCTTTAGCTGTTGTTATTAAGATATCTCTGGCCCGTGTAGCCAATTCATCTGGTGTCATCTCCTCTTGTACATCCATCAGGATTTTGAAACGGTTCTTCATTTCTATACTGTATTGTTCTGATATTTTTGTAAGATCAAAGCGGAGTGGTCTTGATCCCGTAACTGCCTTTTCATGTCTGCTATTAATAACTCATGGTCCGTGTCACAATCAGCACCTGATAAAGTTTTTGCTGATATTGTACTTTATTTCCACCTTCTTTGCACTAAAATGTAATCTATTTGATTCTTGGTAAGACGCCTCCTTACCTCCGTCAGTCTACGGGACACCCTTGGGCAAGGTGGAGTGCCCGTATAGCCCCCCGATCAGGGTGACGTGAAGCCATGGGAGCAGGTGGTGGATGGAATGGGAGAGCAGCTGACAGATAATTCTAGTTGGAGGTTATGAAATACCAGAGATTAGATATGCTGATGACACAGTATTGTTGTCCACAACACAAAAAGGAATGGAAAAACTAATTATGTCAGTCCGCAAGAACAGCGAAGAGCAGAACCTCTATTTTAATGCAAAGAAAACTAAATTGATGACAACTGACAAAACAACCAAGGCAACTGAAATATGTATCAACGAGGAAAAACTGGAAGAAGTGGACAGTTTTGAATATCTTGGATCGCTACTAACTAATAATGGAGATACAATGAGGGAAATTAAAAGGAGGACATCTATCGCTCTTCAGAAAGTAAAACAAATAAAGAATCTGTGGAGAGGAGCAGACAGAACCACAAAAATAAGATTTTTAAGGGCATGCATCTTTCCCATAGCAACATATGCCTGTGAGACCTGGACACTTAACAAAACAGCTGAGAAACACATAAATGCCTTTGAATGTAAATGCTACAGAAGAGTTCTCCAAATATCGTGGACACAAAAAAGAACAAATATATCTATACTACAAGAGCTTAATATTGAAGAAGGCTGGCTAGTGAAGAGGATTAAAGAGAGAAAACTTAAATATTTTGGACACATTAAACGTCATGATAATTTAGAGAAGACCGTATTGGAAGGATACATAATGGGAAAAAGAAAAAGAGGAAGACCAAGACGAAGATGGCTGCAAGACATCGTTGACGATCTGGAAATGGATGCAACAGCAGCAGGCCATCTTGCTCACAACCGAGAGGCCTACAGGAGTGCTGTTTGGGAGGCAAAGTTCCGCAAGGGACATGCAAATGAATGAATGAATGAATGGTCACCATTCTATGATGGTAGGCAGATGATCTCAATGTAGGGACAATGGCTACGATTACTGACTAGTAGAGTAACTGCCTGGAAGGAAAGCAATGGTAAACTATCTTCTGGAAATATACCAAGAAACCCAAGCAGCAACATAGAAGGTCAGATATGAAAAAGATCTGGTGGTGAGTCCCCCAGGCCAGATAGATCTAATTTTAACACTGGGGAAGAATGTGAGGCAGAGATCAGTACTAGTAATTGTGATGACGGACAAAATCCTGACAGTGTTACCAAGGAAAACCCCTGTATCAAACTAAAAAGAAAAATAAGAGTAGGAACATGGAATGTAAGAAGTATGTATGAAGGAAAATATCAAGTAATAAATGACGAGATGAAAAGAACGGGGATACACATTTTGGGAATATGTGAACATCGATGGAAAGGATCAGAACACTTTAAGAGCGAGAATGATAATATCTTTATATACTCTGGTGGAGAAGTAGGAGGAAAGAATGGAGTGGCTTTTTACTTTGACAAATCAACATCAAAAGCATTACTAGGTTACAACCCAGTAAGTGATAGAATCCTCACAATCAGACGTAAGGGCACTCCCAGAAATGTAACAAGCATCCAGATATATGCACCTACATCAGCACCAAAAGAAGAGGAAGTAGAAGACTTTTATAACACACTGCAAACGACGATAGACCAGGTACAGAAAAATGATATTGTATTAATAATGGGGGATTTTAATGCAAAGATTGGTACAGAAAGAACAGAAGATGCAGGACATGTTGTAGGAAATTTAGCATAGAACATAGAAATGAGGCAGGAGACAATCTAATGGCGTTTTGCATGAAAAATAAGCTAATGATTGCTAACACACGTTTGAAACAACATCCAAGAAGACTTTACACATGGACATCACCTGATGGGAAAACCAAGAATCACATAAATTTGGTCTTTATTTAATGTTAATAGGTTCCTTGTTTTGCTAAAGACTGGTCTTTCTCTAGAAGTAATAGCACCTGTTAGCTTCTTCTGTATGTTTAGAGAGTTTTGATTTCTCCTGTTTTGAGGCATTTTCTGCTTCTTTTGCCATATTGTCCACACATTCTCTTTTGTCTCTTTTAGCTGAACTTTCTACTTTATTGTCTACTTCCTTGGTATGTTGCTTTTGCCAATAATTTTCCAAGATCTGTCTTTACATTCAACATGGCTAATTTGGCTGCGCTTCTTCCATGTATGTACTTCCATGTGGTATCTGATATCCATGCTTTTCTATTTGTCGACTGCAGTCCAGCACTAGCTTTTGCTGCCGTGATTATGGCTGTGCTGTATGAATTCCATAATTCATCTATATCTGTCCTGTCTACCTCTTTGAGTGCTGTGAAATGTTTGGTAAATTCCAGACTGAAATCACTGTTGGTATTTCTTCTTGTAGGCTATGACTGTATATCTTTCTGAGCATTGATTTCTTGTGTTTGCTTTTAAGTCTT
The DNA here is from genome assembly GCA_009760885.1 of Achatina immaculata. NCBI lineage: Eukaryota > Metazoa > Mollusca > Gastropoda > Stylommatophora > Achatinidae > Lissachatina > Lissachatina immaculata. The sequence goes on along the minus strand of CM019717.1, from coordinate 53,473,548 downwards.
ATCCTACCTATACACAGGTTGTGATCACTATTGACATCTGCACCCCGATATGTTTTTACATCTATCAGAGATGTTCTGAATTGTTTTCTAATACAAAATTATCTATCTGATTTCTGGTTCTATCATCCAGAGATATCCATGCTGTAGTCGTAATGGACACAAAATTTAAAACATGTATCAACATTTTATTTTACGGAATTAATATTTCAATCTTGGCGTAAAGAAACTTTAAGACAGTAAAATGAAATGATGTTAATTAAATTTGGTTTGGACTTTTACTCTTTGTAACTGAAGCCTCCGTTTCAGTAAGGTGTATGGCGTCCTCTGGCCTGTATCATCATCATCATAAGCTGCCGTGCCGACTAGTGTTGGCTATTATGCTTCTCCAGAGTACACGATCCTTTATGCAGGCCATCAGCTCAGTTGGTGATCTCCTCTCACACCATCCCATCAGACTGTCCAGTATCATTTCTCTTGGTCTTCCTCTTGATCTTCTTCCTTCTATTTATCCTGTTATAATATTTTCGATGCCCCCTCTTCTCATTGTATGTCCTATAAAAGTACATTGTCTCTCTCTTATCTTTTTGACAAGATTTTTTGTCTCTCCAGCTTTTCTCATACATTATTCATTAGTTATTTTTGCTGTCCTGGGGATTCGCAACATTCTTCTAATAAACCACATTTCTGCTGCTTCCAATGATTTTTGTGCAGACATGGCTATTGTCCATGATTCACTTCCATATAACAAGATAGGTTCAATATAGCATTTTAGGACTCGTTTTCTAACATTCATTGATAAGGATGTGTTGGATAATATGTTTCTCATTCTCTAAAATGCAGTCTTTGCTTGGCCTATTCTGTTCCTAATTTCTGGTCTGCATTCCCATTTGAAGTTATTACTGCTCCAAGGTATTTGAATTTCTGCACCTGCTTTAGAATAGTTCCGTTTACTTTTATACTGCATGTTGGTGGATTCTGTTTCTTTGATATAACCATAGTCTCTGTCTTTTTGATATTCAAAGTAAGGCCTTTCTGTTCACTTTCTTTGGCGACTTTATCCAAGAGATTTTGCAGGTCTTGTTGGTTCTCAGCTATCAGTACTGTGTCGTCAGCATAATGAAAGTTGTTAATATTGTATCCTCCAATTTTTATGCCTAGTTCTCTAATGATCGTTCTTAGAATATTCTCGATGTACAGAGAAAAAAGGTCTGGAGATAGTACACATCCTTGTCGCACCCCTTGTATTATAGGTTGATATTTTCAACTCGAATTGCTGCTTCTTGCTGCCAGTATAGATGTTTTACAATCCTCAAGTCTTTGTCGTCTATATTGATGTCTTCAAACATTTTAATAATTTCATTATGTTTCACCTTGTCAAATGCCTTGGTGTAATCAATGAAGCATAAGTAGAGATCTTTCTGTACTTCTAAAGCTCTTTCTCTTAGTGTTCATAAAGCATAAATGGCATTGTGTGTTCCTTTACCTTCAACAAATCCAAACTGTTCATCTGCTGTTTCCATTTTTATCTTTTTCCTTGTTCTTCTCATAATAATTCTCAGAAGTAGCTTCGTTATGTGACATGACAGGCTGATAGTCTGGTGGTCATCACATTCCTTTGCACCTGGTTTCTTTGGTAGTGCTATAAACGTGGATTTAATCAGGTCACTGTGAATATAACCATTGTTGTAAATGTCATTCAGTAACTTGGTTATTATTTTTATTCCTATCTCCTCTAGCGCCTCTATTTTTTCTATTGGTTATATTATCAGGCCCAGTCGCTTTTCATTTCTTCATGTGTTTGATGGCATCTATGATTTCATCTTCAAGTATTGGTTGTCCATCACAGTTTTCAATATCTGATGTTAATTCTGGTCTCTCTCTCCTCCATATAGCTCACTGATATACTCTGTCCACCTGTCCACAATGTCTTCTTTTCCCATTAACATTTTACCTTCTTTCGATTTCAGGCATCCTGTGGTATATTTTGGTTTCCTGCCTGTGAGCTTACTAATTCGTTTGTGCATGTTTTTGCTGTCTTTATTATGAGAGTCCTGTATCTGTCTGCACTGTTCATTTAACCACACTTCTTTTGCTTCTCTGCATTTGCGTTTTATTTCTTTATTTATCTTGCTATATTTTTCTTGGTTATTTTTACTCTTCCTCCTCTTGTCCATCAGTCCTAAGATGTCGTCTGTCATCCATTTATGTTTAGAGGCTTTTTTTTGGTGGTATTATCTCCTTAACTTTGGTGGATAAAATCTCTTAACATTGCCCATTGTTCATCTATACTATTTATCCTTGCTATTGCATTGTATCTGTTTGCTATAATAACTTTGTATTGTTCTCGCAATTCTTGGTCATTTTCAAGGAGTTCTGTATTCAGTTTGATGTTTCTCACTTTTCTGCATGCTTTCTTTAGTTTTATTCTAACTTTTCCACAGAGTGGATCATGGTCACTATTGCAGTCAGCTTCTGGCACGGTTTTTGTTGTCAGTAATGCATTGCGGAATCGTTTTTTTTTATTAATATGTAGTCTATCTGGTTAAAAGTCTTTCTGTCTGGGCTGCTCCATGTTGCCAGTCTTCGAGGATGTTGTTTAAACCAGGTGTTTCCTACAACCATGCTGTGTATTCTTGCCCATTGAATTAATTTACAACCTCTGTCATTCCTCTCCCCCAGTCCATAATCGCCAACGATGTCTGAAGTTCTTCCTTTACCGACTTTGGCATTAAAATCTCCCACGACAATAGTAACTTCATGTGATTTTGTGTGTTTTATGGCTGTCTCTATGTCATTATAAAATAGCTGTACATCTTCTTCAGAACTTTCAGATGTTGGATCGTACACTTGTATAATATTTAAGTTTATTGGTCGTCCTTTCAGTTGGGTTAGCAGGACTAGGTCCGAGATGTTAAAATATCCTAATATTGTCCTTGCTGTTCTTCGTCAAATATTATTCCTACTCCTCGTTCATGTTTCTCACTTCCTGAATATATTATTGTATACTTATCACAGTTTATCTTCCCTGCACCTGTCCATCTAACTTCACTCATTCCTAATATGTTGATCTTCATCCTTTCCATTTCCCTCTTTACATTTTCTAATTTTCCAGCCTGGAATAAAGTTATAACATTCCATTTTGATATTTTGAACTTGTTAGTTTTGCCACAAGTAGCTTGATGACGATCTTGCCTCACCTGTGGCTCGTGAGCTGCCCTACCGGACGAGGCTGTTCCAGAGGAACATCCATTAACATCGTTCATGACAAACCTATTACTCTGAATAAGCATAATTGTTCATGGGAGCTACAACAGTGGTTTCCCGTTGCCTTCTGTCGGTTTGTGTACAGACTCTCCGCTGGCCTTTGGACTCCCTGTCCTACCCGCAAGGCAGGGGGAGCGTGAGGTTTTAAGGCGCCTCTTACCCGCCTGGTATTCCCTTCACTGAACACCTGAAGCACTTTAGTAGAGCCACCTACTACCCCACCTCGCTCTCCGAGTCTACCGCCAGTTGGTCCTCGCCTTCATATTTGGATAACTCCTTATTCACAGGGTCCTCTATAACTGGAGCACTTTCACCATCCGCTACCTGTGCCGCTCTGGATTGGGGATGGTCGCCCATCGTGGTGGCCTGTATCAGAGAACGATATCTTCTTGACATGGATCCGATTAGCCGTTAGATCTGTTGTTGTGGGATGGCTGCCCACTCTTCCTGCAGTGCAAGAGACAATTGTCAGAGATTGGCTGGCGCCACGTCTCGCTGGCGGACTTGTCTGTTGAATTCATCCAATAAATGTTCTATTGGGTTCATGTCTGATGACATGGATGGCTACGGAGTGATCTGGACTTTGTTGTCAGCGAAGAACTGGGTTGTGAGTAGTGAGTTGTGTCACATGAAGTCGATTGTTATCCTGCTGAAAAATCGACCCTAGTGCAGCCAGAAGTGGAAGGACGTGAGGACGAAGAATTTCAGTGACGTATCGTTGGGCATTCAGGCGTCCTTCAGTTTGCACAAGGTCACTCTTCCTATGAAGTTGATTGTCCTCCACACCAGTACACCTTCACCACCATGTGGAGGAGCCTCATCCACGCAGTTTTGGGCTTAGCGCTCATGGACTCAGTGGTAAACTCTTCTCCGTCTGTCATGTCACTGGGGCAGAAAGAATGATTCATCACTAAACTAAACAATTCTCCAATCATTCGCAACGGTCCATTGACGATGCCGGTTCGCCCACTGCAGTCAGTTCTGGCAATACCGGTCCGTAAGAACAGGACCTCTGTAGGGTCTTCTAGCCCAAAGACCAGCGTCATGCAGCCGGTACCTGACCGTTTGATCTGAAATTCAACGAGCTGCTGTCATTGACTAGACTGTTGAGGACGCAGATGCAGATCGATTCCTGAGGTGACGCAGCCGTTTGAGGCGGTCTTTGGCAGTTGTGACTATGGGTCTTCCACTGCGTGGCCGGTCTGCAACTGAGCATCTGAAATCATCTCCAAAAGCGACTAATAGATAGTGCTTCTAACCACATTAAATTGCCTGGCCACTACACTTTGTGACTGTCCAGTCTGTAAACGTCCAGTGATGATGGGTCGTTGTTCTGTAGTGAGATGAGCCATACTTGCGCATTGGATTTTCAAACGAACTGATTCGAGGAGCATCAATCTTTTATAGGCATTCAATAACATTGCCAGTGAGTTTTTTATTCAGTAAGTTTCACGGGATTCTCGTGAACCTGTCATGAGTTATTGTCAAAAATGCTGTTTTGACTAGTGTCACTTTTCTGTGCTAATGAATCACCTGCTGAGTACAATTCAGGTCAGCACGTGAAGTCGATGTCCAAGTGAACGTTTCAGGCAATTTGCCTTTGTCTGATCATCAAACTTCAGTTTAAATCGCAATATCGTATTTGTTGCGTTTCGTTTTTTGAACAGTATATGTATATATGTATGTTTGTATGTATGTATGTATGTTTGTATGCATGTATGTATGTATGTCAGTCAGTCATTTGCATGTCCCTTGCGGAACTTTGCCTCCCTGACAGCTCTCCTGTAAGCCTCTCGGTTGTGAGCAAGATGGCCTGCTGCTGATGCATCCATTCACAGATCATCAACGATGACTTGTAGCCATCCTCGCCTTGCTCTTCCTCTGTTTTTTTTCCTATTTTCTACCCTTCCAAGACTGTCTTCTCTAAATTCTCATGACTTTTAATATGTCCAAAATATTTAAATAGTCGCTTTTTAATCTTCCTTACTAGCCAACCTTCTTCAATATTAAGCTATTGTAGTATGGATATATTTGTTCTTTTTTATGTTCATGATATTTATATATTTATGTGTTTCTCAGATACATGCATGTGATTTTTAAAAAAAATATAATCACGTCTCCTCATTTAAAAAAAAAATACCATGACTCTTCATTTATTACAGATGTTCTGTGACTCTTCATTTACTTAAATTTCTCCGATCTCTTCACGCGCTGAATATGAACTTTAGTCTTAACTTGCCGTGACTTTGTCAGGTTCAGGTCTAGAACAGCATAATATCTACTTCAAGAAAACCTCCAGTGATCCCTAGCACAGAAACACGGCCGACATGAAACATCATGAGGTCCAGAATTTTGAATAACTGAATCTCCCCGGTTTTAATCTATTTTATGCATGAGGCCAAAATGATCATTCTGAAAAAAAGGAGAAGGCAGGAAAATACAAAGAAAGATATGATATAACATTATGCATTATCGGCTCCGCGCAGGCCGACAGAATCCAATTGTGTGCGAGCTCTGTAACTGGAATGATATACGCCTGGAGAGGGTTTTTGCCAGAAAACAAGAAGGATGTATTTGAATTTCATTTGAAGATTGCCACAACGTTGATCCAGAAAAAATCGTTTCGTTGAAATAGATATACACAAGTAAAGGAAGCCAGAACAATCAATAGACTATCTCTCTCTCTCTCTTCTTCCCTCCCTCCCTTCCTCTCTCTCTCTCTTCTTCTCCCTCTCTTTCTCTCTTCATCCTTCCCACTCACCTCCTCTTTCTTCCCTCCTTCTATTTCTTTTTCTTCTCCTTAATATCCTTCTCTCTTCTTCTTCTTCTTCTTGCTCCCCTTTTCTCTCTTCTTCTTCTTGCTCCCCCTCTTTCTTCTCATTCTTCTTGCTCCCCTTGTCTTGATCCTCCTCTCTCTTCTTCTTCCTGTTCCCCTCTCTCTTCATCTTTTTCTTCTTCCCCTTTATCTCTTCTTCTTCTTCTTGCTCCCCTTTCTATCTTCTTCTTCTTGCTCCCCTTTCTCTATTCTTCTTCTTGCTCCCCTTGTATTGCTCCTCCTCTCTTTTCTTCTTCTTCCTCCCCCTTCTTTCTTCTTATTCTTCTTACTCCTCTTGTCTTGCTCTTCCTCTCTCTGCTTCTTCTTCTTGCTCCCCTTTCTCTCTTCTTTTGCTCCCCCTCTCTCTCGTCTTTTTCTTACTCCCCCTTCTCTCTTCTCTTGTTCCCTCTCTCTTTTCTTATTCTTCTTACTCCCCCTCCCTCTTCTTCTTCTTGCTCCCCCTTCTCTATTCTCTTGTTCCCCCTCTCTCTTCTTATTCTTCTTGCTCCCCCTCTCTCTTCTTCTTTTCTTGCTCCCCCTTCTCTCTTCTCTTGTTCCCCCTCTCTCTTCTTATACTTCTTGCTGCCCCCTTCTCTCTTATTCTTCTTCTTTTTGCTACCCAAAATTCTCTTCTTCTTCTTCTTTTTACCCCTTCTCTCTCTACTTCTTCTTATTGCTAACTTCTTCTCTCTCTACTTCTTCTTCTTACTCCCCTTCTCTCTATTTCTTCTTCTTATTCCCCTTCCCTCTACTTCTTCTTCTTCTTGTTACCTCTTCTCTCTCTCTATTTCTTCTTATTGCTAACTCCTTCTCTCTCTGCTTCTTCTTGCTCCCGCTTCTCTCTCTTCTTCTTCTTCTTGCTCCCCCTCTCTCTCTTCTTCTTCTTCTTGCTCGCCCTTCCTTCTTCTTCTTCTCCTTCTTCTTCTTGCTCCCCCTTCTCTCTCCTCTTTTTGCTCCTCCTTCCCTCTCTACTTCGTCTTCTTGCTTCCCCTTCTCTCTCTACTTCGTCTTCTTGCTCCTCCTTCTCTCTACTTCTTCTTGCTCCCCCTTCTATCTACTTCTTCTTCTTGCTTCCTCTTCTCTTTCTACTTCTTCTTGTTACTCCCCTTCTCTCTCTTCTTGTTTTTGCTTCCTTTCTCTCTCTTCTCCTTCTTCTTGCTCCCCTTCTCTCTCTCTCTCTCTCTAATGCTTCTTATTCTTGCTCCCCCTCTTCTTCTTCTTCTGCTTACTCCCCTTCTCTCTCTACTGCTTATTCTTGCTTACTTTCTCTCTACTTCTTCTTCTAGCTCCCGTTCTTTCTACATCTTCTTCTTGTTCCCCTTCTTTCTACTTCTTCTTCTTGCTCCCATTCTCTCTACTACTTCTTCTTCTTGCTCCCCTTTTCCCTACTTCTTCTTCTTGCTCCCCCTTTTCTTTACTGCTTCTTCTTGCTCCCCTTCTCTATACTTCTCCTTCTTGCTATCCTTCTATCTACATCTTCTTCTTGCTCCCGTTCGTTCTAATCCTTCTTCTTGCCCCCATTCTCTCTACTTCTTCTTCTTGCTCCCTCTTCTCCCTACTTCTTCTTCTTGCTCCCCTTCTCTTTACTGCTTCTTCTTGCTCCCCTTCTCTATACTTCTCCTTCTTGCTCTCCTTCTTTCTACATCTTCTTCTTGCTCCCGTTCGTTCTAATCCTTCTTTTTGCTCCCCCTCTCTCTCTTCTTCTTCTTCTTACTCCCGCTCTCTCTTCTTCTTCTTCTTGCTCCCCCTCTCTCTTATTCTTCTTCTTGCCTCTCTCTCTCTTCTTTTTCTTGCTCCCCCTCTCTCTTATTCTTCTTGCTCCCCTTCCCTCTACATCTTTTTCTTGCTCCCCCTCTCTCTTCTTCTTCTTCTGGCTCTCCCTCTCTCTTCTTTTTCTTGCTCCCCCTCTCTCTTATTCTTCTTGCTCTCCCTTCTCTCTACTTCTTCTTCTTTCTCCCTTCTCTCTCTCTTCTTCTTCTTCTTGTTCCCCCTTTTCTCTCTTCTTCTTCTTGCTCCCCTTCTCTCTTCTTCTTCTTCTTGCCCCTCTCCCCTTTCTGTCTTCCTCTTTTTCGTCTTCTTACCCTTCCTTCTCTCTCTTTTCCATTTCTCTTCTCTCTCTCTCTCTCTCTCTGTGTCTCTCTCTTCTAACTTATCTTCCAGTCTCGCCCTTACTCTGATAAAGAAAAGAGGGATATAGTGAAGCGTGGAGAATAATAAGGCAAAACTAATACTTCATTTTGAAATACGACGGAAAAAAGTGACTGTAATGACTAAAGATTAGTAGAAGAAATGTTTATATGTTTAGTCTGTGCTGTTTAAATGTTCAAGAAATCACACAAGAAAACAGTCCCGAAGGTAAGAAAACAGACTTTATAAAACCGGAACCGGACTGGTTTCGTCTGATAAACAGATAATATGTAGATAAGAATTCAGCACAACTTCAGTCGTGGCAGACAGTCTTCTAACGGTCGAGTCGTGGAGGCACATGAAGAGATTATGTATCCCTGGCTCATATTTAGATTGGAGTACTCATACACTTTCTGTGATGGCTCGTGGAAAAGGTTTATAATCCAGTGTGTAACTCATTTCATTTCCATATCTAGAAAGTCTCCAGTAATATGCATTTTTTGGAATGTCTCAATATATGCTCGGGAGCTCTAATATCATACTACAGAGCATCATCTGTACCAGTGGTTCTCAAACATTCTATAATGCTACAGATCTTCCCCCTACTGGATTGCCCTATATGTCCTCGTGTCCTATTCCTCTCGTGTGTCTCGTGAATTTTAACCTTTGTCGTGCTGAGAGAGCTTGTGAGAGAGCCCCATCACCCAAAGAGCTATGCTAGCAGCTCTTGGCAGGGTCACCCAGGATCTGAGGGTATGGGCCAAACAAGTTACACCTCAAACTCTGCTGCCTTGTTGGGGATGATCAAAAACTACGAACGGAAAAAAAAAGTAAAGATAGTCCCATAGCATTTCAAATGCCGTAGGGGGTGAAGCGTTAGAGACCTCATTATGCTGGGTCATCAGCGTGTGAGGTAGGGTGACCAGTTCCTTTCCTCGCTGCGAACGGAAACCTGAAAGAAATGCGTGCTTGAAGACGGATGTAATTGGCCCATGGAGCAAAATGACGCAGCGAAGAACTACAGTACAAGTTGACTTACGCTCAAATACTGACTTATATAAGAATACTGGAGGATGAGACACACATATATACTAAAAGCTTAAAAATGAAGCAGCAGTACCTATATGCCTGCGACAAAGAGCAACAGACTCCACATCATATCCACCAGAATTACCAACTACACAACCCACTCAGACAAAAGACCTGGCCAGATCCCAGCCCCTCTACAGGAGAAACTCTACGGCGAAGCTGAAAGCCAGAGACCAACTGCCGCATGGGTGAGAGAGACTGACGTCGATGTCTGTCTGAGCAAACGGCGAAGATGACGTACCCCCATTGGTCAGACTGTCGAGTACATCATCAGTACTTGTCCTAGTGTGAGCATGGAAACAGAGGCCGTCACACAAGCATTAAAATGGGTGGTGACACAGAAAACACACCACGTTAGCATCATTACCGACTCCAAAACTCTATTCAGGAAAGTGAAATAAAAAGCCATTAGAAGTGAATGGTAAGAAATAATTAATACAATCTACATAAAAAATATGACATAGACATACTGTCCATGTTATGCCGGAGTCGACAGAAACAACAAAACTGACACATCAAAAAACATCACAGAGACACACTGTCCAGGTCATGCTGGTGTTGACAGAAACAACAAAACTGACACATCAAAAACATTACATAGACATAGTATTCAAGGTCATGCTGGAGTCGACAGAAACAACAAAACTGACACATCGAAAAACATCGCATAGACATACTGTCCAGGTCATGCCGCTGTCGACAGAAACAACAAAGCCGACAACCTAGCAAACAAGGACCTCATCAAAATGGACAAATCAGACCCATACAAATCCGTCACTCAACACCTCGACGAACAAATACAAAGCAACTTCCTCCAATTACCCACCACACACGTTCCAATGCATTACATGTAGACAAGGGCAGTGGTTGCAAATACCAACTAAATGCTAGATCACTGGCAACACTCAACCAACACAACATCGGAGTTATCTCCCTAAAAGCACTGAAGGAAATCCTGATGTCATTGGCTGAACGCGTTATGGGCGGGCCCTGGGTGTAATGAAGCCGTTCCCCATAACCAGCAAGAGAGCTAGGCCCCTTTTTGATAGTTAAGTCCTACGAGATACCAACATACACGTAACTTCAAAACATGCCACTAGCTGAAGTTTACTTAACATATGGATAATTAGAGCCGGAACATTTGAAAAAAAAACATTAAGCGTAAAAAACAAAAACAAAAAACAAGTTTTTCATCTGCTCTTCAGAAATAGCATGCAATAACCCGTTCACCTGGCTTCCCCGGCCACTTCCAAGAGGGCATGTATGCCTGAGGTTTAGAATGTTATCTGTGGCTGCCTCGGTTGTAGATAATAAATTCTGGCAAAAATAATCACGAAAAATGATAACCCGCATACTGGAGAAAAGAAGATTCAATGCATTTTTAATAGAAAATCCTAACGAAAAATAACGTGAATTCAGGAACTGGATAGCATTTCAGTTTCATAATTTATACATTTTTCATGTAACAATAGTTAAAAATGCAGCATTTGAGACAGCGCTAATGGATGTAGCGAAAACCACATTAAATTTCAATACTTTTTTTCAAATCACTAAGTTTCTTTTTTCGGCGGGGGGGGGGGGGAGAGAGAAGGGTAAATCAATACAAAATTATAAAATAAATCTTATTAGCTTATTACTGAGTAGGAAAACAAATTAAGATCAAGTGTGGATTTCGTTGAAATTCTGCTCCCACTGTTTAGAATGAAAGAGTTCAGAGAAATGTTCAAGGACGTGAAATAAATCCTGTTTTGTATGTATAAGCAAGATGTAGTGTCAGTGTCCATATTTTTCACGAAATATATCAGGGAAACATATAGTGAGTTATCGTATTAGTGCACATATTTTCTTTAACATGTGTCATAGACACATATGGGGGCATATCTTTATCGTGCTCACGTTTTCCTAGATCTGTCCCATGATATGGCGCTAGTGTCCGTACTTTCCTAGATCTGTCCCGAGATATGGTGCTAGTGTCCATATTTTCCTAGATCTAGCCCACGATATGGTGCTAGTGTCCATACTTTCTTAGATCTGTACCATTATATGGTGCTAGTGTCCATACTTTCCTAGATCTGTCCCACGATATGATATTTGTGTCGATATTTTCCTAGACCAGCACCATGGAAACATACAAAGGGATATATGAGGGAGAACTTAAAAAAGGTAAAGACACCATACACTTTAGCACCGGTAATTGTGAACAAATGAACACAACGATTAAACGATTTCTCCACAGCTCCTGTTGATAGATGCATTTGAATCGTTACACTAGGCTTATTATTCATGTGGAGAAGAAGCTTTTCACCTGCTCCTTAATATATATCTGAATTGCTTTCTTAACCTCATCATCAGAGATGAACTTTCGATCGCTTGTAGTTTCTATGATAGGACAGAAGACGTTAGAATCGCGCAGTGCCAGATCGCAGCTGTAAGGGAGTTAACGAAGGCGTTCAGATCGCATCTTTTGTAGCCACCGTTGTGGCACTGCCTGGGAATGTGCATTGTCCTGACACAGTCAGTCAGTCGTTTGTTTGTCCCTTGCGGAACTTTGCCTCCCAAACAGCTCTCTTGTAGGCCTCTCGGTTGTAAGCAAGATGCCCTGCCGCTGATATATCTATCTGCAGATCATCAACGATGTCTTGCAGCCATCTTCGCCTTGGTCTTTCTCTCTTTCTTTCTCCCATTATGTACCCTTCCAAGATTGTCTTCTCTGTGTCCTGACACAGTAATAATGTTTTTGATAGCACACTTTTGTTCTTCCTGCTTTAAATCGTTCTGTCCATTTTTAAACTTTTCATTGAACTGTTTTCTCTTCCCTATTGAACCAACATTCTACAGTAAATGTCAACAAGTGTCAACTCCCTGCGCCCAGGTAAAGAAAAAAAATCGTACTTATTGAGGGGCGTTCTTCAACAATGATGGAGTCCCCAGAGTAGCGTGCATGTTTATCTGATGCTGGCTTCAACTAGAAGAAAGGCAGAGCGCTGCACTGGGCGTGTTCCAACCTCCGTCAGCATTTGCGAACGTCTTGACTTGTACCAACTACTATCAGTTGTAGTCACAAGATAATTTGAAATTTGCCTCTACCTTTTCAGTTCCGTCTGGTTTGTCCAATGTTTTTTGTTTTTTTTTTTACCTGTGCAATTAAAATATTTACATAAAGATGGTTTTATCCCCATATTTTCTCGCTGTAGCAGGAATGTCAGTATCACACCTGGTGGCGTATACTTTCCAAACTCCAGACTTGCCCAGGTAAAGATTGTAAAATGTTAGTCTTGTCAAGATTGTAAAATGCAAAAAAATAAATAAATAAAAACACACAAGAACTCATATAAAGTCTGAAATTGTATGGAAGAATGTCTTTTAAATAATGTTATTGAACCTCGAAGAAAAAAAAACAAGAACGGCTGTTAAAACAAGATTGATACAATCTCTTGAGTGCTTAAAATAAAGGCCATGGAAGGCAGTTGCGCCAAGCATAACGTACAGGAAAAGTTGGCACATTCCTTCAAGAAGACAACCACCACGCAAGACATTCATAACGTACAGGAAAAGTTAGCACATTCCTTCAAGAAGACAACCACCACGCAAGACATTCATAACGTACAAGACAAGTTAGTACGTTTTTTTAAGGAGACACCAAACACACAGATAGACATAACCTACAGGAAAGGTTAGCACATTCCTTCAAGGAGATATACAGCACACAGACAGACATAAGGTACAGGAAAGGTTAACACATTCCTTCAAAGAGGTACACAGCACACAGACAGACATAAGGTACAGGAAACGTTATAGCACATTCCTTCAAGGAGGTACACAGCACACAGACAGACATAAGGTACAGGAAACGTTATAGCACATTCCTTCAAGGAGGTACACAGCACACAGACAGACATAAGGTACAGGAAAGGTTAGCACATTCCTTCAAGGAGGTACATAGCACACAGACAGACATAAGGTACAGGAAAGGTTATAGCACATTCCTTCAAGGAGGTACACAGCACACAGACAGACATAAGGTACAGGAAAGTTTAACACATTCCTTCAAGGAGGTACACAGCACACAGACAGACATAGGCTCACCACTCCAGATGCTCACTTATGTTCAGCTTGTTTAAACTTTCCTTCATTTAACCATCGTCTTTGTTCTTCTTTTGTTTTTGCTGTATTCTAATTATCTGTGCAATCTGATGGTAAGAGCGGAAAATGTGTACTGTTGTTCTGATGGTTCGTAAACTTTAAATGTATTTTTTATATGTAAATTACGTATAAAAATGAAATAAAACCGTGCTGCCATTAAGGCAACTGGGCAGCTGCTTTTGTCGCATAGTTTGGCTGGAGGTCAAAGATGAGCTTTGAGGAAAACAAAAATGTGTCTGATTAGAAATAAACAAAAAACACTTTAGACGTGAGGGAAATAAAAAATAGTAGACAAAGCAGTTTAGAGAAGGCAGTGGTTCGAACCCTGAACTCGGAGAGCACGAACAACCGCCCTGTCGCGAGAGGACAGTGCACTTGTAACTTGGGTATCTTGTATCCCTAAGGATATCTTTCTTCTATTTTTTTCTGTTTTTATAGAACACGTTTCTTTGTGCAAGTCTCGTTTCCAGCTTTTATTCATATTCGCTGTCCAGGCACTAGGCATGAGGCAACCTAGAACCTGTCTGGTTATGACCACATATGAAACAAACACTTCAAAAAGCTCCACAGATATGGCGCGTACGTGAGAATAGTAAAAGAGACATGTGGTAGAACCCACAATCTGTAATGAGAATGAAGAATTGTATAATCGTCACAATAACGTAGAAAGCAGGCTACTGGGGAAGTTCAAAATATAGTGCCTCCAGTTCATGCTGATTCCAAAATTGATGTGGCCATTACTAATTTACGAAGTAAGTACCAGCACAGTAGAGGCAGTCGGAAGAAAGATAAATAAATCCATAAGAAAGTGGATGGGCGTACTACCAGGATTAACTGATGTAGCACTGTACTGCAAGAAAAGCAAACTGCAGCTGCCATTCAAATCTGTGGTCGAAGAATACAAGGTAGGGAAGACAAGGCTTACAATGATGCTACAAGAATCTACAGATCCGGTGGTACGAGAAGTGCAGCCAACACTTAAAACTGGACGAAAATGGAAAGTAAGTGAGGAAGTGACCACAGCCAGGGAAACACAGGAGCTGAAAGAAGTAATAGGATACACCCAGATCAACACAAGGGGATTTGGTCATGGTGAAATCAAATGGTGGTCAAAGGCCTCCTGTAAGAAAAGAAGGGATATGATCATCAGTGATGTAAGGAATTCAGCGGATGACAAGCGGAACCGGAAGGCAGTCCAACAATCACAGCAAACCAATGGACAACATGGGAGGAAGTCCTGCAGAGATCACTAACATTGAATGACATCTGGAAAATGACACCCTTGAGACCCAGCTTCAACATCAGAGCTGCTTATGACCTTCCTACAGGTTCCAGCCTATACAAATGGGGTGCATCAGAAGACACAAAATGCTCTCTCTGCAACGAAAGGTAAACATTGGAGCACGTGCTGTCAGCATGCAGAGTATCATTAGCCCAAGAATGCTACACCTGGCGGCACAACAGAGTGCTGCAGGAACTAGTAGCCATTGTAGACAGGACAAAAGATAAAACAAATAACAGCAAAAGAGCTGAGGTCCCACTTAAACACTTCATAAAAAAAGACAAAGACATCGAATATTGAAATCAGGGACATTCCCTCAACATCACTGCTAGACTGGGAAGTGATAGCGGACCTACTAGGGAGAAGAGAATACCCGACTGCCATCAAGAATACGGGAATGTGACCGGACATTGTAGTGTACTCCATAGAAAAACAGGAATTAATAATGATCGAGCTTACGGTTCCGTACGAAATAGAAACAGAGGAGCAGCATCTATTCAAATGTGAAAAGTACAATGATCTGGTCAAGCAACTGAGGCGGGGGGCAGGAATCAGGGCAAAAGTGATAGCTATAGAAGTGGGAGCGAGAGGATTCGTAGCAACATCAGCATATGACCTATGTAAGCAGCTTGGCATAGAGGGACAAGCAAGAGCAAGGGCAATGAAAATCCTTTCAGAAACAGCAGAAAAGACCCCATGCTGGCTGTGGAGTA
Organism: Achatina immaculata; assembly: GCA_009760885.1. Taxonomy (NCBI): domain Eukaryota; kingdom Metazoa; phylum Mollusca; class Gastropoda; order Stylommatophora; family Achatinidae; genus Lissachatina; species Lissachatina immaculata. The sequence continues at coordinate 53,458,115 of CM019717.1, read as the reverse complement.
TGCGAAACAAGCACTGAGAACTTAAATAATTTCGTCTGTCACAACCAGTACCAGTCCTCCGTAGCTAAATCGCTAAAGACGGGTTCAATCCCGGGACGAGAACAAAAAAAGCAACAACTCACAAGACCTCTGGGAGTCATGACCCAGAGGGGCCCACTCCCCTTAGAGTGTCAGGAGTTTAATGGGGCCAAAACACTTGTCTGAGGAGGGGGTACTTCTTCTGATGATCTGAAGGAGTTGAGTTGTTGTTCTGCTCTCTACAGTAAAGAGTTTCCTGCATACTTACTGTGCATAGTACAGTGAAGGCACAAATTAACTGTAGGTGATACAGCACCACAAGTAACAAATACCTGACAGCAAAACGTTACTTTGTTATATACTTATAACCTACATCACCCAGGTAAGGAAAACTACAACAAAAGAGAGGTAACGTAAATGACTCAACAATCATTCAGTCTAATCCATCAAACAACAATACTAACAGTAAAACATTGATGTACAGAATAGGCAAAGTCAACAGTTACCAAAATCCTTCAACTCAGTTAATATGCGAAATAGTGAGGATGGAATCCTGATTAATGAGGGAAGATAAATATCAAGGAACGACATGAGAAATCAACAATACAATAATACACAAAGCACTCCAGAGAATTGAACTTCGCCACAGGAATGTACAAGTACCCCCTAAAAAACTGACGTACTAACATGACATCGAGAATTCATTCAGACCAACAAGACTTTACACAACAGCATATCCAACAATCTCTCATCTGTGTCCTAAAAAGGACAAGCAGACAACTATTCTTACATTCTAAAAACACTACAAATCCTAAGATGACGCAAACTTAGACGAACGACTGATATCTCTGCTCTCTCCCACGGGTTCCGCAACTTCTCCCCGAGATCCGTGAAAAGAACTGTCAGCTGGACAAAGACTACCCAATCATCATGCAGCTTACATCAACAGCGGAGCTGTCCAGACAAGGGCATTCACTCCATCACAAGAGTGTCAGCGTTTTAACCTTTTTATGTCCCATATGATGGAAAGACCACCATGTGCTCTCTTTCCTAGGAAGGCTGATCGCTATTGTCCTCCAACATAATATGTCCTTCTATTTTCAGCGAACTCTGTTAAGCCCGTGCTATATTGTTGTCGTCCTCTTGCTCTTTTTTCTTCTACTTTTTCTTCTAGTATGGCTTTCATTAACGTATTATGTGTTCTGATATGACGGAAACAATTTAACTTTCTGGTTCTAAATACTGTTCATTACTTTTGTTTTCAGTTTCAGTTGATTTAGCACTTCTATTTTAGTTTTCTTTTCTTTCTGTCCATACTTTTCGTCCTACTATCGATATATCTACATTTGAAGCGCCTCGATTATATTAAAGGATTATATAAACAAATCTGAAACACTACTACAATGCTTCTTGTCTTCAGAAATTATGCAACAATATCCGATGAAAACATTAAGTGCCAGGTTTTTAAAATGTTAAAAGGAATGGGAAGTACTTCAGAACCTCTTAAGCCAGTTTCACTTGAGATGGTCAATGTGTGGTATAGCTTGATTCATATCTGGAACATTTCTGTCCGTTTCCACATGGCAGTTCTTCTAAAACATCCCCATAAGTAAATAATAGAGAAAAAATAATAATAATAACTTTGCTCTGATAATGACCATTCTTTTCATACGAATCATTTTTTTTTTATCATTTGTGTTGGTTTTATTATTAACTCTTTTCTTTTCTCGCATGCTGTTGTACGTTTCTCATTTCTCTATTTCAATGTCTGCTTCGTCAGGCGATAAATGAGCAAAGGAAGGCACAAAGAAAGAGCAACTCAGACACAAAACACCGCTAAAGCTAGTGAAAGCATTAGTTACAAGGAAATATCACAGGCACATGACAAGCATCATATACCCACAGGACTTTATACTAAGACTAAGTAAAACAATAGTTTAAAAAAACGAACGATTATATTCAGTCTACGAGCCGGACAATGCTGGCTAAACGCTCATCTCCGCGGGATAAAGGCTGCGCCAAGAGCCAAACGCGTGCGCCAAAACGGCCCCCAGAACACATACTACAGACCTGCACTACATACAGAGACCTCGGAGCCCAGGTAGGGCCCTGAGAGAGAGGCATGGGGGAGAAACTCTGGGGTTCCTATGAAGACCTCCTGCTGACACCAGGATTCATGGAGGCAACCCAGTTTCCTGTTCAGAAAGCTGAGCATACGAAATCAACGCAGAAGAAGAAGAAGAAGAAGAAGAAGGAGGAGGAGGAGGAGGAGGAGGAGAAAGAGGAGGAGGAGGAGAAATAAGATGAAAAATAAGAGGAAACAGTTGATGGCATAATTTTAACTGACAATTTCCGGATTATTGCGGTGTCAAATTATTTTCTTAAAAGATGAGCATAAAAGTGAGTATAACATAATTTCTTCCCGTCTTTGTTCAAATCTTCTCGGCACAAAGAAGCCGGCTCATTGAAAAAAAAAATACGTTTTACATTTTCGGTTTTGCTTAAAACATAACTTTGTTCTCAATAGCGTTATGAAAATGGAACCATAATGTCTAATATTTATATAATTCTTATACAAAAGTTATTTAATAACAATATTTCCTGGCCAGTATTCTATTTGGTTATGACTTCCATAGATTTTATTCTTCATCTTCTTCTTTTAAAAATAAAGTTAACTATTGACGCTCATTGCTACAATTTACCCGACGTTATAACCAATAATTCTAGAGTAATGTGACGTTTATTTGCGTTTCAATTCTTGTTCTTCTTTTGTTACTTGTCTCTCTCTTTTTTTTGTTTTTGTTTTTTTGGTGTCTGTAGATGACATATGCCAGAGTGTTACGGTTGAAAATGTTTGCTAAATACAAATGCCCATATCTTTTTTGTGTGTGCATTCATTTGGTAAGGGATTCCTTTGCAAAAATGTCAGACAAGGACAACAGGAATATATTAATGTAAATCTAAGAGTCTCTGTGGCAGAACGCCTTATTTTATAAAGGTCTGTATACTTGAACAGAAATATGCAAATGGTAAAACAACTGTGTAAGGTGTGGAATCTGTTCCAACAGTTTGGATGTACGAGCGTGTTTATTTTGTTAAATGCAGAATAAATATTCTGTCCATCAAGTGCCATGCCGACACGCGTTGTGGGTCGCGCTTTTCCCATAATTCTCTCTTCCAGGTGTTAATCTGGACAGGTGTTCTGTCTCCATGCCACTTCGTCAGTCCATCCATCATCTTCTCTCTCTTTGCCTGCCTCGGGTTTCTTTTGCCCTCTATCATTTCTTCTGTTATCAAAATAGATATTGTGATACATGAAAAGGATGCAGAATAGTTCTAAATATTTTAATACGTCAAATTTGAAACATTTCAACACAAATAAAATCACCAGTCTACACAAATGTAATAAGTCTAAACTATGCCGATTTATAAATTGCCACCAGAGTTCATACATTCTGTATCAGTTTTACGTAGAATTTAGTTATATGTCCTTAAAAAATGAGATAGCACCTGGGAGGTAGAGAAGCAAGGGTACACCAAAGGAGGCATGGAGAAGAATAATAGAAAGAACTTGACTAATAGAGGGCTCAAGTGGGCAAGAACGGAAAAAAGGCCCCATGTGCCTTGGGCACTTAAAGGTTCAGAGAGAGAGAGAGAGAGAGACAGAGAGAGAGAGAGAGAGAGAGAGAGAGAGAGAAAGAGAGAGATATGCTAACAAAATAATGGTTGGATATTGCGCAGATTTGAGAATGTTCCCTCTGTTTTGGGCACATAACTACTACATGCCACCTGGCACTTGAGCCTAGGGGTCTGTGTCTAGGCAGAAGATTTGATCGGGATTCACTGCTGTGAAAGTGCTAGTTTTATCCTGGAGAACTTCATGACCTAACACTTGAAGGGAATGAAGGAAGAAGAAGAAGAGAACATTAATAACAGCGATAGGAGGAGGAGGAGAAAGAGGAGGAGGAGGAGAAATAAGATGAAAAATAAGAGGAAACAGTTGATGGCATAATTTTAACTGACAATTTCCTGATTATTGCAGTGTCAAATTATTTTCTTAAAAGATGAGCATAAAAGTGAGTATAACATAATTTCTTCCCGTCTTTGTTCAAATCTTCTCGGCACAAAGAAGCCGGCTCATTGAAAAAAAAATACGTTTTACATTTTCGGTTTTGCTTAAAACATAACTTTGTTCTCAATAGCGTTATGAAAATGGAACCATAATGTCTAATATTTATATAATTCTTATACAAAAGTTATTTAATAACAATATTTCCTGGCCAGTATTCTATTTGGTTATGACTTCCATAGATTTTATTCTTCATCTTCTTCTTTTAAAAATAAAGTTAACTATTGACGCTCATTGCTACAATTTACCCGACGTTATAACCAATAATTCTAGAGTAATGTGACGTTTATTTGCGTTTCAATTCTTGTTCTTCTTTTGTTACTTGTCTCTCTCTCTTTTTTTTTGTTTTTGTTTTTTTGGTGTCTGTAGATGACATATGCCAGAGTGTTACGGTTGAAAATGTTTGCTAAATACAAATGCCCATATCTTTTTTGTGTGTGCATTCATTTGGTAAGGGATTCCTTTGCAAAAATGTCAGACAAGGACAACAGGAATATATTAATGTAAATCTAAGAGTCTCTGTGGCAGAACGCCTTATTTTATAAAGGTCTGTATACTTGAACAGAAATATGCAAATGGTAAAACAACTGTGTAAGGTGTGGAATCTGTTCCAACAGTTTGGATGTACGAGCGTGTTTATTTTGTTAAATGCAGAATAAATATTCTGTCCATCAAGTGCCATGCCGACACGCGTTGTGGGTCGCGCTTTTCCCATAATTCTCTCTTCCAGGAGTTAATCTGGACAGGTGTTCTGTCTCCATGCCACTTCGTCAGTCCATCCATCATCTTCTCTCTCTTTGCCTGCCTCGGGTTTCTTTTGCCCTCTATCATTCCTTCTGTTATCAAAATAGATATTGTGATACATGAAAAGGATGCAGAATAGTTCTAAATATTTTAATACGTCAAATTTGAAACATTTCAACACAAATAAAATCACCAGTCTACACAAATGTAATAAGTCTAAACTATGCCGATTTATAAATTGCCACCAGAGTTCATACATTCTGTATCAGTTTTACGTAGAATTTAGTTATATGTCCTTAAAAAATGAGATAGCACCTGGGAGGTAGAGAAGCAAGGGTACACCAAAAGAGACATGGAGAAGAATAATAGAAAGAACTTGACTAATAGAGGGCTCAAGTGGGCAAGAACGGAAAAAAGGCCCCATGTGCCTTGGGCACTTAAAGGTTCAGAGAGAGAGAGAGAGAAAGAGAGAGATATGCTAACAAAATAATGGTTGGATATTGCGCAGATTTGAGAATGTTCCCTCTACTTTGGGCACATAACTACTACATGCCATCTGGCACTTGAGCCTAGGGGTCTGTGTCTAGGCAGAAGATTTGATCGGGATTCATTGCTGTGAAAGTGCTAGTTTTATCCTGGAGAACTTCATGACCTAACACTTGAAGGGAATGAAGGAAGAAGAAAAAGAGAAATGAGAACATTAATAACAGCGATAGTAGCAGTAGTAGTAGTAGTTAGTAGTAGTAGTAGTAGTAGTAGTAGTAATAGTAGTAGTAGTAGTAGTAGTAGTTAGTAGTAGTAGTAGTAGTAGTAATAGTAGTAGTAGTTAGTAGTAGTAGTATTAGTAGCAGTAGTAGTTAGTAGTAGTAGTAGTAGTAGTAGTAGTAGTCAGTAGTTTAGTAGTATTTAGAAGTAGTAGTAGTAGTAGTTATTTAATAGTAGTTAGAAGTAGTAGTAGGAGTAGTAGTAGTAGTAGTAGTATGAGCAGTAGTAGTAGAAGCAGCAGTTGTTAGTAGTAATAGTAGTTAGTAGTAATAGTAGTTAGTAGTAGTAGTAGTTAGTAATTTAATAATAATTAGAAGTAGTAGTAGTATAGTAGTAGTAGTAGTAATAGTAGTTAGTAGTTAAGTAGTAATTAAAAGTAGTAATAGTAGTAGTAGTAGTAGTAGCAGTAGTAGTAGTTGTAGTAGTATGAGTGACAGCAGTAGTAGCATGACGAGGCGCAATAGTAGTAGTAGTAGTACCAGTAGCAGTAGTAACGGTTGTACAATAGTAGTAGTAGTGGCAGTAACAGAAGTAGTAATAGTAGTAGCAGAAGATGTAGTAATAGTGGTAGTGGTGGTTATAGTAGTAATGAAAGTGGTGACAGTAATAGCAACAGTACTAGTGTAAGTAGTAGCTGTAGCATCTGTAAGAGTAATAATAATAATGATGATGATAAGAGAAAGAAGAAGAAAGATATTAATGGTGGTGGTGGTGGTGGTGGTGGTGGTGATATGGTGGTGATGGTGATGATGATTATGATGGTGGTAGTGATGGTGATAGTGGTGGTGGTGTGGTGGTGATGGTGGTGTGGTGGTGATGGTGATGATGATGATGATTATGATGGTGGTGGCGGTGGTAGTGACGGTGATGGTGGTGGTGGTGATGGTGGGGTGATGATGGTGGTGATGGTGGTGGTGGTGATGGTGATGGTGGTGGTGATGATGACAGTGATGGTGGTGATTATGGTGGTGATGGTGGTGGTGATGTTGGTGACGGTGATGGTGATTGTGGTGGTAGTGATGGTGGTGGTGGTGGTGATGGTGGTGGTGGTGGTGGTGGTGATGGTGGTGATGGTGGTGATGATGGTGGTGATGGTGGTGGTGGTGGTGGTGATGGTGGTGATGGTGGTGATGATGGTGGTGATGGTGGTGGTGGTGGTGATGGTGGTGGTGGTGGTGGTGGTGGTGATGGTGATGATGATGGTGGTGATGGTGTGGTGATGATGGTGATAGTGATGGTGATGATGGCGGTGGTGATGATGGTTGTGGTGATGGTGGTGGTGGTGATGGTGGTGATAATGGTGTTGTTGTTGTTGTTATTGGTGGTGGTGGTGGTGGTGGTGGTGGTGGTGGTGGTGGTGGTGGTGGTGGTGGTGGTGGTGGTGGTGGTGGTGGTGGTGGTGGTGGTGGTGGTGAGAAGAAGCAGATAGAAAAGAAGAAGAGCGAGAACTTCTGAGAAACAGGTTAAACTGATTCCCCGACAACCTCTGACCTTGAAAAGTTATTACAAGAATGTCAGAGCTGAGAACCTGGATGTCAGATTCCTGTACTGATTGGTTCAAAGACAGGAACTCTTAAAACCAGAAGTGCCAAACGCCATTTTTGTAATTATACATATCACACACGAAGATTATATCGTGCAAGGAAATATCCAGGAGAATTTGCTGTTAGAGATGGCACAGAATCACATAAATTAAAGGCCTGTAGGAAGAGATGTAGAGATTCACAGAATCATATAACTTAAAGGCCTATAAGAGATGAAGAGGTTCACAGAACCACTTAAATTAAAGGCTTGTAAAAAGAGATTCAAACAATCACATAAATTAAATGCCTATAGGAAGAGATGTAGAGATTCACAGAATCACATAAATTAAAGGTCTATGAGAAGAGAAGTATTGATTCACAGAATCACATAAATTAAAGGTCTATAAGAAGTGATGAAGTGATTCACAGAATCACATAAATTAAAGGTCTATAAGAAGAGATGAAGAGATTCACAGAATCACATAAATTAAAGGTCTATAAGAAGAGATGAAGTGATTCACAGAATCATATAAATTAAAAACCTATAAGAAGAGATGAAGAGATTCACAGAATCACATAAATTAAAGGCCTATAAGAAGAGATGAAGAGTTTCATAGAATCACATAAATTAAAGGCCTATAAGAAGAGATAAAAAGATTCACAGAATCACATAAATTAAAGGCCTATAAGAAGAGATGAAGAGATTCACGGAAGCTGCAGAGACTAACCTGGATAGAGAAGTAACCACATGAGAAGACTGTAGAAAGCAAGGCTGTCGAAAATAAAACATAAATAAATCTTGTGCTGTTGTTTTAGAACAGTGCTTCCCAGTTATTAAAAATTCCCTGGACCCCCTGCTGTTTTAGAACATTGGTTCTCATTTATCAAAAATCCCTGGACCCCCTGCTGTATTAGAACAGTGCTTCCCATTTATCAAAAATCCCTGGACCCCCTGCTGTTTTAGAACAGTGCTTCCCATTTATCAAAAATCCCTGGACCCCCTGCTGTTTTAGAACAGTGGTTCCCATTTATCAAAACTCCGTGGAGCCCCTGCTGTTTTAGAACATTGATTCCCAGTTATCAAAAATCCCTGGACCCCTTGCTGTTTTAGAACATTGGTTCCCAGTTACCAAAAATCCCTGGACCCCCTGCTGTTTTAGAACATTGGTTCCCAGTTATCAAAAATCCCTGGACCCCCTGCTGTTTTAGAACATTGATTCCCAGTTATCAAAAATCACTGGACCCCCTGCTGTTTTAGAACATTGGTTCCCAGTTATCAAAAATCCCTGGACCCCCTAATGTTTTTGAACATTGGTTCTCATTTATCAAAAATCAGTGGAGCCCCTGCTGTTTTAGAACATTGGTTCCCATTTATCAAAAATCCGTGGACCCCCTGCTGTTTTAGAACCTAGGCTACGGACCCCCTCCCCCTCATAAACAGTTTCATATCTATATGGTATCCATGCGCTTTAAAATCAAAATATTTTTTTTTTCAGAAAATGTTGGTAGGCTTTAAATTAATGAAGGCTAAACTAAACTAAAAAACACAAGAGAAACTTGGTGAATGTTCAAAATGGCAATAGCGTAGTTAAAGTTAAAACAACACCAGAAAGCAAGTAACACTCCCACTTTTTCTGATAAATGAACCCAATAGGAAATGTGACACTTAACAAAACAGCTGAGAAGCACATAAATGCCTTTGAATGTAAATGCTATAGAAGAGTTCTCCAAATATCGTGGACACAAAAAAGAACAAATATATCTATACTACAAGAGCTTAATATTGAAGAAGGCTGGCTAGTAAAGAGGATTAAAGAGAGAAAACTTAAATATTTTGGCCACATTAAACGTCATGATAATTTAGAGAAGACCGTATTGGAAGGATACATAATGGGAAAAAGAAAAAGAGGAAGACCGAAACGAAGATGGCTGCAAGACATCGTTGATGATCTGGAAATGGATGCAGCAGCAGCAGGCCATCTTGCTCACAACCGAGAGGCCTACAGGAGTGCTGTTTGGGAGGCAAAGTTCCGCAAGGGACATGCAAAGGAATGAATGAATGAAAGGAAATGTGTGACAGCTAACCAAGCTAAACACAGTGAGAGAAGTTATACCTCTTTTGGAAGTTCCAACAGTTTCCTTTGACAGCGTGAAAACAAAACAAAACAGAAACAAAACAAAACAAAACATTCTTTTCTCCACATAAGATTCACCAAAACATCGGTTGTTAAGCCTTCCACAATGAAAATAAAAAGGGACCCTGACCTTTTTTGTTAGGAACCCCCCCGCCAAATGGGAACCGCTGTTTTAGAACAAGATTTGATAACGAATGTCTGTCTGGGTTGGGTGGGGCATTTGTGCTACATAATGAGCTGAATGTACAAGGCGTGTTAACGTTCTTCCGTTAAGATTTCTGTCAGATTAATCCTGATATCAATATTCTATAACCATACACTCTAATGTTATACCACTCCCACTCTCAAGTTTCACTTCCACTCTTCACAGAAACCGTCCCAGGACACTACAAGTATATCCGTGCCCCCATTTGTTTTTCTTAACCAAGTAGTGGACACGTGGAATCTCTCCCTGTCCCACTCCCATGGCTATACCCTTCCTTGCCAGGAGAGCAACAGTAGTAGCTCCTGCTACATTAACAACTGTCTCACAACTGTTAGTTCTGCGTATAAAGAACACTTGCTCTACCAGCTCCAGACGGTTCTACTCAGCTTCCACATTGAAAACTGGCTCTCTAGAAGTAAAGCATAAATATAAATATATAACCAGATACTGATCTGTTTTGCAAATCTTAGAGCTGCAAATTTGAAACGGATAATGCATATGTAACGAATATTTTATCCTTCAAATCTTCCAAGAAATAGGAATATGGGGTTTTTAACAGAATATAAACAGACAAGCGAAAAACAGATTGGCACGTAAAAAATACTGAGCAAAATTATAATGTGTGATAATTTATCAGCACGTGCACACTTCAGTGGGTGTAGGAACGGAAGACGGAGCACATATGGGAACGCCCAGACTGCGGGTAAGACATTCTCTGATTGCAGTTACACTTACAGTACGGTAATTTTGCTATGAACTAATCATACTATTTCATATACTTGTTTGCTAACTATGGAACATTTACGTTTCAGTTTGCTGAGACCCCAAAGATACTACGCATATTATAAGGATTGTTTATTTGGTTAACTCTTTGATTCAAAAGCAAAACCTGCCGGAGTTAGTAGCTCTTTCACACCCTATGGCAAATCAATGCCAGGAGTCAAATTTAATCAGTCTCAGTAAAATAAAAAGTAGCACGTAGTACATTTCTAGCCCAACTTACACTTTCTTTTAAATATGGAGTTTAAACCTTTCAGTTACTTTCTTCCTATCTTCTCAATAAAATGTTTTCTGACAGAGCATGGAAATTAATTCGAGAGTGAAAGAGTTGATACGTCAATGTTTAAATATTGTAAACCCGCAATATTATACTAGTAGTTAATTGAGAACATATGGAATTCAAAAGTTATAAGCACAAAAACCAAGTTAAGACTATTCAATTCAAATGTAATATCCACCCTCATTTATGCATGCGAAAGCTGGAAAACAACTAAAGAAATAGAAAAGAAATTAGACTCTTTTGAAAACAAATGCCTAAGGAAAATACTCGGCATCAAGTGGAATGAATTCAAGAACAATGCAGAGATAAGACAGATGACTGAACAACAACCAGTTTCATGGGTGATCAGGAAAAGGAGATGGACATATGTTGGTCACTTGATGAGAAGAAATGATCAGAGAATCCCAAAACAAGCTATCAAGTGGAACACAACAGGCCGAAGAAAAAGAGGCAGACCGCGTGAAACTCTGAAGAGGACATTATTAAGAGAGGCCAAATTAACAGACATAAAATCCTTTGATGAGGTTGAAAGACTCGCTGAAGACAGGAAAAATTGGCGAACTACTTTGCGAGCCCTATGTGACGTTTAACGGCACGGGAAGGATATAAGATATAAGATAATTGTAAACTTAAAGCATCTGAATGCTTGTTAATTGTATACGTAAAGAATCTGAATACTTGTTAATTGTATACGTAAAGAATCTGAATACTTGTTAATTGTATACATAAAGAATCTGAATACATGTTAATTGTATACGTAAAGAATCTGAATACTTAGTAACCGAAAATCTTTCAGAAATCCAATACTGAAACAGCGGTTTTTTTTTTCTTCTTTTTTTTTTGTTTTTGTTTATTATTATTCGGCCGAGTATGAATACTAAAAGAATATTCGCTGTCTTTTATTTTAGCATTAAACTTAGATTTAATAAAAATCCTCAGAATTCTTCTTCACAGAGTGTAAAATCTCATAGAATGAAACCTACATCAACAGAAAGACATTGATGAACATGCACTTCATCATCATCATCATCATTAAGTGCCGTGCCTACTGGTGCTGGCTATTATGTTTCTCCAGAGTACACGATCCTTCATGCAGGCCATCAGCTCAGTTGGTGATCTCCTCTCACACCATCCCGTCAGACTGTCCATTATCATTTCTCTTGGTCTTCCTCTTGATCTTCTTCTCCCTATTTTTTCCTGTTGTTACAATATTTTCAGTGGCCCCTCTTCTTATTGCATGTCCTATGAAAGTACACTGTCTCTCTCTTATTATTTTTTTTACAAGATTTTTTGTCTCTCCAGCTCTTCTCATACATTCTTCATTAGTTATTTTTGCTGTTCAGGGGATTCGCAACATTCTTCTAATAAACCACATTTCTGCTGCTTCCAATGATTTTTGTGTAGACCTGCCTATTGTCCACGATTCACTTCCATATAACAAGATAGGTTCAATATAGCATTTTAGGACTCGTTTTCTAACATTCATTGATAAGGATGTGCTGGATATTATGTTTCTCATTCTCTAAAATGCAATCTTTGCTTGGCCTATTCTGTTCCTAATTTCTGTTCTGCATTTCCCATCTGAAGTTATTACTGCTCCAAGGTATTTGAATTGCTGCACCTGCTTTAGAATGGTTCCGTATAATTTTATATTACATGGTGGTGGATTCTGTTTCTTAGATATAACCACAGTCTCTGTCTTTTTGATGTTCATAGTAAGGCCTTTCTTTTCACTTTCTTTGGCGGCTTTATTCAAATGATTTTGCAGGTCTTGTTGGTTCTCAGCTATCAGTACTGTGTCGAAGGTTGTTAATATTGTATCCTCTAATGTTTATGACTGGTTCTCTTATGATCGTTTTTAGAGTATTCTCACTGTACAGAGAAAAAAGATCTGGAGATAGTACACATCCTTGTCGCACCCCTTGTTTTATATGTTGATATTTTCCAGTTCTATTTTCAACTCGAACTGCTACTTCTTGCTGCCAGTATAGATGTTTTACAATCCTCAGGTCTTTGCCGTCTATATTGATGTCTTCAAGCATTTTAATAATTTCATTATGTTTCACCTTGTTGAATGCCTTGGTGTAATCAATAAAGCATAAGTAGAGATCTTTCTGTACTTCTAAAGCTCTTTCTGTTAGTGTTCGTAAAGCATAAATGGCATTGTGTGTTCCCTTTCCTTCAACAAATCCAAACTGTTCATCTGCTATTTCCATTTTTATCTTTTCCCTTGTTCTTCTCATAATGATTCTCTGAAGTAGCTTCGTTATGTGACATGAGAGGCTGATAGTCCGGTGGTCGTCACATTTCTTTGCACCTGGTTTCTTTGGTAGTGCTATAAACGTGAATTTAAGCAAGTCACTTGGCAAGTCACTGTTGTATATGTCATTCAGTAACTTGGTTGTTATTTTTATTCCTATCTCCTCTAGCGCCTCTATTTCTTCTTGTGTTATATTATCAATCAGTTTCCATACCTTGGCAGCTACATAGACCAGGATGGTGACACTAAAAGGAAGTTAGGATCAGAATTGCAAAAGCAGCATCAATCTTCAAGAATCTTGAGAACATGTGGAATTCAAAAGTTATAAGCACAAAAACCAAGTTAAGATTATTCAATTCAAATGTAATATCCACCCTCATTTATGCATGCGAAAGCTGGAAAACAACTAAAGAAACAGAAAAGAAATTAGACTCTTTTGAAAACAAATGCCTAAGGAAAATACTCGGCATCAAGTGGAATGAATTCAAGAACAATGCAGAGATAAGACAGATGACTGAACAACAATCAGTCTCATGGGTGATCAGGAAAAGGAGATGGACATATGTTGGTCACTTGATGAGAAGAAATGATCAGAGAATCCCAAAACAAGCTATCAAGTGGAACACAACAGGCCGAAGAAAAAGAGGCAGACCGCGTGAAACTCTGAAGAGGACATTATTAAAGGAGGCCATATTAACAGACATAAAATCCTTTGATGAGATTGAAAGCCTCGCCGAAGACAGGCAAAATTGGCGAACTACTTTGCGAGCCCTATGTGACGTTTAACGGCACGGGAAATATATAAGATATAAGATATATTATCAGGCCCAGTCGCTTTTCCTTTCTTCATGTGTTTGATGGCATCTATGATTTCATCTTCAAGTATTGGTGGTACATCACAGTTTTCAGTATCTGGTGTTAATTCTGGTCTTTCTCCTCTATATAGCTCACCGATAAAACTCTGTCCACCTGTCCACAATGTCTTCTTTTCCCATTAACATTTTACCTTCTTTCGATTTCAGGCATCCTGTGGTATATTTTGTTTTCCTGCCTGTGAGTTCACTAATTCGTTTGTGTATGTTTTTGTTGTCTTTATTATGAGAGCCCTCTATTTGTCTGCACTGTTCATTTAACCACACTTCCTTTGCTTCTCTGCATTTGCGTCTTATGTCTTTATTTATCTTGCTATATTTTTCTTGGTTATTTTTTACTCATCCTCCTCTTGTCCATCAGTCCTAAGATGTCGTCTGTCATCTCATTTATGTTTTAGGGGCTTCTTTTTTTTTGGTGGTATTATCTCCTTAACAGTTTGATGGATAGAATCCACTTAAAAGGGTTAAAATAGCTACATTTTTACACTGAAAATAATCAATACACATATCAAAATATGAAATATTACTACGTTTTGAGAATCCACACGTTTGACCTTCGCACTGGAAACCTTTTATTAGAGCAACACTAATTTCCCCAAGCGCTGCTTGTTTATATTCAAAAGACACGTGGCCCATGGGACAATGAGATAGCTGCAGATCAGCCGTAGCCAACCATAGCATCTCAAAAGAATTCAGAGAACCATCACACTACTTCTACAACAGAGGATCAAAACAGATAAAGGAGATATCAAACATAAATTAGGAAACGAGAGCTTAAATGAATATTTCAGGCCATACATGACCTTTCCACAATATTACTTTTACATATGAATGTACCGAATTGTCCCATTTTTCCTCCTTCGACCCTCTCTTGTGCGGAGAAAGTCTCGTATTTTACGACACTCATTTGTGGTAATATTTTATCTTGTCTGTCACCCGCTGACAGTTGAACTTGAACAGTGCGATACAGAATGTCTCTTCGTGTAAGCAGATTTTGTGTAATCTCGCTGGCAATTTGTCCTCAGTATAGTTTACCGAGTACCAAATTGTACAGCTGAAGAGACCAGAAAGTCTAAGAGCGGCAATTGCTAGCCTTCAGTACAGAAATGATTGAGAGACAATGTAACTATCGAATATAAAATACGTCAATGCCACTTCGCTAATACAGAATAAATAAACAGGAAATACTTTACAAAAAAAAAAAAAAACATGCACACACTCTTTCCATGACAGCAAATTCTTGAAACTAGTGCACAGAATACAGCTGCCCTCGTGCTATCCTCGTCCACGAGATATACGTATCTGGAAACATGTTACCAGGAAAGAACGACCCTTAACATCGCTTCATTTCCCTAAATTATCCCCTTTCACGAATGCGTGGGCACTTTATCAAATATTGTCATCAAAATGAAGGGCCATCAATTAAGTGCTGGAAAGAATGAAGCTTAAATCTATGGATAACACACGTTGGAAAAATGTGACGCAGTTAATGTGATTGAAAATAAGAGTATAAATATTGTTATTAAAATAAGAGTATAAATATTGTTGTTATTATCAGCAAGCAGGAAGTATGGGTAATTCTTTGTTTAGAAGACTGGTAGATGATCTTTCTGGAATGATTAGTTCACTATCGACGCCTCAGTGAGGGCTTCTTAGCCATAGATATAAAGTAGGACAGTGAGTAGGTGACGGACATTTTTGTGTAGCTTCCTAGGAAACATCAACGATAATGTCTTCTCACCAGGCTGAGAATAGGTGGGTGTAAACTGTACCACACGCCCATCTATTTTCATTACTAGAACCAGTTTTACCGCAGTTGTCATTTCTTTTATGTCTCACGAGACTGTACCCTCATGTTGGTGTCTAGCTGCTGGTTGTGTGACGGAAAGTACTTCGTGTGACGGAAAGTACTAGCCTTTACACAGGAGTGCCCCAGGGAGGTCGGATAGGAGTCTGGCTAGGTCTAGTTCTCTGGTCGCGAAGCTTGGATCAAGTGTCTTACACTAATCTTAATCTTTAAGTCAGCCTCGGAAAAAAAATATCAGCACTATCACAGGTTGCTCAGAATCACATATGGTGAATATATTACAAAATATGCAGCAGTTGCCAACAGCACCATATATTAACAGTCAAACATACAACAAGAGCCAACACAAAAACAACATTCAGCAACTGACAAACAAAATATCAATGTGCAGAGCATCAAAAGAATGCTCCTCGGTTATACGTCATATTCAACGCAGCACCAGTCAATTCATATACATCATCGTCAATCAGTACAACATATAGCGAAATAAATGCATGAAAAAAAACACCACTAATAATATTCCTAAACACATGAGAGACAAAAGTTACCACAACACAAACTATGTACAACCTAGAAAGTTCTCCTCTGTCGATGACTTCATTCACGCCCCTTCTTGGATCACAGGAATCTCCCACTTTATAAGCAAATAGCTAGGAACCTCCCACTTTATAAGCAAATAGCTAGGAACCTCTCACTTTATATGCAAATAGCTAGGAATCTCCCACTTTATAAGCAAATAGTTAGGAATCTCCCACTTTATAAGCAAATAGCTAGGAATCTCCCACTTTATAAGCAAATAGCTAGGAATCTCCCACTTTATAAGCAAATAGCTAGGAATCTCCCACTTTATAAGCAAATAGCTAGGAATCTCCCACTTTATAAGCAAATAGCTAGGAATCTCCCACTTTATAAGCAAATAGCTAGGAATCTCCCACTTTATAAGCAAATAGCTAGGAATCTCCCACTTTATAAGCAAATAGCTAAGTAGGAGCAAACACTGACACCTTCAAACTCCACTTACACCCATCTTGAACATTGGTCTCCTACAGAAGGAAACCAGTGGTCGGGACGCCGCCATATTTACAACTTTTACTGGGATCTTCCCATTTCAGGACCTCGACTGAGGTTATATGGTCCATCTTACGACTTCTAACATGGCTTCACCATCTCGGACCCTGGGGCAACCGGAGACTGCCACAAGCCCATTCCTTCCCCCCCCCCCCCCCCCAAGACCTCGATACACTTGTTCGTACTCACCAACTCTACGTGCATGATTCGAATTTGTGTGCGCACTCAAACACAAACAACAGTCAAAATATGAACTATTGCAAAACATACAATTGTCAAACATACAGCAACAGTCAACCATACAACAGGACTCAGCAAACAGCATCACCGTACATCATTAGTCAAACGAAAATCAACACTCAAATATACAACAACAGTCATACATACAACAGTCATACATACAAGAATACAGATTTGTAAGGAGATGCCAACTCTAATTTTCTTCAAGCTTGTCTGAAAGGAAATTACAAAGACAGGATTAATGACTACAAATAAAATAAAATATCCGACGGGATGACCAAAGGTGTTGTTTCCAAATATGGAAAATAAGAAAAGTATACACAAGAGAAGTAATTAGAAGTAAGATGTTACCAGATGTCATGATGTGCCATGATTATCTGATTACAGTCGTTGATGCGTCACAGACTTAAGACTAGTAGGGATAAGGCTGAACTAATGCAGGCTTAGATTGATTGATATGATGCAAAATATTTACTTGTTACTTAGTGCTTATTTTATCCAACTTTTCAGTTCTTCTTTCCCATCTTGCTTATTTATCTCTTATCTTCATCTTGCTTCTTTATCTTTTATATCTTTATCATCGAAAGGAGGTTCTTGGTGATCATGGCTTAAATCACTAGCCTTTATGTCATGGGTTTTAGGGCCTAGTGAAGCACAGCTAGCCTGGAACACTCTCAATGACTGCACCGCTCCTGACGATCTACAACCCAGGCTCTTGCCCTCATAGTTGGTGTCTATATCTTATCTTCTTATCTTATAT
>CM019717.1:52640529-52838029 GCA_009760885.1 Achatina immaculata | reverse complement strand
GTATATATTGTATATTAGCGTGTGTATGATGCTTGTGTATATATTGTATATTAGCGTGTGTATGATTCATTCATTTATTCATTCATATGCATGTCCCTTGTGGAACTTTGCTTCCCTAACAGCACTCCTGTAGGCCTCTCAGTTGTGAGCAAGATGGCCTGCTGTTGATGCACCAATTTGCAGATTATCAACTATGTCTTGCAGCCATCTTCGATTTGGTCTTCCTCTCTTTCTTCTTCCCATTATGTACCCATCCAAGACAGTTTTCTCTAGATTATCATGACGTTTAATGTGTCTAAAATATTTAAGTTTTCTCTGTTTAATTCTCTTTACTAGCCAGCCTTATTCAATATTAAGTTCTTGTAGTATGGATACATTTGTTCTTTTTTTTTGTGTGTGTGTCCATGGTATTTAAAGAACTCTTCTGCATCATTTACATTCAAAGGCATTTATGTATTTCTCAGCTGTTTTGTTAAGTGTTCAGGTCTCACAGGCATATGTTGCGATGGGAAAGATGCATTCCCTTAAAAATCTTATTTTTGTAGTTCTGTCTCCTCCTCCTCTCCACAGCTACTTTAGTTGTTTTACTTTCTGAAGAGCGATAGATGTCCTCCTTTTAATTTCCTTCATTGTATATCCATTATTATTTAGCAGTGATCCAAGATATTAAAAACTCTCCACCTCTTCCAGTTTTTCCTCATTGATACAAATATCAGCTGCCTTGTTTGTTTTGTCAGTTGTCATCAATTTAGTTTTCTTCGCATTAAGATAAAGGTTTTGCTCTTCGCTGTTCTTACGGACTGACATAATTAGTTTTTCCATTCCTTTTTGTGTCGTGGACAGTAGTACTGTGTCATCAGCATATCTAATCTCTGGTATTTCATAACCTCCAATTGTTATGGCATCGTAATATTCTTTGTCTACATCTTCTCTAACATTCCTTATTATATTTTCAGTATACAAGTTAAATAAGTAAGGTGACAATATGCACCCCTGACGAACCCTTTGTTTTATGTCAAACCAAATTGTTGTTTCACCATTTATTCTTACTGCTGCTTGTTGGTCTAGATATAGCAGTGATACTAATTGTATCACATGTGTTGGAAATCGCATTTTTTTCCATTATTTCTCAAAGTTTCTGGTGTTGTACACAATCAAATCCCCTTGAGCAGTCTATAAAGGATAAATATAGATTCACATTAAACTCTCTGCATTTCTCTATTATTAATCTGATATTGAATATATGATCTCTTGATCCTCTTCCTTGCCTGAAACCAGCTTGGACCAAACTGACTTCTTCTATTTTCTTACGAAGTCTACCCATTATGATTTTTAACAGAATTTTACTGGCATGACTATGATGCTTGTGTGTATATTGTATATTAGCGTGTATATGATGCTTATGTACATATTGTATATTAACGTGTATATGATGCTTGTTTATATATTGTATATTAGCGTGTGTATGATGCTTGTAGCATCAGTTTTGTCACAGACTTACTTCATGACAGCATTAGATATATTGCAATATCTGTCTCTTTTACGGTATTTAATAATATTCTACACAAAACAAATTCTCATTCATTTGATTACAACTTAATATAATCAACAGAGAAATGGAAACTTTAAAAAATACACACAAAATAAAAACCAGAAAAAAAAATCACGAAGATTGCTTGCTTCCTACAAAACTTCTATCGGCGTATGATGATACTGTCTCCTATAATTTTTATATGGCTTGTATGTTTAAAGGTCTAGACATATTATTTATCAAATCTACAAGCACAGAATTAAAGTTCTACATATGTGATGAACGCAAAATGAGTTTTCTTCTTCGAACATTTTCAGACGCCAACTTGTCTACTTTTGAAGTAGTTGGTGGCCATCTGGAGGGTGTAGACTGGAGTCTCCACTTTGCCGTGGGAGTGGGGGGGGTGGGGGGGTGGGGGTGAGTGCCTGCGTATTCCAATGATCCTATGAGCTACTCTGGTGGTAGCAAAGCTGCTGGCAGGGTCTCCCAAGCCGGATAAGTCGACGGGGGTGGACAGACAAAGAGAGACTCCAACTTGCTACAAGGAGCCTGGTGACACCAAAGTCTAAGTTAGGCCGCCTGACAGAAACATCATCCAACTTGCTGCTAGGAGTCTGGTGACACCAAAGTCTAAGTTAGGCCGCCTGACAGAAACACCATCCAACCTGCTGCTAGGAGCCTGGTGACACCAAAGTCTAAGTTAGGCCACCTAATAGAAATACCATCCAACCTGCTGCAAGGAGGCTGGTGACACCAAAGTCTAAGTAAGGCTGCCTGAAAGAAACGCCATTGAAAACGAATGCTCTAAGAAAACTCCCTGAGCTATTATCCGTTGTTGTCTGAAAATATGTAAATGCAGAGATAATCAGGTAATCAAACCAGAAAAAAAAACTGAAAAATACAAGATATTCAAGATTATATATATATATATATATTATATATATATATATATATATATTATATATATATATATATATATATATATAATTGGCAACTGTAACCTGTCCTCTGACAAATTAACCATCACCAAGTCCCTCAAAAAAATTTAGTAGCAGCCTCCCTCTGTTCTCTACCATTCATCTCCTGATATAAAATAAATCAAAAGTCTACATTTATCGATTGTGATGCGAGGCCTCTTAAGTTTAACCTGCTTATCCTACTGCGTCATCTGCCGCTTATCTATCCAATTCATTGTCTGTAAAAAAAAAAACACATCAGAATGAATTAGTGTCAGAATTCAAAACATGAAAACTCAAATTTTACTAATCAGTGACGTTGCCGATATAGCACAGATGATCATGTCCCTCTACTCAGTTGTTGTAAGTTAATTATTTCTTGTCACGTTGATGTATACTTTGCATCAACCTTTATTTTAAAACTATTATTTCAGTTAGACAGAAGCAGTTATGAAGATCTTTAAATCAAAAGACAAACACTGAAAGAAAATTGACTCCTGGAGCAAAGTTAAAAGCAAGTTTATTCATTAGGCTCCACCACATTTTGGATCATCTCTCTCTCTCTCTCTCTCTCTCTCTCTCTCTCTCTCTCTCTCTGAACCTTAAGTGCCCAGGGCACATGGGGCTTCCGCAAGGGTTTTCCACAAATGCCTGTCTTTCGCCTTTTTTTCTGCTCTTGCCCAGGTGAGCCCTCTATTGCTCAACATCCTTTCTGTTGTTCTTCTCCATGTCTCTTTTGGTCTACCCTTACTTCTGCTCCCCTGTGGTGTCCATCTTAGTGCTATTTTTGGTAGTGAGTTGTCAGTCATTCGGAGCACATGTCCCAACCATCGCCAGCGTCTTTCCTCAATAATTGTTGTCAGTGGTTTCGTCTGCATTTCTGCCAATAAGATGTTATTTCTTATGGTGTTTGGCCAAAATATTTTTTTAATTCTACGTAAACATTTAGTCTGGAAAGAATTCAACTTGTTTTCTATGGTTTTGGTGATTTTCCAGCATTCACTACCATAGAGTAGTACACTTAGAACATTACTCTTAAATATCCTGATTTTCATATTTATGCTTAGTTTATTTGATTTCCATATATTCTGTAGCATTGCAAAAGCCTGGTTTGCTCTAGTAAGTCTGCTGTTGATGTCCTCTGTGCTGTCTCCATTTTCTACTACTCTGCTGCCAAGGTATACAAATTCGTTGACCTCCTCCACTAACTTGTTATCTACTCTGAGTACATTTCTGTTGTTCACATTTTGCTTCATTAATTTTGTCTTTCCTACGTTGATCATTTTGGATCATACTAATACCAAATTCTGTGCCCTGTGCACGGTAACAATACAGCCTGTGTTCAGGTAAACCAGGTGGCGCGGGGACAGTCTCAGCTAGGTCTGTTTTCACTTTCATAAAGATTTTAAAATTCAAGGATTAAAAATCAGACTTCGGCGTCACTGCATTCAGGACAGCCCCATATATGGAGCTGATATACACGTGACAGAATGTCGAGGAATGACAGCTTTAGCGCATGCCGCAGCATCCATCCAAGAGTATGTTTGCTAATAGTTCTCATCAAATGCTGGTTCTTTACGATGCATTTTCTGCCACACAGTTCAGATCTCATACCATCTTCCTTCATGTGTCGCAGCTTCAGCAATTTGTTCACAATTCCATTGTCCTTCCAAATACGGCTTTAGCAAAGTCGCGCTTGTCCATTCTCGGCCTGCCATTATTTTAGCCCCTCCAGCAAATCTGTCTGCCATTTCTTTGCCATGTACTTTCGCCTGCCCTAGACAATAAATCCAATTTAGGCCCATCACAGTTGACCGGGTTAACAAATGAACCCATTCTTGTCAAAGCAATTTTTTTCTCAATCTTACGAAGCACACTCTGTGAATCCGCCACACTGACGCCATGAACCACATCATGAGCAACTAACCATTTCCACTGCCGCCGACACAGCTTCAATTTCCATTCTCATGCTTGATGTGCTGCCTTCAAAGGCTCCCGAACCCTGTGCCTCTACTCTTCCAGTGCGGTAGACAACACAACCCCAACCACTTCTGCTGTTCCGAGTCACTGTATATATCGCCATGTCGGAAGACACACAATGGTGCTATATAAGATCTTGAAACCAAAGTTCAACCGCCTCCTGTGCCCAGTCTCTACATTCGCGGCCCTTCCGTATAACAACCTTTGTTAACTGAGGTCGGTGTAGCATGGCTTTGTAAGTAATGATTATTGTTGTTGTTATTATTATTATTATTAATGAATATGATTATGAAAATATACCGTAAACAAAATAGTAACATCGAACATCGATAGAGAAAAGTGGATAGGAAAGGAAGAGAAAGGTATAAAACTTCCATGACACGGGAACAAGACGCGGACAAAAGTAAACAGTGGAAACAGTGAATAGAAAAAGACGAGACTCAGTAATACAAAGGAAGAACGCCAGAAAGTAGGATGGTCCAGTGATAACAAAGCGGTGACTGGACGTTGACACGTTTAAACAATAGAAAAGACGAATAGAAAAGGCAGACACAATGAAAAAGCCAGGACACAATAATATCTCTGATATGAAAGAGCAAGATAATGACTTAGGTAAATAACAATTGTATAGACGAAACTGACGCAGACTAACACGCGTTAGGACGCGATTGCACACGGTTTTTAAAGGAGTGACCAACTCGGCCAGCTGACTAATTAAATATTTAGAGGCGTGGCCTATTGACAATTGACTTACGAGAGATAAGTCACGGGGCGTTTGAATGACAGACAATCAGAACGCTCATGGGAACCAGTGGACATCTGAAGGATGACGCCAAAATACTTATTGGTTAATCCATGAGGCTGGACTTGGAGATAAAAAGGTGAGCGGAGAGACAGGAAAAAAGAACGAAGAAAAAATCAAGAAGTATGAAAGTAGAGGAGAGAAGACAGAGTAGGGAGCCCGAAGACGGAAGAACAGACAATCTAGGACGAAGAGGTACGGAAGTCATGGAGAGAGGAGATTGAGGAGGGGGCCTGAAGATGGAATAACAGACAATCAGAAAACCAAGTAGGACGAAGAAATTCGGAAGTAGAGAAGAGGATGTAGAAGAGAGAGGAGACAGATGAGGGAGATCGTCAGAACACCGTCGGTGCGGCAAGTAGCGACTGACCAGAACTACAAGAAGGATGGTCAGTGCACATGGACAGTCAAGAGTGAGGAAAGAAGAAGAACCAAGAGGACCAAGAAGTATGGAAGTAAAGGAGAGGAGACAGAGGACGGAAACCGAAGAAGGAAGAATAGACAATCTAGAACCAAGAAGTTCCGAAGTAGAGGAGAGGAAGAGGTACGGAAGTCCTGGAGAGATGGGGAGGGCCTGAAGACGGAAGAACAGACAGTCAGAAAACCAAGTAGGACGAAGAAGTACGGGAATACAAGAGGAAGAAAGAAGCTCCTCCCAGAACAGCCGAGAAACCATCAGATGAGAGATATGAACAGAAGTCCAGAGAAGAGGCAAGTAGACTTTGCTCGTTGGTACACTGCGATTGAGAGACGGCAGAGGAAGACCGTCAGAAGAAATCAGAAGACAGACAAGAGAAGAAAGAGGACGAGACGATATAAGTTCAGAAGTAGTGTTAGACGGAAGATGGTTTTCAAGTGATTCAAGTGATTAAGAAGAATTGACACTTTTGAAACTTCGAATATAGTGATTTTAGACGAGAAACTAGTTGACCACGTGTTGCAGATGTGATATAATACTGAGATAGGAAATGTTCTCGTATCAAGTGCAGAATATTGTGAATTTGAGAAATTGAGAAATGCTGCATGTAGAATATGATAGAGTTTGATATTGTGAACAAATGATTAAGTGTTTCAATCCAAGTGACATAGTCGACAATACATCTTGAACTTATTTGTTAAAATAAATGAATTCAAGGAACATTTCATCAAACTTGCTCTAGATTTAGTGAAGTGGTAAAGTTTTGTGAAACCTATGATGTGTTAATCAAAGAGCATCTTTAAGCTTACATTTTGTAATATGAAAATATTCAAGAAATATATGATACACACAACTACAATAGTATATCCGTAACAAGTCAGTATATTTAGGCACCTCATCTAGATCGCACATCGACATTATTGCATTCTCACCCTCAACCATCTAGGATCTGTCTCGTTTGATGCACCTTCCCTTTATCAACCCTAGAACCCATGGAGAAGATGATCCTTCATACCAGAAACCCTGATGTATGCCAGCAACCCTGATGTATGCCAGCAACCTTGATGTATGCCAGCAACCCTGATGTATGCCAGCAACCTTGATGTGTGCCAGCAACCGTGATGTATGCCAGCAACCTTGATGTGTGCCAGCAACCTTGATGTATGCCAGCAACCTTGATGTGTGCCAGCAACCCTGATGTATGCCAGCAACCCTGATGTGTGCCAGCAACCCTGATGTGTGCCAGCAACCTTGATGTATGCCAGCAACCCTGATGTGTGCCAGCAACCTTGATGTGTGCCAGCATCCCTGATGTGTGCCAGCAACCCTGATGTATGCGAGCAACCTTGATGTATGCCAGCAACCCTGATGTGTGCCTTTACCTGAGCATACTTGTGTTTAGGCATCACACTCAGCATATCAAGCTAAAAGCTCATGACTTAAACAGGAGTATCCCTGATGCAACCCAGGACCAATATTATTTCATCTCTTATTTTGGAGGTTTTTTTTCCTTTTTTTTTTTACTGAATACTTAAAATGTTTTGGTCCTTAATTCCATGAATATTGAGAATCCAAAGAAAGTTTTAAAAGTTGTAACAAAAATATTATTTCAACATTATTCAACATTATTTCACTTTCATAACAACAGGTTAATTACTTTAATTAATGACGTCTACAATAAATCCCTCAAACCTGTTTTTTTTCCCACAAACCTTACAATCAAAGGAACCAGAAGAACAAAAGAGACAGTCACTGATATCTGCTCTTGTTCTTCCGTTGGCTATATATTCGTAAGCAGCCTGCTGTGGAAGAGCCCTTTACCCGCCATGCTGGATGCTTACGTCTAGCCAGCATTAATTCTCATTTCAGCTTCCTCATTCTTTGTTCCTCTCTTTGTTCAACTATAAACGGTTACATAACCATGTTCTTGTTTACTTCCCACGTCGTTTTCCCACTTTTCTACTAGACTTTCTCACCTGTTCTGTGAGTCAGCAAAAGCTTAATGGTATTATTCCCCGTCTCCCGTGGCTGGTTGTCTTGACCCTGCCGGTTGTAACTCTAATTTCAGCTTTCTACCTATAATTATTGTTATCTGTTATGCAGTGCTTTAATATTTTTTTCCTCTTCTTTCTCTCCGCCCCCTCCTACCCTACTCCCCACACTCCCTGGGGTATAAATATAAAGTATATAATTTATAACAATAAACCATTATTATTATTGTTATTAGTCTTTTTGTTTGTCCTTGCTAAAGGCATTTTTTTTTCCAGAAATGCTATGTTGCTATTTCTGATTTTCATAACCATTTCATTGTTCTTAACTTTTAGTGCTAATTCTTCTTTCATCTCTCTATTTGTTTTCTTAAACTACAATAAACACCTCGCATTAACGCTACTCTACTCTTAATAGTTTAAACACCTCATATTAACGCTACTCTACTAGTAACAGTTTGAACACCTCGCATTAACACTACTCTACTAGTACCAGTTTAAACACCTCGCATTAACACTACCTGGGTAAAGCTGGGGCGACCATCCCCAACCCAGCGCGTCACAGGTGGCGGATGATGAAAGTCCTCCAGATATGGAGGTTCCTTGTGAATAAGGAGTTATCCAAATAAGCAGGCGCGGACCAATTGGCGGTAGACTCAGAGAGCGAGGTGGGGTAGTAGGTGGCTCTACTACTCCTATAAAGTGCCTCAGGTGCTCAGTGAAGGGAATACCAGGCGGGTCAGAGGCGCCTTAAAACCTCTCGCTCCCGCTGCCTTGCGGGTAGGACAGGGAGTCCAAAGGCTAGCGGAGAGTCCGTACACAAACCGACAGAAGGCAACGGGAAACCACTGTTGTAATTCCCAAGAATAATTATGCTTAAACAGATTAATCGATTCATCATGAACGACGTTAATGGATGTTCCTCTGGAACAGCCTCGTCCGGTAGGGCAGCTCACGAGCCACAGGTGAGGCCAGATCGTCATCAAGCTACTGGTGGCAAAAATAGCAAGTTCAAAATAGCAACATGGAATGTTAGAACTTTATTCCAGGCTGGAAAATTAGAAAATGTAAAGATGGAAATGGAAAGGATGAAGATCAACATATTAGGAATGAGTGAAGTTAGATGGACAGGTGCAGGGAAGATAAACTCAGATAAATATACAATAATATATTCAGGAAGTGAGAAACACGAACGAGGAGTAGGAATTATATTTGATGAACAAACAGCAAGGACAATTGTAGGATATTTGAACATCTCGGACCGAGTCCTGCTAGCCCAACTGAAAGGACAACCAGTAAACATAAATATTATACAAGTGTACGCTCCAACATCTGAAAGCTCTGAAGAAGATTTACAGCTATTTTATAATGACATAGAGACAGCACTAAAACACACAAAGTCACATGAAGTTACCATAGTCATGGGAGATTTTAATGCCAAAGTTGGTAAAGGAAGAACTTCAGACATCGTTGGTGACTATGGACTGGGGGAGAGGAATGACAGAGGTTATAAATTAATTGAATGGGCAAGAATACACAGCATGGTTGTAGGAAACACCTGGTTTAAACAACATCCTCGAATACTGGCAACGTGGTGCAGTCCAGACAAAAAGACTTTTAACCAGATAGACTACATATTAATCAACAAACGATTCCGCAATGCATTACTGACAACAAAAACCATGCCAGGAGCTGACTGCAATAGTGACCATGATCCACTCTGTGGAAAAGTTAGAATAAAACTAAAGAAAGCAGGCAGAAAAGTGAGAAACATCAAACTGAATACAGAACTTCTTAAAAATGACCAAGAACTGAGAGAACAATACAAAGTTATTATAACAAATAGATACAATGCAATAGCAAAGATAAATAGTATAGATGAACAATGGGAAATGTTAAGAGATTCTATCCACCAAACTGTTAAGGAGATAATACCACCAAAAAAAGAAGCCCCTAAAAATAAATGGATGACAGACGACATCTTAGGACTGATGGACAAGAGGAGGAGGAGTAAAAATAACGAGAAAAAATATAACAAGATAAATAAAGAAATAAGACGCAAATGAAGAGAAGCAAAAGAAGTGTGGTTAAATGAGCAGTGCAGACAGATAGAGGACTCTCATATTAAAGACAGCAAAAACATGCACAAACGAATTAATGAACTCACAGGCAGGAAAACAAAATATACCACAGGATGCCTGAAATCGAAAGAAGGTAAAATGTTAATGGGAAAAGAAGACATTGTGGACAGGTGGACAGAGTATATCGGTGAGCTATATGGAGGAGAAAGACCAGAATTAACACCAGATACTGAAAACTGTGAGGGACCACCAATACTTGAAGAGGAAATCATAGATGCCATCAAACACATGAAGAAAGGAAAAGCGACTGGGCCTGATAATATAACAATAGAAGAAATAGAGGCACTAGAGGAGACAGGAATAAAAATAATAACCAAGTTACTGAATGACATTTACAACAGTGGTTATATTCCCAGTGACCTGATTAAATCCACGTTTATAGCACTACCAAAGAAACCAGGTGCAAAGGAATGTGACGACCACCGGACTATCAGCCTCTCATGTCACATAACGAAACTACTTCTGAGAATAATTATGAGAAGAACAAGGAAAAAGATAAAAATGGAAATAGCAGATGAACAGTTTGGATTTGTTGAAGGAAAGGGAACACACAATGCCATTTATGCTTTACGAACACTAACAGAAAGAGCTTTAGAAGTACAGAAAGATCTCTACTTATGCTTCATTGATTACACCAAGGCATTTGACAAGGTGAAACATAATGAAATTATTAAAATGCTTGAAGACATCAATATAGATGGCAAAGACCTGAGGATTGTAAAACATCTATACTGGCAGCAAGAAGCAGCAGTTCGATTTGAAAATAGAATTGGAAAATATCAACCTATAAAACAAGGGGTGCGACAAGGATGTGTACTATCTCCAGACCTTTTTTCTCTGTATAGCGAGAATATTCTAAGAACAATCATCACAGAACCAGGCATAAAAATTGGAGGATACAATATTAACAACCTTCGGTATGCTGATGACACAGTACTGATAGCTGAGAACAAACAAGACCTGCAAAATCTCTTGAATAAAGTCACCAAAGAAAGTGAACAGAAAGGCCTTACTTTGAACATCAAAAAGACAGAGACTATGGTTATATCTAAGAAACAGAATCCACCAGCATGCAATATTAAATTAAACGGAACTGTTCTAAAGCAGGTGCAGAAATTCAAATACCTTGGAGCAGTAATAACTTCAGATGGGAAATGCAGAACAGAAATTAGGAACAGAATAGGCCAAGCAAAGACTGCATTTCAGAGAATGAGAAACGTATTGACCAACACATCCTTATCAATGAATGTTAGAAAACGAGTCCTAAAATGCTATATTGAACCTATCTTGTTATATGGAAGTGAATCATGGACAATAGGCAAGTCTGCACAAAAATCATTGTAAGCAGCAGAAATGTGGTTTATTAGAAGAATGTTGCGAATCCCCTGGACAGCAAAAATAACTAATGAAGAATGTAGGAGAAGAGCTGGAGAGACAAAAAAACCTTGTCAAAAAGATAAGAGAGAGACAATGTACTTTCATAGGACATGCAATGAGAAGAGGGGGAATTGAAAATATTATAACAACAGGAAAAATAGAAGGAAGAAGATCAAGAGGAAGACCAAGAGAAATGATACTGGACAGTCTGACGGGATGGTGTGAGAGGAGATCACCAACTGAGCTGATGGCCTGCATGAAGGATCGTGTACTCAGAAGAAGCATAATAGCCAACGCCAGTCGGCACGGCACATGATGATGATGATGATTAACACTACTCTGCTAGTACCAGTTTAAACACCTCGCATTAACACTACTCTGCAAGTACCAGTTTAAACACCTCGCATTAACACTACTCTGCTAGTACCCGTTTAAACACCTCGCATTAACACTACTCTGCTAGTACCAGTTTAAACACCTCGCATTAACACTACTCTACTAGTACAAGTTTAAACACCTCGCATTAACACTACTCTGCTAGTACCAGTTTAAACACCTCGCATTAACACTACTCTGCTAGTACCAGTTTAAACACCTCGCATTAACACTACTCTGCTAGTAACAGTTTAAGCACCTCGCATTAACACTACTCTACTAGTACCAGTTTAAACACCTCGCATTAACACTACTCTGCTAGTAACAGTTTAAACACCTCGCATTAACACTACTCTACTAGTACAAGTTTAAACACCTCGCATTAACACTACTCTGCTAGTACCAGTTTAAACACCTCGCATTAACGCTACTCTACTAGTAACAGTTTTACCAAAGTTTAACGCAGTCTCTAGTGCCGCGGTGGCGCAGTGGTTAGTGTACTTGCTTGATAAAGGTCCCCGTTCGTTATTGCACTTTTGCAGAATTTTGCAGATCGATCGACATCGTTGTTTTATCAGCCTCGAAAAATGGGCACCTGCGACAACAAATGCAGTGAGGACAGATGCTGGCATCCAGGCAGAAGATGCTGTAGTGGGCTAGAAATGTGAAGGCGCTGACACTTTGTACCCGAACGACAAGCAAATGCTAAGAGACTTAGATTTTTTTTCCCTAACTCACTGAACCGTGGCATTTATTCACCTTTTTAACAGGTGACAAAAGATTTTTTTTTCATTATTGCATTTAGTGCTTCATCAGATAATTCATTTGGTGAGTGAAAACACGTTGAGGTGTACAAGTAACGGAGCTGGATGTACACTAATAATGAACAGACAAAACTTAAAGTAACGAGCGACAGGTTCATATATTTTTTCTGATAACATGATGAAAAGGGCGTGAGTCAGCAAGACTACATCCTGTTTCAGTGAATACAACTGCGGCCATTTTCTATGGTCACCTTCAAAACAGAAACTTCAAGCGAGTGTTATCATCTGTGAGTCTTGTATATAAAAGTCTAATATTGTTTTCTTACAGTCTTAAGATTTATGAATAATGAACAAGAACAACCAGTGTAAAGTATCACTCAGTAAAACTATTCTGTCTTGATACTCGTTATAAAAATCTTCATCGGTTGTCAAACAATTCTCAGTTCGTAGTTACAGTGAGACTTGTGCCATCATTACAGAAAAAAAAAAAATGTCTGTGCCGCAGTTAAGCATCGAATTTTTATTATTTAATATTTTCAAGTCCATCATGATTTACTTTCATTTTTTTACGAGAATATTTTGGAAAGACTTCGTAAACATAACGGTTTTGTTTCAAATTTGTATAGATATAAATAAATAAAAAACATGTCTTCTTCACAGAGTTTAATTAACTCTTTGTATACTGGAGGTGTTTCCTTCAAAACACCAAGGGGGGGGGGGGGGTAAATTTCACAATGTGGAATGGGATGGTTGTCACATTTAAAAGAATGACAAAGGCATAATCTGATTTATAGTATTATATATTATATGTTAATTTGAAGAAGAAATAATGTGTTTTGTTTTTCTAATATTTTTTTTTACATTTTGTTAGTATACAACTAAAAAAAAATAGCTAAGAACTGAGAAGAAAGAATGGAAAATGAAGGAATTAAATTAATTTTTTGTCACTTACCCATCAAGTTAATCCACTGGTCGTATAACTCCATAATGAATAAAAATGTACACAAACACCTTTTCTTCACATATCCTCCAAAATTTACATGAAAATATGCACTAGTTATGCATTCACAGCAAACTAAAAACATAAAGTGGGTAGGTAATATTTACATGAAAACAAGTGGATGGGCGTTGACTAATATTTACCAGAAAACAGGCCATTGTGTTTTTTTTGTTTGTTTTTTTTAATTTGAAGCATTCCACAATATTAAATTTTTAAATTACACAATCTCCAGCATTACTTATTGTGATATTACTGCTAGTACTAGCAAAAAGCTATAATTTTAACAACCTGTGACAATTTCTGTGCATAATACACTACAAAAGTAATAGTAGCAGTGACTTCAATAGTTGTAGTAGTAGTAGTTGTAGCAGCTGTATCTGTTAGCATCATGGTGGTGATGGTGGTGGTGGAAGTAATAGTAATAGTTGTAGTTGTAGAAGTAGTAGTAACAGCAGCAGCATCACATGTGCTTAAAAGTTTTGATACAGCTTCTGTTTCAGAGAAAAAAAAACCTCACATAATTAAGAAATCACATAAAACTGGGTATAATTTTGTTTAGATGTGCAAGACTTTATGGACCGGCAACAGTTGTAAACATGACAAAGCTTTACATTGAGGAAAGAAGTTACGTTGGGAAGAAAGAATTCTGAAGGAATATAAAAGTTCTGTTTTTGTTCTGCAGCTCATATTTTATTCAGGGACAGTACCCTCCCTGTAGTTAGTTTGTAAATGGAAACTATAATCTATGTTTTGGACAGCTTAGAACTACATGGAAAATGGAAATTATGAAAATGCTTCAAGACAAGGGATACACAGAGAAAGAAGTAAAGAACAAATCCAAGAATAGGGCAGACTGGACAAACTTTATGCATGGCTGTTACACCCAAAGGAGTATAGGGCAATGGTGATGATGATAAAGTATAATGGCAAATTGTCTATTATAATTTATAGTGTAAATCAAATGTTTGAACTTTTATTATACTTTAGGTTTATGCAGTTTTCTTTGTATTTCTTTACCAACTGTATTGCTTGCTGTACATTTACTACCATAAACAGCACCAATAACTGAGGAAAAATAATAAGATGGCCTTGTGAAAGTCACTCAGATAATTACTTGTCACTCAAATAGTTACATGTGAAAGTCACTCAAATAACTACACGTGAATGCTTATTTTTTTTTAGGGCAGTCTGTGACAGACGAGAAGAAGTGATAATTTAGATTCAGCTCTGAGTGACAAATAAATATATTTCAAAGCTATTTGTTAGCTGCCCCTGGCAAATGAACAGATTTTACAGTTCTCTTTCCTGCTCCTGTCAGAAATAGTGCTTAATATATACACATAATGTATGGCTATTTCTCTGACCACAGCTTCCAGTGATCATCTTCTAGACTGTAGCACTTCTGTTACAGGACAAAAAGTAGAATGTCTGGTACATTACATCTGCTTGAGCTGGTACAGGACATTTCAAGTACATACCAAGCTTAGCTAGCTTATACTATTCTGGCTTCTTCATATATAGTGACTGGAAGTTTGAAACATCCATTAATATATTCTTCATAGATAATTAATAAGTAGCACATGAGCAGCTGAACTACAACAGAAAAATTAACATCTACCCATGAACAGCAAAACTACAACAGAACAATTAACATGTACTGAAGAACAGCTCTGCTACAACAGGATAATTAACATGTAACAAAAGAGTAGCTGAAGTAATGCATATACTGATAGTCTGTAAATGAGATATGAAGGTCGTGGACACAGATCAGACATTCTGAAAGAGGTATGCAGCCTTTCATCTCAGATGGAAGTACATCCTGAATCATTGACTCCCATAGATTACATTATACAGAAGAAAGAAGAACACATAAAAGAAACACCAGACAAAATGTACATGAAAGACTGCTCTTGTAATTCTTATATATCTTATATCCTTCCCATGCCGTTAAACGTCACATAGGGCTTGCAAGGTAGTTCGCCAATTTTTACTGTCTTCGGCGAGTCTTTCAACCTCATCAAGGGATTTTATGCCTATTAATTTGGCTTCTCTTAACAATGTCCTCTTCAGAGTTTCACGCAGTCTGCTTCTTTTTCTTTGGCCTGTTGTGTTCCATTTCATAGCATGTTTTGGGATTCTCTGACTGTTTCTTCTCATCACGCGACCAACATATGTCCATCTCCTTTTCCTGATCACCCATGAAACTGGTTGTTGTTCAGTCATCTGTCTTATCTCTGCATTGTTCTTGAATTCATTCCACTTGATGCCGAGTACTTTTCTTAGGCATTTGTTTTCAAAAGAGTCTAATTTTTTTGTCTATTTTTTAGCTGTTTTCCAGCTTTCACATGCGTAAATGAGGGTAAATAGTGCATTTGAAATGAATAGTCTTAACTTGGTTTTTGTGCTTATAACTTTTGAATGTTATATTTTCTCAAGATTCTTGAAGATCGATGCTGCTTTTGCAATTCTAACTTCCTTTCTGGTGTCACCATCCTGGTCTATATAGTTGCCAAGGTATACAAATTGATTGATTTTTTCAATATCTGTCCCTTCTACATGTATTTTTCCATTTTTATTAAGTGGAAGTTTCATTATTTTTGTTTTGTCCTTGTTAATTTCAAGTCCTATTTTGCTAGCCAGTGAAGACAGGCTATCTATTTTTTCTTGCATGAAATTCACATTATTACTGATAAGAGTTATGTCATCAGCAAAATCAAGATCTTCTAGTTGGGTCTCATGCACCCAGTCATGTACTCTTGTAATTGCACATAATAAAAAATAAATGAATTATAATTTTGATGGCTGCTTATCAGACTTAATGCCCTTGGCAGCTACAAACAACTGAATGAGCAGGTTAAGCCTAAGACATGTGATATCTGAGCAATTCTTAAACATGGATTTTTATTTACTTTATATCAGGACATGGATGGTGTAGATCAGAGGGAGGCTGGCTACTAAATTTAACCGAGGAACTGGGTGATGACTAATTTAGCAGAGCACACTTTACAGTTGTCATTCTTTTTCATAGATTTTGTATTTTTATGTTTTATTTTCTAGTTTGATTGTATGATTATTTCTGTATTTATCTGTCCTCAGACAACAATGGAGAATAATTCAGGGATTCTTCAGTTGTCAGATGATGCTATTACAAGTGAGACAATGATCACAGACAAAGATATTACTACTCAAGTTGATGTAAATGAAAAAATTGATCTGAAGCTTGCCATAGAACAAAGAAACAATGTGGCTGTACAGAAACTTTTGCAAGCTGGTGCTGATGTCAATAAGACCTACAGCTCCATGCGGACGCCATTAATGTTTTCTTCTGAGAAAGGAAATGTTGAAATTTTGTTGATCTTATTAAAGGCTGGAGCTAAACTGGATCTGTTAGATGACACTGGACAGACAGCACTTATGTTGGCAGCACAAGCAGGTCACACAGAATGTGTGGAGTGTCTCATCAAGAGTGGAGCAAGACAGGAGCTACAAGACAGAGCAGGCAAGACTGCGTTGATGTTGGCCGCAGCTGGAGGCCACTGTTCATGTTTAAAAAGTCTTCTAAAACATGCAGAGAAATGGAAAGATCTACAATGTAAATTGGGGAAAACTGCTCTTTTTTATGCTGTAGAAGCCTTGAGTGAAGACTGTATGAGTGAGCTGATAAAGTCAAGGGCTAACATAAACCTTATGGATGTATCAGGCATGACTGCACTAATGCACCTTATAATAAAAAAGAGTAAGTCAGATAGTGGCAATAAATATTTAGAGATTCTCCTGGAAGCTGGTGCCAGCATTTGTGTCACTGATAAAAATGGTATGACTCCATTTATGCATGCAGCCAGGTCTGACAGATCAGCTATTTTTTATGAATTAATACGAGCTGGATCTGATATTCATGTGACAGATTGTCGAGGAATGACAGCTTTAGCACATGCTTCCTCTAAAGGAAATTTTGAGTATGTCAAGAGATTGATCGATGCTGGTGCTGACATTAATGAAACTGATCACAATGGCAGAACAGCATTAGGACATGCAATATGCCAATATTTTGACACTGAGCTTAAAAGAAATTTAATTTATTGTGATGAATCTGTTAGAGATCTCTTTATTAATGAATATATCATGCTGTCTTGTGATAATTGGTCTAGTGTAGAAGATAAATATAGGACAAGAAAATATCTCCTAGATCATGGTGCTGATGTCAATGCTCAGGAGAAGTCAGGATTGACAGCATTAATGCTAGCAGTTAGTGAAGCAGACACAAACATGCTGTCATTGCTGCTCCATTATGGTGCCCACATTAATATGACAGACAGTTATGAACAGTCTGCATTGCACCATGCTATTGGTTACTTTTCAGATGATAAACAAGGAGCAAATGCCAGATTCTTATTAGAAAATGGAGCTAATCCTAATCTGACAACTGCAGGAGTAAAGTCACTTATGAGTAGAGCTTTACATTGTGACATCACCTTATTAAAATATCTGCTCAAACAAATTGCAGAGCCATTTATTGACTGGGAGGATTTCATCTCCATGGTGAATGACACAGACAAAAGAAAACTACAATTATTAGTTCTAAATGGCATAATGCCATCTGTGAGTGATTTTCATGTGCGCTATAAGGACTATATAGAGAGAAGTCCTTCTATGCTTGTAACTGCTCTGGGTGAATACCAACTGAATGCAGCCAAGTTCTGCTTAGCAGTAGGATACCTCAATGCCAATGATACCACTCGCAAGAGGCTTTATTACAGAATGAGAACTTGTACTATTATATTCAGATATAGAAAATCACAGCTACGAGAATTCTATGATGCTGTGTACTCCCAGCCATGGCCACTTGTCAAACTTTGTTTTGTGGCTGTTTCTTCTATCATGGGTGCTAGTCCTGACAGGGAAAAGAGAGTCAGACAATCTGGACTTCCTGACCTACTCCAGAGAATGCTGTTATTTAAGGAGCCAATATCAAAACTCTGTGTAAGCCAATGGGACTCCATTCCTTTCTGTTTCAGCCCTAATGATTATGAAAATCTCTCCCACCCACGCCCACTTTTGTTATATTGGCCTTTTGGACGAGCTCTAGTACCATGTGGCTGTGGTAGGTGTGGTGATGATGGTGTAAAATTTTGTTAGTTTCATAAAATTGTGTAAGATAAATCAGATGTTACAGGAATACTTTGGTACAGTAAAATAGTCAAGTCAGGCATGATACTGACCACATCACACTTTCATATGCCAAGGGTCATGAAAACACTGTATCCCAAATGTGCGTTAATAGCATGGAAATGGGGATTTTTTTTTTTTTTTACAGTAACAAAGTGATGAAATCAATGTTTGTAATTTTCTGAGAGAACTGTTTTAAATTCTCCTTTGTGTGCTTAAAGTTGAATTTGCTGTTAATGACTCTTGTATTATTAAACTACATCAGGAATCTAGCCCAGTAATAATTTTTGATACTAACAGAATAATAATTCATTAAGAATGATGGAAGAAACAAAACAGTAAGTAAGTAAGTAAATAACTGGCTGAGGATTTGTTCTCACATATTAAATTGTCTTATCTGCACATATGACTTGTGAACTTTTTACATTTTATGAAAACCACAATACTGACCATGAACAGAGCTGTGACAACACTGACCATGAACAGAACTGTGACAACACTGACTATGAACAGAACTGTGACAACACTGACCATCAACAGAACTGTGGCAACACTGACCATGAACAGAACTGTGACAACACTGACCATCAACAGAACTGTGACAACACTGACCATCAACAGAACATTGACAACACTGACCATAAACAGAACTGTGACAACACTGGTCATCAACAGAACTGTGACAACACTGACCATGAACAGAAATATGACAACACTGACCATCAACAGAACTGTGACAACATTGACCATCAACAGAACTGTGACAACATTGATCATCAACAGAACTGTGACAACACTGACTAGAAACAAAAATATGACAGTAACTTTTCATAAGCAACAAATTTCATTCATTAAGTAGTAACACTCATTTATTGCCTGACATGTTTAACATATATTTGTGACACTTTTTCTTGTCATTTGTTCTCGAGAAGAATGTGGGTTATTAATTTTATTAGCCTTTACCTTCAACATATTTTGTTTATTATATTTATACTAGAATACATTTATAAATATTATCACATTACTTTCTTAATCATTTATGTGATTAAGCTATATTTTAGGAAACAGTGAATAAAAGACATTGTTTAGATATGCCATTATAGCACCAGCTGAGTGAAATATAGAATATTATTTAATCATTATCTGCTGCATCTTATTATTCTTTTTTCTTTTTTGATCCAAAATGTTGAAAATTGTCAAAGTTAAATCTTATATTTAGGGTGAAAAAAAATATTCCAAATGTTAATATGAAAAACTAAAGTGATGTCAACTGACAAAACACACAAGGCAACTGAAATATGTATCAATGAGGACAAACTGGAAGAAGTGGAGAGTTTTGAATATCTTGGATCACTACTAACTAATAATGGAGATACAATGAGGGAAATTAAAAGGAGGACATCTATTGCTCTTCAGAAAGTAAAACAAATAAAGAATCTGTGGAGAGGAGCAGACAGAACCACAAAAATAAGATTTTTAAGGGCATGCATCTTTCCTATCGCAACATATGCCTGTGAGACCTGGACACTTAACAAAACAGCTGAGAAGCACATAAATGCCTTTGAATGTAAATGCTATAGAAGAGTTCTCCAAATATCGTGGACACAAAAAAGAACAAATATATCTATACTACAAGAGCTTAATATTGAAGAAGGCTGGCTAGTAAAGAGGATTAAAGAGAGAAAACTTAAATATTTTGGCCACATTAAACGTCATGATAATTTAGAGAAGACCGTATTGGAAGGATACATAATGGGAAAAAGAAAAAGAAGAAGACCGAAACGAAGATGGCTGCAAGACATCGTTGATGATCTGGAAATGGATGCAGCAGCAGCAGGCCATCTTGCTCACAACCGAGAGGCCTACAGGAGTGCTGTTTGGGAGGCAAAGTTCCGCAAGGGACATGCAAAGGAATGAATGAATGAATGAATATGAAAAATATGACATGTTTTATTTCATAATCACTCAAAACATTCCCTTCTGTTTCAACAGGAATGGAAAGGGAGCAAGATCTCATCAGAGTACGCTTACTTTTCTTATGTTTCCCTGCTCTCCTTTTCCTCTTAATCCTGCCATAATGATTCCTGTTTCTTCTCCACTTCTGTCTGTTTAATTCCTTATAATCCTCTCATGATGATTCCTATTTCTCCTCCACTTCTGTCTGTTTAACTCTTTATTTAGATGGTGCTGATCCATCAACCTCAGAGTTTAAACTCCATTTCACTGTCAATGGTTCTGTAAAAAAAAGACATAAAAAGGGTTCCGGAGCAATGAAGTCATCACTTCAAGTACACGAATGGAAAATGAAGCTGTGTCACCAGCAATGCAACAGGTAGCTGCCCACAGTGTAGTCCCTGGTGTCATTGTGACGGATTCACAAAGTATGCTTCATAAGATTGAGAAAAAATTGCTTTGACAAGAATGGGTTCATCTGTTAAGCCAGTCAGCTGTGATGAACCTAACATAGCTTTGTTGTTTCAGGACATGTGGGAGTACATGGCAATGAAGTGGCAGACAGACTTGCTGGACAGGCTAAAATAAATGGCAGGCTGAAAATAGACAAGGGCGATATTGCTAAAGCTGTAGTTGAAAAGACTGCAGGAAAATGAAGAGCAGGAATGCAAGAAGATTTTGAAGTGATTGCTGGAGCTAGGACAAATTAAAGGTGCTGGCAGGAAACTAGAACTGTGTGGCAGAAAATCCATCATAAAGAACCAACATTTGATGGGAACTTTTAGCAAACATACTCTTGGATGGAGGCTGTGACATGCATTGGAGTATTTATGGGGCTGTCCTGCATGCAGTAATACCAGAGTCTGATTTTAAACCTTTGAACCTTCAAACCTTTACTTTTCTTATTTTACCAGGGCAAGATAAACTATATGTAGTTATAGTAAATGTGACCAAAGATGGTTTTAAATTTAATTCAGTAGTCGATGAAGACTTCTGCTGTGACATATTTGTTTCAGTGAGGTTTACATTACATTTTCTGACAATAATAACTTTTTTTGGATTTATTTGACAACTTTTTCAAATGTCTTTCACATGACCATGCTGTTAATTGTTCTTTTGCATTTGATGATGTCAGTATTTCAGTGCCTTAGAAATTACTGATAAATTAAAATTACTATTTCTGAGTAAAATGAATCCAAAAATATATGTTAAACAGACCTGAAATTATATGACCTTGTAAGCCAGAATAATCACACTGTATTAAAACTTGATTATAGTGAAGAGCATAGTGTGAGTCTTAGACATTCATTTCTGTATCCACATTTCATATACTTGGAGATGTTTTAATGTCATGCATTAATTTTTATATTAATAATGACATCTCAGTTTTAGATACAAAAACCAGTTCCACATTTGTGTAACTGGTATTTGTCTTGGGAGTCACTTTCTTTATCCACCTCAGCAAAGAGTCTCTGATATTTGTGTTGGTGCTATCAATTGACACGAATTATAAGTGTCTTGAAACTGAACAGACTACACTGGTTGGACCATGCAGAAACAATGGAAGAGAACAGACAAATGAAAATTATGTATGCACAAGAGATGAGGGAAACAAGACCATCTAGTCAGAGATGGAAAGACAATATAGAAGAGGATATTAATGAAACTGGTGTCACCAACTGGAGAGAAAAGATTAGGAGTAGAAGGAACATACTTTGTTGTCAAAGTGTTAAGAGTTGGGCACCTAGGCCCGTCTAACATTCTGCCCTTCATCATACAGCTTTCACTCAGTCACAGTCATTCAGCATTTGTTAATGAGCATAGTAATCATGAAGACACAATTAAATAATTACATAAATAAATAATAAACTTATCTATTGTCAATACACTCTACATTTTGATTTATACAACAACATGAAATAAACTTGCATTCTTACATTCATTCAAAACTAACAAATTTATAGAAAAGCAGTATAAAAAAATTACAACAATCAAGCCATACTTTAAACTGCTTTAGACAATGCTTGGGGAGGCATATAATCCATATTAAACAGATGTTGACAAAGTTTGAAGTTATAAGAACGAATGTTACTTATAGGTTTTACATGAGTTAGTAGGGTATTCCAAAGGTGGGCAGCTGGGTAAGAGAAGCTTTTTTAAACACGTCAAGCCTTGGTTTTGGGAGAATACAATTGCTTAAGCGTTGACTGTGTTTTAGGTTGGATTTGAACAATGACCACAGATAAGGAA
Organism: Achatina immaculata; assembly: GCA_009760885.1. Lineage (NCBI taxonomy): Eukaryota > Metazoa > Mollusca > Gastropoda > Stylommatophora > Achatinidae > Lissachatina > Lissachatina immaculata. Next base: position 52,815,328 of record CM019717.1, on the reverse strand, counting down.
TGGAGAAGAATAGAAGTGAACTTTATCTGTAACAATGAACCTTAGTGGCTTGGAAAGCTGAAGAACAAGAAGTTATCAGTTGACAATCTAGTTACTCATTTTACATTTATCACTTATGTAGAAATTTACGTCTGTAGATTTGACAAATAATATGTCTATACTTTTTAATTTACAAGTTGTATAAAAAATGTTAAGAAACAGCATCATCATATGCTGATAGAAGTTTTACAGAACACAAGCAATCTTCATAGTTTTTTGTGTATATTTTTTAAAGTTTCCAGTTCTCTGTGTTTGATATTAAAATGTAAATAAATGAGTGAGGATTTGTTCTGAGTAGAACATTATCTTGTTATTAATAATACTGTGAAAGAGATAGATACAGTAATAAAACAGAATCTGTAATAAAGATAAGTCTGCAACAAAATTGATGCTGTCATAGAGTAAGTCTGCGACAAAACTGATGCTGTCATGAAATGGGTCTGTGACAAAACTGATGGTGTCATGAAGTAAGCAATAAAGCTGATGCTGTCATGAAGTAAGTCTGTGACAAAACTGATGCTGTCTTGAAGTAAGTCTGTGACAAATTTGATGCTGTCATGAAGTAAGTCTGCAACAAAGCTAATGCTGTCATGAAGTAAGTCTGCAACAAAACAGATGCTGTCATGAAGTAAGTCTGCAACAAAGCTAATGCTGTCATGAAGCAAGTCTGCAACAAAGCTAATGCTGTCATGAAGCAAGTCTGCAACAAAGCTGATGCTGATCTATATTTATCCTTTATAGACTACTCAAAGGCATTTGATTGTGTACAACACCAGAAACTTTGGGAAATAATGGAAAAAATAGGATTTCCAACACATTTGATACAATTAACATCACTGCTGTATCTAGACCAACAAGCAGCAGTAAGAATAAATGGTGAAACAACAAGTTGGTTTGACATAAAACAAGGGGTCCGTCAGGGGTGCATATTGTCACCCTACTTATTTAACTTGTATACTGAAAATATAATGAGGAATGTTAGAGAAGATGTAGACAAAGAATATTACGATGCCATAACAGTTGGAGGTTATGAAATACCAGAGATTAGATATGCTGATGACACAGTATTGCTGTCCACAACATAAAAAGGAATGGAAAAACTAATTATGTCAGTCCGCAAGAACAGCGAAGAGCAGAACCTCTATCTTAATGCAAAGAAAACTAAATTAATGACAACTGACAAAACAAACAAGGCAACTGAAATATGTATCAATGAGGAAAAACTGGAAGAAGTGGAGAGTTTTGAATATCTTAGATCGCTACTAACTAATAATGGAGATACAATGAGGGAAATTAAAAGGAGGACATCTATCGCTCTTCAGAAAGTAAAACAAATAAAGAATCTGTGGAGAGGAGCAGACAGAACCACAAAAATAAGATTTTTAAGGGCATGCATCTTTCCCATAGCAACATATGCCTGTGAGACCTGGACACTTAACAAAACAGCTGAGAAACACATAAATGCCTTTGAATGTAAATGCTACAGAAGAGTTCTCCAAATATCGTGGACACAAAAAAGAACAAATATATCTATACTACAAGAGCTTAATGTTGAAGAAGGCTGGCTAGTGAAGAGGATTAAAGAGAGAAAACGGAAATATTTTGGACACATTAAACGTCATGATAATTTAGAGAAGACCGTATTGGAAGGATACATAATGGGAAAAAGAAAAAGAGGAAGACCAAGACGAAGATGGCTGCAAGACATCGCTGACGATCTGGAAATGGATGCATCAGCAGCAGGCCATCTTGCCCACAACCGAGAGGCCTACAGGAGTGCTGTTTGGGAGGCAAAGTTCCGCAAGGGACATGCAAATGAATGAATGAATGAACTAATGATCTTTTATATTTCTTTGGTAACAGACAATTTGAAAATCTCATAAAAATATAAGACAATATATAATTAAGACACACACTTTATGTTGTGAATTTTATGTTCCATGGCCATCAAATGCTGCCAAGAACTACACTGCTTTAAATAATAAGTTACGTCCCTTTACATTTGCATGCCATGAAATACTCACTGCCTTCAAGTTTTGTTTTCTTACATCAATATGAATTTTTTTTTTTATTGAAACACGAAAACTGCTGCCATGATCAGCTCTTTTTAAGGAGAAAGTTTGGAAATATACAAATCATGCTATTACGGATAAAGAAATCTGTAGTAGCGATAAATATGATGAATTTTCTTTCAAATCACTCTGATAACTTAACATTTAATATTAAGGATCACATGTAAATTGCTAGAATATTTACAGATGTATTTAGTTCAAGATTAAAACATTCTCATATCCAGGATACAGCTGCACATCCTAAAAGTCAGGCATCTGCAGGCGTCCATCGATCTTTTCAGAAGCGAAAATTAAATGTTGCATTTGATTCTAAAAAAATTACCTTTTGTCTGAATGTCTACAATGAAGAAAAAGAAGAAACAGCTAATTTTATCTACAAATTCGGATATTTTCTTTTGTGTTTTAAAACATTTAGATTTTATGCAGTCAGAAAGTGCAGACTGATTTGAAAGTCAAAATATTTAAAACCAATATGAGTATTTGTGATGTAGTTTTCTGTGTATATAAAGACAATAAGTTTTAAATCTACGGCTTTGAATAAACAAAGAAAAAACGTCACGGATTATTCTTCCAACAATCACAGAATATCATAATCTTGATTCATTTCCCCAGAAACATTTTTGGCACAGTAGATCTAGAGCATCCTGCATATTTCATTTTCCCGTTGCTATGTAGATTCTAACCCAACATTTGATGTTGTCCTCTCATCATGTACTGCAATGTCACCATCTTGTGCTTGACCACTCATCTTTGCTGTATAGTTTATTTTGTATTATTCCTCTAATATGAATAAAGCACTTCTCTCTCTCTCTCTCTCTCTCTCTCTCTCTCTCTCTCTCTGAACCTTAAGTGCCCAGGGCACATGGTGCTTCCGAAATGGTTTTCCACAAATGCCTATCCTTTGCCTTTTTTTCTGCTCCTGTCCAGATGAGTCCTCTATTGCTCAACATCCTCTCTGTTGTTCTTCTCTTTGTCTCTTTTGGTCTGCCCTTACTTCTGTTCCCCTGTGGTGTCCATCTTAGTGCTAATTTTGGTAGTGAGTTGTCAGCATTTAGTATCACGAAAATGCCATTTATTCTTATTAATTCTTACATTATTATTTTTTTTTGTATACGAGGCCTATTCAAAATTTATCTTCCACTGGATGATAAAACGAAGTCAAAAATAAAGAAAACAAACGTTATCACATACATAAAATTATTACATATATAGTTTTATGAACTTTATTGTCAAAAATCAGTACATGACATATTTTATAAATAACAGTTATGATCAACAGCTTGATATGAAGATGAAGGTGATGTGTAATGAAGTTTACATTGCCACGATGGAAGTTCTGGTGATAATAAGTTCTAACGTACATTGTGTGTGAGTGACAACACTGAGATTGTTTATCGTTATGGTTTATGGTCTAGGTCATCATCACTGCACTCCGGACATGTCCATAGGTGCTCAGATTCCCCCCCCCCCAACATATCCATCAGCGTCCTGCGGCTGATAGTGCTTGTCTTGTGTTGACTGACAAGTTGTCTTTCATGTCCAGTCTGCCTCTTGTTCCTCGCCGTGCCAATCTGTATTCCCAGCTCTCTCAGTCTAAGCAGCGATGTAGATTCGCTGCCTTCGAAGTCCATAATCTGTATTCCCAGCTCTCTCAGTCTAAGCAGCGATGTAGATTCGCTGCCTTCGAAGTCCATAATCTGTATTCCCAGCTCTCTCATTCTAAGCAGCGATGTGGATTCGCTGCCCTCGAAGTCCATAATCTGTATTCCAAGCTCTCTCATTCTAACAGCGATGTAGATTCGCTGCCTTTGACTCTGCCTATCTCTTTGAGCGCGTTAACAATATCAGCGTGATCCAATGGTTGTCCATCTGCGATGATTGCAGAGCTAGCCAGCCTATCAGCTTTCCCACACGCCCAGGGACATAGATGAAGGTAACTCTGCAAATAGTTGATCTCTGCAATGACGCAGGCCACTACCTGCATTTAGAACCTGCCTTGACCTTCCGGATCATACTCACTGAATTATATATGCAGGAACGGGTGGAGTCATGTGACTCCAGCCACATGAATGTTTTCATTACCGTCATCACCTCCATCGTCATGCTGCTTATGGTCACAGGGAAGGCGCGCCGAAAGTGCTGTGAATGCTCCTGCACTCCTTTGTTATTGTACAACGGACAGATCTGTGTAAATAATAACATCTGCCTCATTGGAATTTTCACTAATAAGGGCGTTGATCTCAGCATTCACAACAAGTGGATTCTGCTCACTGCCTCTCTTGTCAAGCAATAATCCACATCGCTGATATGCAAGAAGGCACAGGTACCCATTCCTCGCCGGAGTTGACGATGTTGGGTTCACAAACCTGCTTGATAATATCTTCTGCACGACCCATTCATTATTTGCCCCTATTTAGCCTGTCTCCCTTTTCTTTGAGGAGCTTGATGCAATGGATGCTTTTTGTCTGCACACGCGCCCTCCAGATCTTGATTCTGTGATTCATGGTGGGGAAATCAAGAAGGTATCTCATCGCTACACAGGAAGTGTCTCTACCACACCCTAAGATAATTCGCATGGCTTCATTTTGCACCTTTTTGAGTTTTTCGATCTGAGCAGGGCTGACAGTGAGGATGGCTAGGATGTACTTTATGGGTGCAAGAACCAGCCCCTGGTACAGAAGTATTAGTAGTCTCTGCTCAGTGCTGGCAGTTGCCATGACCTTCATTGTCGATAGACCTTTGTGAGATTTCCTTATCACGTGGTCAACATGTTCCTTGAAACATAGACTGAGATCAAACTTCACTCCTAAGTATATCATCAAGTTAGTTCTGATCATATCCTCACCACCCAGTCTCACAACAGGCGTATCAGTGTAAACAATATGGTAGTTCAGTGAGTACCACGTCACTGACGCATTTGTAGGGTTGACAAGGGTGTTAGAAACTTCACACCAGGAGAAAATTCGATCAAGTTCATTCTGTAACGTATTGGTAGTCCCCTATACTTCTTTATCTGCCGATATACTAGAATATCATCAGCAGATGACAAAGCCCTTCCCCTCCCAACAAGGTGTTGCTCAGTGATTGTCACCGTATAAACATTTAATAAGACTGGTGATAACGGAGAACCCTGCGGTAACTCTGGACATTTTGTTGATATAATGGGATTGTTGATAAGGACAGGGACTGGTTGTCGCTTGAAGTTGTAGTTCAAGGACGTAGCCATTCCTAATGTAACACGCCTGTGTAGTTCTGCATAGATGAAATGGGAAGGTGGTCTTTGTCTACAATTAATTAGACAAGATTAGAAAAGGAGGATTGGATTAGATAGCAATTACTGATTCGAGTGACTGATTATTCGGGAAGGGTAAAACTCAGGCTGGGAGTTATCAAGAAGTTGAGAAAAACAAGAAAGCAACATTACGTTGTGCCTGTTTGTTGCACCTGAGTAATTAGATTGACACGTTTTCATTCAGTTTTGCTAGATAAAGAGGAATGTGCAATACATTTGACAAGTGAAGTCAGAGCTGAACAAAGTTAATCATACATCATATATCATACAATAGTAGCTGGCATTACTAAACGACACACGGGTCAATTTTTGCTTAAAGACGTACACAAATGTTTCTTTTGTAGAAGTTGTTTTCAAACTTTGCTTTGTTCCTACGCTGCCAAACAAGAGACCTAAGTTCTACCAAAACGATAACAGACTCTGTGTGTGTCTCTACTTGGTCGAGGGATAGTGTTTAATATAATGACGCTATACATATCTACTTTCTCTGCTGTTTTTATTGCTAGTTACTGAATGATAAGTTTTAAAACTAATGAGACAGGCCAAAGAAAAGATGATCATTCTGTTTCTTGTATGTTTCTTTCACACATTCATTCATTCATTCATTTGCATGTCCCTTGCTGAACTTTGCGTCCCAAACAGCACGCCTGTAGGCATCTCGGTTGTGAGCAAGATGGCCTGCTGCTGATGCATCCATTTGCAGACCATCAACGATGTCTTGCAGCCATCTTCGCTTTGGTCTTCCTCTCTTTTTCCCATTCTATACCCTTCCAAGACGGTCTTCTCTAGATTATCATGTCGTTTAATGTGTCCAAAATATTTAAGTTTTCTCTCTTTAATCCTCTTTACTAGCCAGCCTTCTTCAATATTAAGTTCTTATAGTATGGATATATTTGTTCTTTTTTGTGTCCATGATATTTGAAGAATTCTTCTGTAGCATTCACATTCAAAGGCATTTAAGAGTTTCTCAGCTGTTTTGTTAAGTGTCCAGGTCTCATAGGCATATGTTGCGAAGGGAAAGATGCATGCCCTTAAAAATGTATTTTTGTGGTTCTGTCTGCTCCTCTCCACAGATTCTTTATTTGTTTTACTTTCTGAAGAGCGATAGATGTCCTTCTTTTAATTTCCCTCATTGAATCTCCATTACTAGTTAGTAGTGATCCAAGATATTCAAAGCTCTCCACTTTTTCCAGTTTTTCCTCATTGATACATATTTCAGCTGCCTTGTTTGTTTTGTCAGTTTTCATCAATTTAGTTTTCTTTCCATTAAGATAGAGGTTTTGCTCTTCGCTGTTCTTACTGACTGACATAATTAGTTTTTCCATGCCTTTTTGTTTTGTGGACAGTAGTACTGTGTCATCAGCATATCTAATCTCTGGTATTTCATAACCTCCAATTGTTATGGCATCGTAATATTCTTTGTCTACATCTTCTCTAACATTCCTCTTTATATTTTCAGTAAAAAAAGTAAAGATAGTCCCATAGCAATTATGCCGTAGGGGGTGAAGCGTTAGAGACCTCATTATGCTGGGTCATCAGCGTGTGAGGTAGGGTGACCAGTTCCTTTCCTCGCTGCCTTTACTTCCCAGATTTTCTCTGGTACCCATTTTACGAGGCTGGGTCGACCTCGGGGCCGTATTGGTCGGAAAAAAAATCCTGCTCAGCTGGGGATTCGAACCTTCGACCATTTGGTTGCTAGACGAGTGCTCTAACCACTACGCTAGCCGGCCCATATTTTCAGTATACAAGTTAAATAAGTAAGGTGACAAATGCACCCCTGACGGACCCCTTGTTTTATGTCAAACCAAATTGTTGTTTCACCATTTATTCTTACTGCTGCCTGTTGGTCTAGATACAGCAGTGATGTTAATTGTATCAAATGTGTTGGAAATCCCATTTGTTTCCATTATTTCCCAAAGTTTCTGGTGTTGTACACAATCAAATGCCTTTGAGTAGTCTATAAAGGCTTAATATAGATTCACATTAAACTCTCTGCATTTCTCTATTATTAATATTATATTGAATATATGATCTCTTGATCCTCTTCCTTTCCTGAAACCATCTTGGACCATATTGACTTCTTCTTCTATTTTCTACTACCCATTATGATTTTTTAACAGAATTTTACTGGTATGACTATGATGCTTGTGTGTATATTGTATATTAGCGTGTGTATGATGCTTGTAGCATCAGTTTTGTCACAGACTTACTTCATGACAGCATCAGTCCCTCAACAAAATTTAGTAGCAGCCTCCCTCTGTTCTTTACCATTCATCTCCTGATATAAAACAAATAAAAATTCACATTTATCGATTATGTTTTCACTGATGCGAGACCTCTTAGGTTTAACCTGCTTATTCTACTGCATCATCTGCCGCTTGTCTGTCCAATTCATTGTCTCTAACCAAAAACACAACAGAATGAATTTGTGTCAGAATTTAAAACATGAAATCTCTCAAATTTTACTAGTCAGTGACGTTGGTGATATAGCACAGATGATCATGTCCCTCTACTCAGTTGTAAGTTAATTATTTCTTGTCACGTTGATGTATACTTTGCATCAACCTTTATTTTAAAACTATCATTTCAGTTAGACAGAAGCAGTTATGAAGATCTTTAAATAAAAAGACAAACACTGAAAGAAAATTGACTCCTGGAGCAAAGTTAAAAGCAAGTTTATTCATTAGGCTTCACCACATTTTGGATCATACTAATACCAAACTCTGTGCCCTGTGCACGGTAACAATACAGCCTGTGTTCAGTTAAACCAGGTGGCGCGGGGACAACCTTATCTAGGTCTGTTTTCACTTTCATAAAGATTTTAAAATTCAAGGATTAAAAATCAGACTTCGGCGTAATTGCATTCAGGACTGCCTCATATATTGCTCTGATATACACGTGACAGAATGTCGAGGAATGACAGCTTTAGCGCATGCTGCAGCATCCATCCAAGAGTATGTTTGCTAATAGTTCTCATCAAATTTTGCTTCTTTACGATGCGTTTTCTGCTACACAGTTCAGATCTCCTACCATCTCCCTTCATTTGTCGCAGCTTCAGCAATTTGTTCACAATTCCATTGTCCTTCCATTCCTGCAGTCTTTCAAATACGGCTTTAGCAATGCCCCCCTTGTCCATTCTCAGCCTGCCATTATTTTAGCCCGTCCAGCAAGTCTGTATGCCACTTCATTGCCATGTACTTCCGCATGCCCTGGATAATAAATCCACGCTAGGCCCATCACAGTTGACCATTCTTGTCATAGCAATTTTTGTTCTCAATCTTACGAAGCACACTCTGTGAATCCGTCACAATGAGGCCATGAATCACATCATGAGCAACTATCCATTCCATTGCCTCTGAAATAGCCTTAATTTCCATTCTCATGCTTGATGTGCTGCCTTCAAAGGCTCTTGAATCCTGTGCCACGACTCTTCCATTTCAATAGGCAACAAAACCCCAACCACTTCTGCTGTTCCGAGTCGCTGAGCTGTCTGTATATATTACTGTGTCGGAAGACCCACGTGATGCTGGATGAGATATTGAACCCAAAGTTCAACTGCCTCCTGTGCCCAGTCTCTACATTCGCGGCCCTTCTGTATAACAACCGTTGTTAACTGAGGTCGATGTAGCATGGCCTTGTAAGTAATGATTATTGTTGTTATTATTATTATTAATGAATATGATTATGAAAATATACCGTAAACAAAATAGTAAAATCGAACAGCGACAGAGAAAAGTGGATAGGAAAGGAAGAGAAAGGTATAAAACATCCATGACACGGGAACAAGACGCGGACAAAAGTAAACAGTGGAAACAGTGAATAGAAAAAGACAAGACTCAGTGACGCTGAGATGTAGGTAATACAAAGGAAGAACGCCAGAAAGTAGGATGGTCCACTGATAACAAATCGGTGACTGGACTTTGACACGTTTAAACAATAGAAAAGACGAATAGAAAAGGCAGACACAATGAAAAAGCCAGGACACAATAAAATCTCCGACATGAAAGAGCAAGACAATGACTTAGGTAAATAACAATTGTATAGACGAAACTGACGCAGACTGATACGCGTTAGAACTCGATTGCACACGGTTTATAAAGGAGTGACCAGCTCGGCCAGCTGACTAATTAAATATTTAGAGGCGTGGCCTATTGGACAATTGACTTACAAGAGATAAGTCGCGGGGCAGTTTGAATGACGAACAATCAGAACGCTCATGGTAACCAGTGGACATCTGAAGGATGACGTCAAAATACTTATTGGTTAATCCATCAGGCTGGACTTGAAGATAAAAAAGGTGAGTAGAGAATCAGGAAAAAAGAACGAAGAACAAAAATCAAGAAGTATGGAAGTAGAGGAGAGGAGACAGAGGAGGGAGCCCGAAGACGGAAGAATAGACAATCTAGGACGAAGAGGTACGGAAGTCCTGGAGAGAGGAGACTGAGGAGGGGGCCTGAAGACGGAAGAATAGATAATCAGAAAGCCAAGTAGGACGAAGAAGTTCGGAAGTAGAGGAGAGGAAGAAGTACGGAAGTAGAAGAGAGAGGAGACAGAGGAGGGAGATCGTCAGAACACCGTCGGCCCGGCAAGTAGCAACTGACCAGAACTACAAGAAGGATGGCCAGTTCAAATGGACAATCAAGAGTGAAGAAAGAAGAAGAACCAAGAGGACCAAGAAGTACGGAAGTAAAGGAGAGGAGACAGAGGACGGGAACCGAAGAAGGAAGAACAGACAATCTAGAACCAAGAAGAAGCAAGAAGTTCGGAAGCAGAAGAGAGGAAGAGGTACGGAAGTCCTGGAGAAAAAATAGTAGGACGAAGAAGTACGGGAATACAAGAGGAAGAAAGAAGTTCCGACCAGAACAGCCGAGAAACCATCAGATGAGAGAGATATGAACAGAAGTCCAGAGAAGAGGCAAGTAGACTTTGCTCGTTGGTACACTGCGATTGAGAGACGGCAGAGGAAGACCGTCAAAAGAAATCAGAAGACAGACAAGAGAAGAAAGAGGACGAGACGATATAAATTCAGAAGTAGTGTTGGACGGGAGATGGTTTTCAAGTGATTCAAGTGATTAAGAAGAACTGACACTTTGGAAACTTCGAGTACAGTGATTTTAGACGAGAAACTAGTTGACCACGTGTTGCAGATGTGATATAATACTGAGATAGGAAATGTTCTCGTATCAAGTGCAGAATATTGTGAATTTGAATGCTGCATGTAGAATATGATAGAGTTTGATATTGTGAGCAAATGATTAAGTGTTTCAATCCAAGTGACATAGTCGACAATACATCTTGAACTTATTTGTTAAAATAAATGAATTCAAGGAACGTTTCATCAGACTTACTCTAGATTTAGTGAAGTGGTAAAGTTTTGTGAAACCTGTGATGTGTTAATCAAAGAGCATCTTTAAGCTTACATTCTGTAATATGAAAATATTCAAGAAATATATGATACACACAACTACAATATTATATCGGTAACAAGTCAGCGTATTTAGGCAGCTCATCTAGATCGCACATTGACGTTACTGCATTCTCACCCTCAGCCATATAGGATCTGTCTCGTTTGATGCGCCTTCCCTTTATCAACCCCAGCACCCATGGAGAAGATGATCCTTCATCCCAGCAACCCTGTTGTAGGCCAGCAACCCTGATGTATGCCAGTAACCCTGATCTATGTCAGCAACCCTAATGTGTCCCAGCAGCCCCGATGTAAGCCAGCAACCCTGATGTATGCCAGCAACCCTGATGTATGCCAGCAACCCTGATGTATGCCAGCAACCCTGATGTATGTCAGCAACACTAATGTGTGCCAGCAGCCCTGATGTATGCCAGCAACCCTGATGTATGTCAGCAACCCTGATGTATGCCAGCAACCCTGATGTATGCCAGCAACCCTAATGTGTGCCAGCAACCCTGATGTATGCCTTCACCTGGGCTTACTTGTGTTTAGGCCTCACACTCAGCATATCAAGCAGAAAGCTCATGACTTAAACAGGAGTATCCCTGGTGCAACCCAGGACCAATATTATTTCATCTCTTATTTTGGAGGGATTTTTTTCTGTTTCATTTTTTTGGCTGAATACTTAAAATGTTTTGGTCCTTAATTCCATGAATATTGAGAATCCAAAGAAAGTTTTAAAAGTTGTAACAAAAATATTATTTCAACATTATTCAACATTATTTCACTTTCATAACAACAGGTTAATTACTTTAATTAATGACGTCTACAATAAATCCCTCAAACCTGTTTTTTTTCCCACAAACCTTACAATCAAAGGAACCAGAAGAACAAAAGAGACAGTCACTGATATCTGCTCTTGTTCTTCCGTTGGCTATATTCGTAAGCAGCCTGCTCTGGAAGAGCCCTTTACCCTCCGTGCTGGAAGCCTACGTCTAGCCAGCATTAATTCTCATTTCAGCTTCCTCATTCTTTGTCCCTCTCTTTGTTCAACTATAAACGGTTATATAACCATGTTCTCGTTTACTTCCTATGTCGTTTTCCCACTTTTCTACTAGACTTTCTCACCTGTTCTGTGAGTCAGCAAAAGCTTAATGGTATTATTCCCCTACTCCCGTGGCTGGTTGTCTTGACCCAGCCGGTTGTAACTCTAATTTCAGCTTTCTCCCTATAATTATTGTTATCTGTTATACCCTGCTTTAATATTCTTTTCCTCTTCTCTCTCTCCGCCCCCTACTACCATACTGGGGTATAAATATAAAGTATATAATTTATAATAATAAAACATTATTATTATTGTTATTACTTAGTCTTTTTGTTTGTCCTTGCTAAAGGCATTTTTTCCGAAATACTGAGTTGCAATTTTTGTTTTTCATAACCATTTCATTGTTCTTACCTTTTAGTGGTACCTTTTCTTCCATCTCTCTATTTGTTTTCTTAAACTACAATAAACACCTCGCATTAACGCTACTCTACTAGTAACAGTTTAAACACCTCGCATTAACTCTACTCTAACAGTTTTACCAAAGTTTAACGCAGTCTCTAGTGCCGCGGTGGCGCAGTAGTTAGTGTATTTGCTTGATGAAGGTCCCCGTTCGTTATTGCACTTGTGCAGAATTTTGCAGATCGATCGGCATCGGTGTTTTATCAGCCTCGAAAAATTGGCACCTGCGACAACAAATGCAGTGAGGACAGGTGCTGGCATCCAGGAAGAAGATGCTGTAGTGGGCTAGAAATGTGAAGGCACTGACACTTCGCACCCGAACGACAAGCAAATGCTAAGAGACTTAGATTTTTTTTTTCCCTAACTCACTGAACCGTGGCATTTATTCACCTTTTTAACAGGTGACAAAAGATGTGTTTTTTTTAATTATTGCACTTAGTGCTTCATCAGATAATTCATTTGGTGAGAGAAAACACGTTGAGGTGTACAAGTAACCGAGCTGGCTGTACACTAATAATGAACAGACAAAACTTAAGTAACGAGCGACAGGTTCATATATTTTGTCTGATAACATGATGAAAAGGGCGTGAGTCAGCAAGACTACATCCTGTTTCAGTGAATACAACTGCGGCCATTTTCTATGGTCACCTTCAAAACTGAAACTTCAAGCCAGTGTTATCGTCTGTGAGTCTTGTATATAAAAAAATCTAATATTGTTTTCTTATAGTCTTAAGATTTATGAATAATGAACAAGAAAAACCAGTGTAAAGTATCACTCAGTAAAACTATTCTGTCTTGATACTCGTTATAAAAATCTTCATCGGTTGTCAAACAATTCTCAGTTCGTAGTTACAGTGAGACTTGTGCCATCATTACGGATTAAAAGAAACTTTTAAAAGTTGTAACGAAGATATTATTTCAACATTATTCAACATTATTTCACTTTCATAACAACAGGTTAATTACTTTAATTAATGACGTCTCCAATAAATCCCGCAAACCTGTTTTTTCTTTACAAACCTTACAATCAAAGGGACCAGAAGAACAAAAGAGACAGTCACTGATATCTGCTCTTGTTCTTCCGTTGGCTATATTCGTAAGCAGCCTGCTCTGGAAGAGCCCTTTACCCTCCGTGCTGGAAGCCTACGTCTAGCCAGCATTAATTCTCATTTCAGCTTCCTCATTCTTTGTCCCTCTCTTTGTTCAACTATAAACGGTTATATAACCATGTTCTTGCTTACTTCCCACGTCGTTTTCCCACTTTTCTACTAGACTTTCTCACCTGTTCTGTGAGTCAGCAAAAGCTTAATGGTATTATTCCCCTACTCCCGTGGCTGGTTGTCTTGACCCAGCCGGTTGTAACTCTAATTTCAGCTTTCTCCCTATAATTATTGTTATCTGTTATACCCTGCTTTAATATTCTTTTCCTCTTCTCTCTCTCCGCCCCCTACTACCATACTGGGGTATAAATATAAAGTATATAATTTATAATAATAAAACATTATTATTATTGTTATTACTTAGTCTTTTTGTTTGTCCTTGCTAAAGGCATTTTTTCCGAAATACTGAGTTGCAATTTTTGTTTTTCATAACCATTTCATTGTTCTTACCTTTTAGTGGTACCTTTTCTTCCATCTCTCTATTTGTTTTCTTAAACTACAATAAACACATCACATTAACGCTACTCTACTAGTAACAGTTTAAACACCTCGCATTAACTCTACTCTAACAGTTTTACCAAAGTTTAACGCAGTCTCTAGTGCGCGGTGGCGCAGTAGTTAGTGTATTTGCTTGATGAAGGTCCCCGTTCGTTATTGCACTTGTGCAGAATTTTGCAGATCGATCGGCATCGGTGTTTTATCAGCCTCGAAAAATTGGCACCTGCGACAACAAATGCAGTGAGGACAGGTGCTGGCATCCAGGCAGAAGATGCTGTAGTGGGCTAGAAATGTGAAGTCGCTGACACTTTGTACCCGAACGACAAGCAAATGCTAAGAGACTTAGATTTTTTTTTCCCTAACTCACTGAACCGTGGCATTTATTCACCTTTTTAACAGGTGACAAAATATTTTTTTTCATTATTGCCCTTAGTGCTTCATCAGATAATTCATTTGGTGAGAGAAAACACGTTGAGGTGTACAAGTAACCGAGCTGGTTGTACACTAATAATGAACAGACAAAACTTAAGTAACGAGCGACAGGTTCATATATTTTTTCTGATAACATGATGATAAGGGCGTGAGTCAGCAAGACTACATCCTGTTTCAGTGAATACAACTGCGGCCATTTTCTATGGTCACCTTCAAAACAGAAACTTCAAGCGAGTGTTATCGTCTGTGAGTCTTATATATAAAAAATCTAATATTGTTTACTTACAGTCAAGATTTATGAATAATGAACAGGAACAACCAGTGTAAAGTATCACTCAGTAAAATTATTCTGTCTTGATACTCGTTATAAAAATCTTCATCGGTTGTCAAACAATTCTCACTTCGTAGTTACAGTGAGACTTGTGCCATCATTACGGATTAAAAAAAAAAAAATGTCTGTGCCGCAGTTAAGCATCGAATTTTTATTATTTAGTATTTTCAAGTCCTTCCTGATTTACTTTCATTTGTTTATGAGAATAGTTTGGAAGACTTCTTAAACATAACAGTTTTGTTTCAAATTTGTATAGAAATAAATAAATAAAAAACATGTCTTCACAGAGTTTAATTAACTCTTTGTATACTGGAGGTGTTTCCCTCAAAAGACCAAGGGGGGTAATTTCACAATGTGGAATGGGATGGTTGTCACATTTAAAAGTATGACAAAGGCATAATCTGATCTATAGTATCATATATTATATGTTAATTTGAAGAAGAAAAAATAAATTTTGTTTTTCTAATACAATTTTTTACATTTTGTAAGTACACACAAAAAAGAGCTAAGAACTGAGAAGAAAGAATGGAAAATGAAGGAATTAAATTAATTTTTTGTCACTTACCCATCAAATTAATCCACTGTAGTTGGTCATATAACTCCATAATGAATAAAAATGTACGCAAAGACCTTTTCTTCACATATCCTCCAAAATTTACATGAAAATATACACTAGTTATGCATTCACAGCAAACTAAAAACACCAAGTGGGTAGGTAATATTTACATGAAAACAAGTGGGCGGGCGTTGACTAATATATACAAGAAAACAGGCCATTGTGTTTTTTTGTTGTTTTTTTTTAATTTGAAGCATTCTACAACATTAAATTTTTTAAATTACACAGTCTCCAGCATTACTCATTGTGATATTACAGCTAGTACTAGCAAAAAGCTATAATTTTAACAACCTGTGACAATTTCTGTGCATAATACACTACAAAAGTAATAGTAGCAGTTTCTTCAATAGTAGTAGTAATAGTAGTAGTAGTAGTAGTTGTAGCAGCTGTATCTGTTAGCATTGTGGTGGTGGTGGTGGAAGTAATAGTAATAGTTGTAGTTGTAGAAGTAGTAGTAACAGCAGCAGCATCAAATGTGCTTAAAAGTTTTGATAAAGCTTCTGTTTCAGAGAAAAAAGAAAAAAAACCTCACATAATTAAGAAATCAGATAAAACCGGGTAGAATTTTGTTTAGATGTGCAAGTCTTTATGGACCGGCAACAGTTGTAAACATGACAAAGCTTTTACATTGAGGAAAGAAGTTACGTTGGGAAGAAAGAATTCTGAAGGAGTATAAAAGTTCTGTTTTTGTTCTGCAGCTCATATTTTATTCAGGGACAGTACCATCCCTGTAGTTAGTTTGTAAATGGAAACTATAAACTATGTTTTGAAAGGCTTAGAACTACATGGAAAATAGAAGTTATGAAAATGCTTCAAGACAAGGGATACACAGAGAAAGAAGTAAAGAACAAATCCAAGAATAGGGCAGACTGGATAAACTTTATGCATGGCCTTTACACCAAAAGGAGTGATGGGCAATGGTGATGATGATAAAGTATAATGGTAAATTGTCTACTATAATTTATAATGTAAATCAAATGTTTGAACTTTAATTATACTTCAGGTTTATGCAGTTTTCTTTGTATTTCTTTACCCACTGTATTGCTTGCTGTACATTTACTACCATAAACAGCACCAATAACTGAGGAAAAATAATAAGATGGCCATGTGAAAGTCACTCAGATAATTACATGTCACTCAAATAATTACATGTGAAAGTCATTCAAATAATTACATATGAAAGTCACTCAAATAATTACACGTGAATGCTTATTTTTTTTTAGGGCAGTCTGTGACAGATGAGAAGAAGTGATAATTTAGATTCAGCTCTGAGTGACAAATAAACATATTTCAAAGCTATCTGTTAGCTGCCTCTGGCAAATGAACAAATTTTACAGTTCTCTTTCCTGCTCCTGTCAGAAATAGTGTTTAATATATACACATAATGTATGGCTATTTCTCTGACCACAGCTTCCAGTGATCATCTTCTTGACTGTAGCACTTCTGTTACAGGACAAAAAGTAGAATGTCTGGTACATTACATCTGCTTGAGCTGGTACAGGACATTTCAAGTACATACCAAGCTTAGCTAGCTCACACTATTCTGGCTTCTTTATATATAGTGACTGGAAGTTTGAAACATCCATTAATATATTCTTCATAGATAATTAATAAGTAGCACATGAGCAGCTGAACTACAACAGAACAATTAACATGTACCGAAGAACAGCTCTGCTACAATAGAATAATTAACATGTAACAAAAGAGTAGCTGAAGTAATGCATATACTGATAGTCTGTAAATGAGATAAGAAGGTCATGGACACAGACCAGACAATCTGAAAGAGGTATGCAGCCTTTCATCTCAGATGGAAGTACATCCTGAGTTCTTGACTCCCAAAGAATACATTATACAGAAGAAAGAGGAATACATAAAAGAAACACCAGAAAAAATGTACATGAAAGACTGCTCTTGCAATTCTTATATATCTTATATCTTATATCCTTCCTGTGCCGTTAAATGTCACATAGGCTAGCAAGATAGTTCGCCAGTTTTTCCTGTCTTTGGCGAGTCTTTCAACCTCATCAAGGGATTTTATGCCTGTTAATTTGGCCTCTCTTAACAATGATCTCCTCAGAGTTTCACATGGTCTGTCTCTTTTTCTTCGGGCTGTTGTGTTCCACTTGATACCTTGTTTTGGGATTCTCTGATCATTTCTTCTCATCACATGACCAACATATGTCCATCTCCTTTTCCTGATCACTCATGAAACTCGTTGTTGTTCAGTCATCTGTCTTATCTCTCCATTGTTCTTGAATTCATTCCACTTGATGCCGAGTATTTTTCTTAGGCATTTGTTTTCAAAAGAGTCTAATTTCTTGTCTATTTCTTTAGTTGTTTTCTAGCTTTCACATGCATAAATGAGGGTGGATATTACATTTGAATTGAATAGTCTTAACTTGGTTTTTGTGCTTATAACTTTTGAATGCCATATGTTCTCAAGTATCTTGAAGATCAATGCTGCTTTTGCAATTCTAATTCTAACTTCCTTTCTGGTGTCACCATCCTGGTCTATGTAGCTGCCAAGGTATACAAACTGATTGACTTCTTCAATATCTGTCCCTTCTATGTGAATTTTTCCATTTTGATTAATGGGAAGTTTCATTATTTTTGTTTTGTGCTTGTTAATTTCAAGTCCTATTTTGCTAGTCAGTGAAGACAGATATCTGTTTCGTCTTGCATGGAATTCACGTTGTTACTGATAAGAGTTATGTCATCAGCAAAATCAAGATCTTCTAGTTGGGTCTCATGCACCCAGTCATGTACTCTTGTAACAGCACATAATAAAAAATAAATGAATTATAATTTTGATGGTTGCCTATCAGACTTAATGCCATTGGCAGCTACAAACAATTGAATGAGTAGGTTAAGCCTAAGATATGGGACATCAGAGCTATTCTTAAACATAGATTTTTGTTTTATTTACTTTATATCAGGACTTGGATGGTGTAGATCAGAAGGAGGCTGGCTACTAAATTTAACCGAGGAACTGGGTGATGACTAATTTAGGAGAGCACACGTTACAGTTGTCATTCTTTTTGATAGATCTTGTATTTTTATGTTTTATTTTCTGGTTTGATTGTATGATTATTTCTGCATTTATCTGTCCTCAGACAACAATGGAGAATAATTCAGGGATTTTTCAGTTGTCAGATGATGCTATTACAAGTGAGACAATGATCACAGACAAAGATATTACTACTCAAGTTGATGTAAATGAAAAAATTGATCTGAAGCTTGCCATAGAACAAGGAAACAATGTGGCTGTACAGAAACTTTTGCAAGCTGGTGCTGATGTCAATAAGACCTACAGCTTCATGCGGACGCCACTAATGTTTTCTGCTGAGAAAGGAAATGTTGAAATTTTGTTGGTCTTATTAAAGGCTAGAGCTAAACTGGATCTGTTAGATGACACTGGATGGACAGCACTTATGTTAGCAGCAAAAGCAGGTCACACAGAATGCGTGGAGTGTCTCATCAAGAGTGGAGCAAGACAGGAACTACAAGACAGAACAGGCAAGACTGCGTTGATGTTGGCCGCAGCTGGAGGCCACTGTTCATGTTTACAAAGTCTTCTAAAAAATGCGGAGAAATGGAAAGATCTACAATGTAAATTGGGGAAAACTGCTCTTTTTTATGCTGTAGAAGCCTTGAGTGAAAACTGTATGCATGAGCTGATAAAGTCAAGGGCAAACATAAACCTTATGGATGTATCAGGCATGACTGCACTGATGCATCTTATAACAAAAAAGAATAAGTCAGATAGTGCCAATAAATATTTAGAGATTCTCTTGAAGGCTGGTGCCAGCATTTGTGTCACTGATAAAAATGGTATGACTCCATTTATGCATGCTGCTAGGTCTGACAGATCAGCTATTTTTTATGAATTAATACGAGCTGGATCTGATATTCATGTGACAGATTGTCGAGGAATGACAGCTTTAGCACATGCTTCCTCTAAAGGAAATTTTGAGTATGTCAAGAGATTGATCGATGCTGGTGCTGACATTAATGAAACTGATCACAATGGCAGAACAGCATTGGGACATGCAATATGCCAACATTTGGACATTGAGCTTACAAGAAATTTAAATTATTGTGATGAATCTGTCAGAAATCTCTTTATTAATGAATATATCATGCTGTCTTTCAATAATAAGTCTAGTGTAGAAGATATATATAGGACAAGAAAATATCTCCTAGATCATGGTGCTGATGTCAATGCTCAGGAGAAGTCAGGATTGACAGCTTTAATGTTAGCAGTACGTGAAGCAGACACAAACATACTGTCAATGCTGATCAGTCATGGTGCCCACATTAATATGACAGACAGTTATGAACAATCTGCATTGCACCATGCTATTGGTTACTTTTCAGGTGATAAACAAGGAGCAAATGCCAGATTCTTGTTAGAAAATGGAGCTAATCCTAATCTGACAACTGCAGGAGTAAAGTCACTAATGAGTAGAGCTTTAAGTTGTGACATCACCTTATTAAAGTATCTGCTCAAACAAATTGCAGAGCCATTTATTGACTGGGAGGATTTCATCTCCATGGTGAATGACACAGACAAAAGAAAACTACAATTATTAGTTCTAAATGGCATAATGCCATCTGTGAGTGACTTTCATGTGCACTATAAGTACCATTTTTGGAGAAGTCCTTCTGTGCTTGTAACTGCTCTGGGAGAGTACCAACTGAATGCAGCCAAGTTCTGCTTAGCAGTAGGATACCTCAATGCCAATGATACCATTCGCAGGAGGTGTTATTACAAAATCAGAACTTGTACTATTATATTCAGATATGGACAATCACAGCTACGAGAATTCTATGATGCTGTGTACTCCCAGCCATGGCCACTTGTCAAACTTTGTTTTGTGGCTGTTTCTTCTATCATGGGTGCCAGTCCTGACAGGAAAAAGAGAGTCAGACAATCTGGGCTTCCTGACCTACTCCAGAGAATGCTGTTATTTAAGGAGCCAATATCAAAACTCTGTGTGAGCCAATGGGACTCCATTCCTTTCTGTTTCAGCCCTAATGATTATGAAAATCTCTCCCACCCACGCCCACTTTTGTTATATTGGCCTTTTGGACGAGTTCTAGTACCATGTGGCTGTGGTATGTGTGGTGATGATGGTGTAAAATTTTGTTAGTTTCATAAAATTGTATAAGATAAATCAGATGTTACAGGTATACTTTGGTAAAGTAAAATAGTCAGCCAGGCATGATACTGACCACATCACACTTTCATATGCCAAAGGTCATGAAAATACAAGGCTAACTATGTATCCCAAATGTGTGTTAATAGCATGGAAATGGGGATTTTACTTTTTTTTTTTTTTTAACAGTAACAAAGTGATGAAATCAATGTTTGTAATTTTCTGAGAGAACTGTTTTAAATTCTCCTTTGTGTGCTTAAAGTTGAATTTGCTGTTAATGACTCTTGTATTATTAAACTACATCAGGAATCTAGCCCAGTAATAATTTTTGATACTAACAGAATAATAATTCATTAAGAATGGTGGAAGAAACAAAACAGGAAGTAAGTAAGTAAGTAAATAACTGGCTGAGGATTTGTTCTCACATATTAAATTGTCTTATCTGCACATACGACTTGTGAACTTTTTACATTTTATGAAAACCACAATACTGACCATGAACAGAACTGTGACAACACTGACCATCAACAGAACTGTGACAACACTGACCATCAACAGAACTGTGACAACACTGACCATCAACAGAACTGTGACAACACTGACCATGAACAGAACTGTGACTATACTGACCATCAACAGAACTGTGACAACACTGACCATCAACAGAACTGTGACAACACTGACCATCAACAGAACTGTGACAACACTGACCATAAACAGAACTGTGACAACACTGGTCATCAACAGAACTGTGACAACACTGACCATGAACAGAAATATGACAACACTGACCATCAACAGAACTGTGACAACATTGACCACCAACAGAACTGTGACAACATTGATCATCAACAGAACTGTGACAACACTGACCAGAAACAAAAATATGACAGTAACTTTTCATAAGCAACAAATTTCATTCATTAAGTAGTAACACTCATTTATTGCCTGACATGTTTAACATATATTTGTGACACTTTTTCTTGTCATTTGTTCTCGAGAAGAATGTGGGTTATTAATTTTATTAGCCTTTACCTTCAACATATTTTGTTTATTATATTTATACTAGAATACTTTTATAAATATTATCACATTACTCTCTTAATCATTTATGTGATTAAGCTATATTTTAGGAAACAGTGAATAAAAGACATTGTTTAGATATGCCATTATAGCACCAGCTGAGTGAAATATAGAATTTTATTTAATCATTAAAAGCTGCATCTTATTACTTTTTTTCTTTTTTGATCCAAAATGTTGAAAATTGTCAAAGTTAAATCTTATATTTAGGGTGAAAAAAAAAATATTCCAAATGTTAATATGAAAAATATGACATGTTTTATTTCATAATCACTCAAAACATTCCCTTCTGCTTCAACAGGAAATGAAAGGAAACAAGATCTCATCAAAGTACACTTACTTTTCTTATGTTTCCCTGCTCTCCTTTTCCTCTTAATCCTGCCATAATGATTACTGTTTCTTCTCCACTTCTATCTGTTTAACTCCTTATAATCCATCCATGATGATTCCTATTTCTTCTCCACTTCTGTCTATTTAACTCCTTATTTAGATGCTGCTGCTTCATCGACCTCAGAGTTTAAACTCCATTTCACTGTCAATGGTTCTTTAAAAAAAAGACATAAAAAGGGTTCCGGAGCATTGAAGTCATCACTTCAAGCATACGAATGGAAATTGAAGCTGTCTTGATGGCAATGGAACGTGTAGCTACCCACGGTGTAGTCCATATTGTCATTGTGACAGATTCACAGAATATGCTTCATAAGATTGAGAAAAAATTGCTTTAACAAGAATGGGTTCATCTGTTAAGCCAGTCAACTGTGATGAGCCTAACATAGCTTTGTTGTTTCAGGACATGTGGGAGTACATGGCAATGAAGTGGCAGTCAGACTTGGTGGGCAGGCTAAAATAAATGGCAGGCTGAGAATAGACAAGGACGACGTTGCTAAAGCTGTAATTTAAAAAACTGCAGGAAAATGAAGAGCGGGAATGCAAGAACAATGTAATTTTGAAGTGATTGCTGGAGCTAGAACAAATTAAAGGTGCTGGTAGAAAGTCTGAACTGTGTGGCAGAAAGTCCATCACAAAGAACCAATATTTGATGGGAACTTTTAGCAAACATACTCTTGGATGGAGGCTGTGACATGCATTGGATTATTTATGGATGGCAGAGTCTGATTTTAAACCTTTGAATCTTCAAACCTTTACTTTTCTTATTTTACCAGGGCAAGATAAAACTATATGTAATTATAGTAAATGTGACCAAAGATGGTTTTAAATTTAATTCAGTAGTTGATGAAGACTGGTGCTGTGACATATTTGTTTCAGTGAGGTTTACTTTACATTTTCTGACAATAATAATTTTTTTTTTGGATTTATCGAACAACTTTTTCAAATGTTAATTGTTCTTTTGCATTTGATGATGTCAGTAATTTAGTGCCTTAGAAATTACTGATAAATTAAAATTACTATTTCTGTATAAAATGAATCCAAAAATATATGTTAAACAGAGCTGAAATTATATGACCTTGTAAGCCAGAATAATCACATTGTATTAAAACTTGATTATAGTGAAGAACATAGTCTGTGAGTCTTAGACATTCATTTCTGTATCCACATTCTGTATACTTGGACATGTTTTAATGTCATGCATTAATTTTTATATTAATAATGACATCTCAGTTTTAGTTACAAAAACCAGTTCCACATTTGTGTAACTGGTCTTTGTCTTGGTAGTCACTTTCTTTATCCACCTCAGCAAAGAGTCTCTGATATTTGTGTTGGTGCTATCAATTGACACGAATTATAAATGTCTTGAAACTGAACAGACTATGCTGGTTGGACCATGCAGAAACAATGGAAGAGAACAGACAAATGAAAATTATGTATGCACAAGAGATGAGGGAAACAAGACCATCTAGTCAGAGATGGAAAGACAATATAGAAGAGGATATTAATGAAACTGGTGTCACCAACTGGAGAGAAAAGATTAGGAATAGAACGAACATATTTTACTCTCAAAGGGTTAAGAATTGGGCACGCTGGCCCATCTGATATTCTCACCTTCATCATACAGCTTTCACTCAGTCACAGTCATTCAGCATTTATTAATGAGCATAATAATCATGAGAAAGGAAGTTATGATCAGAATTGCAAAAGCAGCATCAATCTTCAAGAATCTTGAGAACATATGAAACTCAAAAGTTATAAGCACAAAAACCAAGTTAAGACTTTTCAATTCAAATGTAATATCCACACTCATTTATGCATGTGAAAGCTGGAAAACAACTAAAGAAATAGAAAAGAAATTAGACTCTTTTGAAAACAAATGTCTAAGGAAAATACTCAGCATCAAGTGGAACGAATTCAAGAACAATGTAGAGATAAGACAGATGACTGAACAACAACCAGTCTCATGGGTGATCAGGAAAAGGAGATGGACATATGTTGGTCACTTGATGAGAAGAAATGATCAGAGAATCCCAAAACAAGCTATCAAGTGGAACACAACAGGCCAAAGAAAAAGAGGCAGACCGCGTGAAACTCTGAAGAGGACACTGTTAAGAGAGGCCAAATTAACAGGCATAAAATCCTTCGATGAGGTTGAAAGACTCGCCGAAGACAGGAAACATTGGCGATCTACTTTGTGAGCCCTATGTGACATTTAACGGCATGGGAAGGATATAAGATATAAGATAAGATAATAATCATGAAGACACAATTAAATAATTACATAAATAAACTTATCTCTTTTCAATATGCTCTACACTCTGATTTATACAACAAAATGAAATAAACTTGCATTCTTACATTCATTCAAAACTAACAAATTTATAGAAAAGCAGTATAAAAAAAAGTACAACAATCAAGCCATACTTTAAACTGCTTTAGATTATGCTTAGGGAGGGATATAGTCCATATTAAACAGATGTTGACAAAGTTTGAAGTTATAAGAACGAATGTTACTTATAGGTTTTACATGAGTTGGTAGGGCTTTCCAAAGGTGGGCAGTTGGGAAGATTTTTTAAACATGTCAAGCCTTGGTTTTGGGAGAATACAATTGCTTAAGATTTGAGCATTTTTTAGGTTGGACTTGAACAATGACCACAGATAAGGAATGGAGAGAATGGAATCGAACTTTATCTGCACCAATGAGCCTTAGTGGCTTGGAAAGCTGAAGAACAAGAAGAAGAAGTTATCAGTTGACAATCTAGTTACTCATTTTACATTTATCACTTATGTAGAAATTTACGTATGTAGATTTGACAAATAATATGTCTATAATTTTTACTTTACAAGTCGTATAAAAACTGTTAAGAAACAGCATCATCATATGCTGATAGAAGTTTTACAGGACACAAGCAATTTTCATAGTTTTTTAAAATATTTTTTAAAGTTTCCAGTTCTCTGTGTTTGATATTAAATTGTAAATGAATGAGTGAGAATGTGTTTTGAGTAGAACATTATCTTGCTATTAATAATACTGTGAAAGAGATAGATACTGTGACAAAACAGAATCTGTAATAAAGATAAGTCTGCAACAAAACTGATGCTGTCATAGAGTAAGTCTGCGACAAAACTGATGCTGTCATGAAGTAAGTCTGTGACAAAACTGATGCTGTCATGAAGTAAGTCTGCAACAAAACTGATGCTGTCATGAAGTAATTCTGCAACAAAACTGATGCTCATGAAATAAGTCTGTGACAAAATTGATGCTGTCATGAAGTAAGTCTGTGACAAACTGATGCTGCCATAAAGTAAGTCTGTGACAAAACTGATGCTGTCATGAATTAAGTCTGTGACAAAATTGATGCTGTCATGAAGTAAGCAATAAAACTGATGCTGTCATGAAGTAAGCAATAAAACTGATGCTGTCGTGAATTAAGTCTGCAACAAAGCTGATGATAACATGAAGTAAGAGGTGGCTATATTTCCTTCATGGTTTTTGTTCCTGAAAATAGTCAACATCTTAAATGAGCCTCAGCACAAAATAAATTCTCTTAATTTAATCAGTAATTGTTTCATATCTTTGCCACATATTTCTCATATATTTATTTTTTTAGTATGATGTACAAAGAATTAAAAAACAGTGGTAGCTAAAGTTGACATGATGCAAATGTTCAGTCATTATGTCACATAAAGTACAGACAAGCTCTGCTTGTGGTCAAATTGGATAGCACTGGCCAGGGTCAGTGAATATATAGTTTAACCTGTGGCTTAACGGATAAAACATCAAACTCTAGGGCCAAATATTGTAGCTTTGATAGGAAGATTTAGTCTGAGACCAAAGGATTTTAACACTCTGGCCACCACATTCAGCGGATCAATTCAGTCTCCATCACTCAGTTTTTAAGCGTTCATCTCCGAGGCAATGTTACACAACATGAACAACCACCCGGATATTATCTGATATTTTATCAATTCTCTGACATTTTATCAGTTGGAACTAAGTCTGTAGAGCTCAGAATGTGCTGAAATCAAACATCTTATTTTCCGTAAAAGAAAAGCTGGATAGGAAGTTGCTCAGCGCTGCATCACTAGTCTAATTATTATTCCCCCCCCCCCCCCCCCCTAGTCAGTTTTTTTCTTTTTTTCAATACAGTAATCGAAAGCATAACTAATGATCTTTTATATTTCTTTGGTAACAGACGATTTGAAAATCTCATAAAAATATAAGACAATATATAATTAAGACAGACACACACTTTATGTTGTGAATTTTATGATCCATGGCCGTCAAATGCTGCCAAAAATTTCACTGCTTTAAATAATAAGTTACGTCCCTTCGCATTTGCATGCCATGAAAGGTGTGAAGTTTTAGTGCCTTCAAGATTTTGTTCTCTCACATGAAAATTGTTGCCATGACCAGCTTTGTTTTTTAGAAGAGAAAGTTTGGAAATGCACAAACAAACCATGCTGTTATGGATAAAGAAATCTGTAGTAGCGATAAATATGATTAATTTAGTTTCAAATCACTCTGATAACTTAACATTTAATATTAAGGATCACATGTAAATTGCTAGAATATTTAAGATGTATTCAGTTCAAGGATAAAACATTCTCTTATCCAGCTGCTGATTCTAAGAGTCGGGCATCTGCAGGCGTCCAACGATCTTTTCAGTAGCGAAAATTAAATGTTGCATTTGATTCTAAAAAAAAGTACATTTTGTCTGAATGTCTACAATGAAGAAAAAGAAGAAACAACTGATTTATCTACAAATTAGGATATTTTTTCTTTTGTGTTTTAAAAACATTTAGATTTTATGCAGTCTGAAAGTGCAAAATGATTTGAAAGTCAAAGTATTTAAAACCATTGTCAATCACTGTGATGTAGTTTTCTGTGTATGTAAAGACAATAAGTTTTAAATCTACAGTTTTGAAAATAAACATTTCACGGATTATTCTTCCAACAATCACCGAATATCATAATCTTGATTGATTTCTCCAGAAACATTTTAGGCACAGTAGACTGTATATTTCATTGTTCCGTTGCTATGTAGTCCACATTTAATGTTGTCCTCCCATCATGTACTGCAATGTCTGCATCTTGTGTGTGACCATTCATCTTTGCTGTACAGTTTATTTTGTATTATTCCTCTAATATGAATACAACACTTAGTATCATGAAAATGTCATTTATTAATTCTTACACCTTTTTTTTTTTTTGTATACGAGGCCTATTGAAAAATCTGTCTTAAACTAGCTGATAAAAAAAGTCAAAAATAAAGAAAGCAAACTTTATTACATCTTATCTTATCTTATATCTTATATCCTTCCCGTGCCGTTAAACGTCACATAGGGCTCGCAAAGTAGTTCGCCAATACATAAAATTATTACATACATAACTGCATTACCTTTCCATATGGTCGCCACCCAAATTCAAGCATATGTCGTACCCTGTCGGCAACTTGTGCAACCGCATCTCTGGTTACAGAACGGCGGAGGCGGAGTATCCAGTCTGTAATTTACTGTCCGGCTCCTAGTTAGTTTCTAAGCGCTAAAAAAATTTAAGCTATCGTTTAAGTGCTAGGTAACCAGTCAGACCTTTTTTTTTAAAAATGAACTTTATTGTCAAAAATCAGTACATGACATATTTTATAAATAACAATTATGATCAACAGCTTGATATGAAGACGAAAGTGATGTGTAATGAAGTTTACATTACCACGATGGAAGTTCTGGAGATAACAAGTTCTAACGTACATTGTGTGTGAGTGACAACACTGAGATTGTTTATCGTTATGATTTATGGTCTAGGTCATCATCATGGCACTCCGGACATGTCCATAGGTGCTCAGACCCCCCACACCCCCTCACTATATCCATCAGCGTTCTGTGGCGGATAGTACCTTAAAGTAGAATGGTACAGTATGGTATGTGCCAAGACACGGCAATAATTAAAGTAGAATGGTACAGTATGGTATATGCCAAGACACGGCAATAATTAAAGTAGAATGGTACAGTATGGTATATGCCAAGACACGGCAATAATTAAAGTAGAATGGTACAGTATGGTATATGCCAAGACACGGCAATAATTAAAGTAGAATGGTACAGTATGGTATATGCCAAGACACGGCAATAATTAAAGTAGAATGGTACAGTATGGTATATGCCAAGACACGGCAATAATTAAGTAGAATGGTACAGTATGGTATGTGCCAAGACACGGCAATAATTAAAGTAGAATGGTACAGTATGGTATGTGGCAAGACACGGCAATAATTAAATTAGAATGGTACAGTATGTTATGTGGCAAGACACGGCACTAATTAAATTAGAATGGTACAGTATGTTATGTGCCAAGACACGGCACTAATTAAATTAGAATGGTACAGTATGGTACATACCAAGACACGGCACTAATTAAATTAGAATGGTACAGTATGGTATATGCCAAGACACGGCACTAATTAAATTAGAATGGTACAGTATGGTATATGCCAAGACACGGCACTAATTAAATTAGAATGATACAGTATTGTATGTGCCAAGATACGACACTAATTAAATTAGAATGGCACAGTATCTCTCTCTCTCTCTCTGAACCTTAAGTGCCCAGGGCACATGGGGCTTCCGCAAGGGTTTTCCACAAATGCCTGTCTTTCGCCTTTTTTTCTGCTCTTGCCCAGGTGAGCCCTCTGTTGCTCAACATCCTTTCTGTTGTTCTTCTCCATGTCTCTTTTGGTCTACCCTTACTTCTGCTCCCCTGTGGTGTCCATCTTAGTGCTATTTTTGGTAGTGAGTTGTCAGTCATTCGGAGCACATGTCCCAACCATCGCCAGCGTCTTTCCTCAATAATTGTTGTCAGTGGTTTCATCTGCATTTCTGCCAATAAGATGTTATTTCTTATGGTGTTTGGCCAAAATATTTTTTTAATTCTACGTAAACATTTAGTCTGGAAAGAATTCAACTTGTTTTCTATGGTTTTGGTGATTTTCCAGCATTCACTTCCATAGAGTAGTACACTTAGAACACTACTCTTAAATATCCTGATTTTCAATGGCACAGTATGGTATGTGCCAAAAGACGGCATTCATTAAAGTAGAATGGTACAGTATGGTATGTGCTAAGACACGACACTAATTAAATTAGAATGGTACAGTATTGTATGTGCCAAGACACAGCACTAATTAAATTAGAATGGTACAGTATGGTATATGCAAAGACAAGGCATTATTTAAAGTACAATGGTACAGTATGGTATATGCCAAGACACGGAATTATTTAAAGTACTTCGCAATTTTGTAAAATACCCACCCTAGTGATAAACTGTACTACTTTTTCTTCCTCTATCTACTGGTATCATCTGAGGAATTTTAATGTGTAAGTGAGAACGAACACACTCAACAGTTTGAGAACCACTAACACTCAAATTGATCATAGCAATTACACATATTTATTATGGGGAAAATGAGTGGTGAATAAGTGAGGATGTAGCAATAAATTGAGTAAACAGATGAACAATCCAACTCCCCTCCCCCGACGAGAACTAGTTCGCCATGTAAGGAGGGAGTGTGCAACAATCACTCTCAGCTAGGAAAAAACAGGCATTAACATGATGGAATAAGAGCCAACTTACTAACTCACTGAAAATTCCATGGATCCTTACATGCAACTTCACATCACCAAAAATATCGGAGTTAAAGTCCTAAAAAATCTCAGTAGAACTAATTCACATTTCTTCAGTTACAAACTATTTCTAACAACTCGTAGCTGCATCAAAAATTTACACATTGGATCCATGAGGAAAAAAACTAACAGTTCACATCCTAGCATCCTATCTGAAACATCCTTCTCAGTCAAACTCTACATAATGAATTTTCAATCGTAATAAATCTCCAACTACTAATCAGTCTAATCCGTATCATAATCCAACGTAAGAACTTGGTCCTTAAATATGAATCACAATTTCTATTTCTATATCTTCCCAAAGATTCTATTTTGTGGAAGATGAAAACCGTGATTAAAAAATGTCTGCCTAAAATCTCAATCTGTGCAAAAATGATCTGTTTATGACTTTTGACAATAAACTAAAGCAACAATCCTATTTTAAGCTTTTGTGCAACTAAAAGTAACGAATTAAACAAACATGTCCTAAATAACTTTAGTTAACTGTAAAAAATTCCGTGCCTGGACATGACAAGAAATGGCCTTCAAAGTGTCGAACCTGACCTATAGTCGACCTGTACTTAAAAAAATAGCTAAGGGCGCTAACCACTACGTCAATCTACCAAATAAATCCCTGATTAACTCCCCTATAAAGTTAAATAAAAGATAGAATTCCAGAATTAAGAAATTCTGTTATAACATGTCCTGTGTTGGCTGACAAGTTATTTCGCATGTCCAGTATGCCTCTCGTTCCTGGGCGTGCCAGTCTGTATTCAAAACTCTTTCAATCTAAACAGCGATGTGGATTCTCTGCCCTTGAAGTCCTCCACTCTGCCTATCTCTCTGAGCGCGTTAACAGTATCAGCTCGATCCAGTGCTTGTCTATCTGAGGTGATTGCAGAGCCAGCCAGGCTATCAGCTCTCTCTTTTCCCTTGATTCCCACATGCCCAGAGACATAGATGAAGGTGACTCTGCGAATAGTTGATCTCTGCATTGACCCAAACCACTACCTGCATATAGAACCTGCCTTGACCTTCTGGATCATACTCAATGAATCATATATGCAGGCGCGGGTGAAGTCATGTGACTCCAGCCACACGAAAGTTTTCATTACCGCCATCACTTCCATCGTCATGCTGCTTGTGGTCACAGGGAAGGCACGCCGAAAGTGCTGTGAATGCCCCTGCACTCCTTTGTTATTGTACAACGGACAGATCTGTGTAAATAATAACATCTGCCTCATTGGCGTTTTCACTGATAAGGGCGTTGACCTCAGCATTCACAACAAGTGGATTCTGCTCACTGCCTCTCTTGTCAAGCAAACATCGACATCGCTGATATGCAAGAAGGCACAGGTACCTTTTCATCGCCGGAGTTGATGATGTTGGGTTCACAGACCTGCTTGACGGCATCTTCTGCACGACCCATTCATTATTTGCCCCTCTTTAGCCTGTCTCCCTTTTCTTTGAGGAGCTTGATGCAATGGATGCTTTTTGTTTGCACACGCGCCCTCCAGATCTTGGTTCTGTGATTCATGGTGGGGAAATCAAGAAGGTATCTCAACGTTACACAAGAAATGTCTCTACTATACCCTAAGATAATTCGCATGGGTTCATTTTGCACCTTTTTGAGTTTTTCGATCTGAGCAGGGCTGATAGTGAGGACGGCCAGGACGTACTCGATGGGTGCAAGAACCAGCCCTGGTACAGAAGTATTAGTAGTCTCTGGTCAATGTTAGCAGCTGCCATAAACTTCATTGCCGATATACTTTTGTGAGCTTTTGTTACTAACTGGTCAACATGTTCTTTGAAACATAGACTGAGATCAAACTTCACTTTCAAGTATGTCATCAAGTTGGCTTTGGTCATATCCTCACCACCCAGTTCTACAACAGACATATCACTATTAACAATATGGTTGTTCAGTGAGAACCATGACACTGATGCTTTTGTAGGGTTGACAAGGGCGTTAGAAACTTCACAACTGGATAAAATTCAGCCAGTTTCGCTCTGCAATGCATTGGCAGTCTGTTTTTTCCCTGTCGATACACCAGAATATCATCAGCAAATGACAAAGTCCTTCCCCTCCCAACAAGTTGTTGTTTAATGATTGTCACCGTATACACATTTAATAAGACTGGTGATAAGGAAGAACCTGTGGTAAATCTGGACATTTTGTTGATATAATGGGACTGTTGATAAAGTCAGGGACTGGTTGTCGCGTGAAGTTGTAGTTCAAGGAGGTAGCCATTCCTAAAGTAACGCGCCTGTGTAGCTGTGGAAGTTGAAGCGGGAAAGTGCGCTTTGTTAAGACTAATTAGATCAGATTAGAAAAGAAGGAGGAGTGGATTAGACAGCAATTATTGATTCGACTGAATGATTATTCGGGAAGGGTAAAACTCAGGCTGGGAGTTATCAAGAAGTTGAGAAAAACAGGAAAGCAACATTACGTTGTGCCTGTTTGTTGCACCTGAGTAATTAGATTGACAAATGTGCATTCAGTTTTGCTAGATAAAGCGGAATGGGTCGTACATTTGACAAGTGAAGTCAGAGCTGAACAAAGTTAATCTTACATCATATATCATACAATAGTAGCTGGCATTACTAAACGACACACGGGTCAATTTTTGCTTAAAGACGTACACAAATGTTTCTTTTCTAGAAGCTGTTTTCAAACTTTGCTTTGTTCCTACGCTGCCAAACAAGATACCTAAATTCTACCAAAACGATAATAGACTCTCTGTTTGTCTGTACATGGTCGAGGGATAGTATTTAATATAATGACTCTATACATATCTACTTTCTCTGTTGTTCTTAATGCTAGTTCACGAATGCGAACTTTTAAATCTAATGAGACAGTTTTGCATCCAAAGAAAATATTATCTTCCTTTTCTTGTATGTTTATATCGCGCTGTTGACTTTGGAGGCTACTTATTGTGTAGTGGGTGTCATGTTGAAAAGTAGTTATCTCTATTGCCGGTCAGATCATCATCTTGCTTAAAAGATGGCGATCGTCCGACGCCAAGTCTGGGATGTAAGTAGGCTGGTCGAAAATCTCCCTATTGAATTACTCGAGAAAAGTCTTTGTGTGGCAAGTAGCCGTGTACAAGTAGCCGAAGTAGCCGTGTACAAATAGCCGTGTACAGTCGCACATTGTTGTTCCCGAGAATGCCGGCCTTGGTGAGCATTCTGCGCCTTTTGTTTTGAGTCGATCTCCTAAAATTAATCAGCGTTTCATAATCAACCCTTGACGTTACTGTGATCCCTGGTGAAGTTCGTCAGAAATAATTCCCACGCTCTTCGGAACACTGTGCTCATTACTTGTCACTTCGAAAGTGTTTGAAACTCCTAGTCTTGCTTGGAGATTGAGAATATGTATCCACTGATTGGGGGGGGGGGGGGGCTTTACTTCGTCTCTGCATTCACGAAATGAACTAATGTCTCGTCTCCAGTCATGAGTTTCTGTCGAGAAATTCGTCTCTCTCTTCCTCGTAGCGCAGAAGGAACGTCAGACTGAGCCCATTCTTTGAGCTTTGTCAGTGTCAGTTGATTCTTTTGATACCCGCAAGATCTGTGGTAAACCAGTCTGTCTGTAAAGTTTCGAAGCAAACTAGTCCTAGAAATTTGAGGAAATTTATCACGAAGATCTGAAATCGTGAAAATCGTCGACGTTTTGAATTAGTTCATAAGTCAAGATTCAGTATTGTCCCTATCCCCACTTCGTCACACACGTCTGTGCACAAATCCGTGAATTTTCTGCACCATTCTCTCACAGAACTGTCATAAGTATTTTTATCACCACATACATGACATCTTACATCTTACACCCTTCCCGTGCCGGTGAACATCACATAGGGCTCGCATGGTAGTTCGCCAAGATTTCCTGTCTTCGGCGAGCTTTTCAATCTCATGAAGGGAAGTTACGCCCACTGAACTGGCCTTTCTTTACCATGTCCTCCTTAGAGTTCCACGTGGTCGACCTCTTTTTATTCAGCTTGTTGTGTTTCACATAGTAGCTTGTTTGCGGGATCCTCTAACTGTTTCTTCTCATCATATGATGTCCATCTTCTTTTTCTGATCTCTAATGAGACTGGTTGTTTGCTGTTCTGTCTTATCTCTGCGTTGTTCTTGAGTTCGTTCCATTTTATACCGAATATTTTCTTTAGGCATTTGTTTTCGAAAGAGCCTAATTTGTTGTCTCTTTCTTTAATTGTTTTCCAGCTTTCATATGCATAAATGAGGGTGGATATTACATTTGAATTGAATAATCTTAACTTGGTTTTTGTGCCTATAACTTTTGAATGCCATGTGTTCTCGAGATTCTTAAAGGTCAATGTTGCTTTTGCAATTCGAATTCTAACTTTCTTTCTGGTGTCACCATCCTGGTCTGTGTAGCTGCAGAGATATGCAAAATGGTTTATTTCTTCAGCAGCTGTTCCTTCTACGTATACTTTTCCTTCATGGTTAATGAGAAGTTTCATTATTTTTATTTTATCCTTGTTCATTTCAAATCCTATTTTACTAACCAATTGAGACAGGCTATCTATTTTTACTTGCATTGATTTCATATTCTCACTGATAAGAGTTATGTCATCTGCAAAATCAAGACATAGCTGATGATAAATCTCGCCGCGCCATGTATGCCTGCTTGCAAAAAAGAATTAAACTTCGAATCTCACAGCGGGCGAGATTGGCGATTACAGGGTTCGTGTTTACTCGAATGATAATGGTGCACAGTTGAACACAATGAACTATGGGTTGGTATTAAGCGAGATAACACTTTAACTAATTGCTATAGAAAGTCCGTCGTGTCGCTGTGAGAAATTAACATGTTAATTTTTACCAGCCAACCAGAAACTGATTTTGGAAATGCCCACGTGTCTCTTTCTCTTTAATTTTACAAAGCCTAGATGCAGCGTATGTTTAGTAAAAATAGAAAAGTATAAATATTGTATTACCCCGTTATATGTTGATGTGACCAGCATTTCCTATGTCGATCTTTGCCCTTCTTTCATTTACAGTCGAACTCATTTAATATTACATCGCTTTATGTCACAGCCTGGATATTGTCATAGAAATTTGTATCCCCGGCCAACTCCCATAAGCAATTAGTGGGCTTTACTTCGGTTAATGTCACCCTACTTATTGTCACAAATCGGTTAATTTTACGGTATTTTTGCACCCACAGGAGCTAAAGACCCCGCTTTGTATCAGACTGGGCGAGTACAAGATGCAGACATCTCACAAAGCGCTATTAGCTTCGCGATTCATCAAAGAAGGGGGCCTCCCGTTTGACCATCGAGTAATTGCCGCATCAACCTTTTGAAGATGTGAGCATCGAAACTCAGGTGGTGTGAATGAAAGGCTTACCACGGCCGCCATTTCGTGATTACAATCTGGCTTTTTCGGTCGTCTACTTTATCAAGACGTGGGCGATGTTAATGAATTTATAGTCGGTCGGTTAGCCGAGTAGTGTACTGTGAATCGTTTATTTTCTAATAAATTCGAATAGTGTACTGTGAATCGTTTAGCCGGTGGACTTCTCTCAGTTCACGTTGTGACAGATAATGGCTACTAAAAGCAAACGTTTTGATCTTGATTTGAGCACTATATATATATACTTTGAAGCAAGTTGATGAAAAAGTTACAAGAAAGGACATAGCGGATAAATTTGAAATTGACGTTTCAACTGTATCGAAGCTTGTTAAAAACCGAGACAAAATTGAACGAGACTTTCACTCGTCTTTAGTTAGGTCAAACTGTAAGCTAAGGCGTGCCAGTTCCTACACGGATATTAAGTGTGCTCTGCTGAAATGGTTCAAGTAGACACGTTCTGCACAGTTGCCTGTGGGCGGTCCTATGTTGGTGGAAATCGCAGAATGTTTTGCTAAAGAAACTTATATGCCTGACTGGAAGTGTTCGAACGGCTTTCTTGAGCGCTTTAAGAAACACCACAACATAACATTTAAGGTCGCTTCAGCTGAAGAGACCCGAGTTAACGCCCATGTCGTTAATTATTGGATTTCACGTTTACTAAAAATTTTGGATGCGTACAGCCCAGATGACATTTTTAACGTGGATGGAAATGCTTGTTTTATAAACTGTTACCGAACAGAACTTCGTGATGAGAAATGACACTGTGGCAAACGAACTGAAGATCGCTTAACAGCTGTCGTGTGCTGTAACATATCTAACATATCTGATTAATAGACCAGTTATCATTACACAGCGCAAAATCACTCATTTTTTTTGTACTACTACTGCTGATAAGTCAGATGCTGCTTGATTTTAGTGTTAGTCTATACTGTAAGACTAAGATTTTGTGATTAATATATTTTGTGATGAGTACATTTTGTGTCTGATGTTGATAGCTTTGGATGTTTGTTATATGTTTAATGTAGAAAATGTGAGGCGGGCGGACACACACACACACAGACACACACTCACAGACACACACACACACAAGCACGCACATAAGCACGCACACAAACACACATTGATTCAGTAAAAGCCCTTATAATGGACGCCGCTGAATGTCAATTTCGCTTAATCTCACTATATTTTCACGGTCCCGACGATGTGATATTAAGCGGGTTCGACTATATCTGTTATTCATCACAACGAGCCCCATTCTCTCTCTCTTTCTCTTCCCTCTCCTCTCTCTCTCTCTCTCTCTCTCTCTCTCTCTCTCTCTCTCTTAAGATGTCCTGTAAACGTGAGCTTTTAAAAAAAAAAGAAATGCTTGGAACTATTTATCATTTCACACATCTTGGCCTGTTGAAGACGTCTCTGCTAAGATTTTTGTTAGCTCGCTATTAATTCTTAGCATATATCCGAGGAAGGACCAATATGCAGTATGCCGAACATTCATACCAAATTAGAAAGAGAATAAAAGCAGCATACACACGAACGGAAATGAAAATATAAACAACAAAATCAGAATAGAGCTGAAAGTCATAG
The DNA here is from genome assembly GCA_009760885.1 of Achatina immaculata. NCBI lineage: Eukaryota > Metazoa > Mollusca > Gastropoda > Stylommatophora > Achatinidae > Lissachatina > Lissachatina immaculata. Next base: position 52,778,732 of record CM019717.1, on the reverse strand, counting down.
GAAAACTTAGAAAAATGTCTGTGACACAGATGCACTAAAAATAACTGAGAGAAATGGCCTTAGAATGTAAAACACAAAAACTCACAAAGTAACGGTGCTGACTTCACACAGGAGATCATGTCTGCCCATACAGTTTTACATATATTCTTTCTGTGATTCTTATTCCTGTTTTGTGTCAACCCTTCATATCACGCTGCCCCTTCAGATCTACAGAAGCTGGGGTGAAGATCTTCAAATTAAAAAAGCAAAACTCTGAAATAAATTTACTTCATTTTACATCTTCTTATCTTATATCTTATATCCTTCCCGTGCCGTTAAACGTCACATAGGGCTCGCAAAGCAGTTCGCCAGTTTTTCCTGTCCTCGGCGAGTCTTTCAACCTCATCAAAGGACTTCATGCCTGTTAATTTGGCCTCTATTAACAATGTCCTCTTCAGAGTTTCACGCGGTCTGCCTCTTTTTCTTCGGCCTGTTGTGTATTTTACATCTAGAGTTAAAGTTAAAAGCATTATCTTTTATTGACCTTCATAACTTTTTAGGGTTATGTTGTTACTAAACTCCGCTGGAAAGTATAAGGTAACAAAACATAGCCTGGTTTCTACTTTCACTACGCGAGTATAAGAAATGCCTTGATCAGGTCCGTTTCTCTGTCTACATCTACTGAGTTTCTTTCACACGTTTAGAAAGCAAGTCAAGAACATGTTTTCGTAACAGTGAAGCATACACTCGGTTTATTTGTGGATGAAGTATTTGCTCTCAGTCAACCGTATCAGGATTGGCCTTTTAAGAACCTGTTAGATTATTTACTTAACGAGTTTGAATAGATCCGTTTACTTTTATCCTAACGTGAGGTACTGCACGTACATAAGCAAAACTACATCCTGTTTCAGTGAATAAAACTGCGGTTATTTTCGGTGATCGGTCCCTTGGAACAGAAACATCAGATGAGTGTTATATCACTCAAGTAATTAATCATCCATGAGTTGTTTTCTTCTTTGTTTTAATGTTTTTTCTTCGATTTGGTTTGATATTTATGAATAATAAACTCCTTACGCGGTAAATGGAATGGAAAAACTAATTATGTCAGTCCGTAAGAATAGTGAAGAGCAAAACTCTATCTTATTGCGAAGAAAACTAAAATAATGACAACTGACAAAAGAAATAAAGCAGCTGAAATATGCATTAGTGAGGAAAAATTGGATGAGGTGGAGAGTTTTGAATATCTTGGATCATTACTAACTAATAATGTTGATACAATGAGGGAAATTAAAAGGAGGACATCTATCGCTCTTCAAAAAGTACAACTAAAGAATATGTGGAGAGCAGCAGAGAGAACTATAAAAATAAGATTTTTAAGGGCATGCATCTTTCCCATCGCAACAATTGCCCGTGAGACCTGAACACTTAACAAAACATCTGAGAAACACATAAATGCTTTTGAAAGTAAATGTATCATGGACACAGAAAAGAACTTAATATTGAAGACGGGTGGCTAGTAAAGAGGATCGCCGATGGTAAATAGTACACAATTATCAGATAAAATCATCACACTACATCTTTTTTTTTTCCTAAAAAACTCTTCATTTATGAAATCTTCCTACATTTAGAGCTATTTTGATGCAAAATAGTATACTTTTAAAGTGGAAGTCTTGTCCTTTCAGTGCTCTCTACTCTTCATTCACATCTCCTCATATTTCTCACTTTTTCATCGTCTGCGTCATCTGGGCGGATTTTGTTTAGGCCGCACGTATCCGATGGGGGTAAGCAGGGTTATATCTGGGTCATAACGCCATAAATGGTACAATATGGTACCCTGTGTGATCATGCTTTTATAACATTTCTCAGCCAATCGCCGGTTTCCACTTTATGCTCTATTACGTCTGTCTAGACGAATTTTGCGCCCGACTTTCTTACTAGGAGGGAGCCAAAAAAGCTAAGTCTATATTTTTCATCTATTTTTAGTATTTGTGCGTGCGTGCGTGTGTTGTTTCTATATGCGATAATTGAAAAAGGCTTTTTTTGTTGTATGTTCTCCATTTATAAGTATCGTCTGCCATTCTTGTTTCTTTCACTATCCTTACTCTTCGTGTCTTTTTAAAAAAAAAACTGAACCATACAGCTCCATCTACTTTCATTGCGGTCCCAGAATACTGTAGCCATCATTTTTCGGTTCGAAAGTGTGTGTTTGAATGTACTGAACACATATGTGCACTGAGTGTGCATTCACTATTTGGACTGTTACTTAGTCTCTGCGTTCACGAACTGAACCAATGTCCCGTCTCCAATCATTAGATTCTGTCGAGAAATTCTTCTCCCTCTTTCTGGTAACGCAGAAGGAACGTCCAATTAAACCCATTCTTTGGGCTTTGTCAATGTCAGTTGATTCTTTTGACAGCCACAAGATCTATGGTAAACCAATTTCTCTGTAAAGTTTCGAAACAAAGTAGTCCTAGAGATTTGAGGAAATTCATTACAAAGATCTGAAATCGTGGAACGAAGTTTTTATCAACGACTTGGTCGATGTTTTGAATGAGTTCATAAGTCAAAATTGAGTGCCGTCCATATCCTCAACTGGTTATGCATGTCTATGCACTAATCCCTGAATTTCCTGGACAATTGCCTCACAGAACTGTCACTCACATTTTATCACCACAGTCGATCTTTCCCACGCCGTGTCCTTCTTCTTGCAAAAATAATTACACCGCAGACCTCGCAGCTGGCGAGATTGGCGATTACAGTGTCTATGTTTACTCGGTAGCTAATCGTGCACAGTTAAACAAAATGGACTATGGGTTGGTATTAGGCGAGATCTTCTTCTTCTTCTTCTTCGTTCACTTCTACCACCAAAAACCGCACTGTGAACCTACTGAATTCATGCCTGTGGTCCTCGTTAGGTCCTGTGGTCCCCTGTGTGGTCCAAAATAGACCACACGAGATCCACGAAAGGACCACAAGAGATTCAGAGTGTCACAGTGCTTTAGCCTGTATTCTTGGTGGGTCTCGGAAGCGGGATTGCGTGACACCGTGGTTTTCATTGCACCAGTTTAGTCTAGGGTTGGACTTTCTCACCCGAAGACCTCGACGTGTTTAGGATATCAGTGCATCCCCGCTGGGTGAGAGGCGGTAGCCCACCCAGGCCAGAGTTGGACTTTCTCACCGGAAAACCTCGACGTGTTTTGAGATACCCGTGTATCACCGCCGGGTGAGAGGTGGTTGCCCATCCAGTCAAGGGTTGGACTTTCTCACCGGAAAACCTCAGCGTGATTAGGATACGCAAATATCCCCGCCGGGTGAGAGGTGGTTGCCTATCTAGACTTCCCTGGTCCAGTGTCTCCGACTTCAGCATTTTGCGGTCGTGGCCGCTACCCTTCCTAGTTGTGACCAGGATGGAGCTTTTGTCCAGGAGGACGAATCCTCGCCACTAGTGACTTCTACCCCTGGGTTGAGCCGGTTTAGGCATTATCCCAGTATGGGCGTGTTTGGGACGAGACCGACCTCTAGAGCAGAGGTACTGTGACATGCATAGCCTTCAAGATTCACCCCTGGTATGAGCTGGTTTAGGCAAAATTCACCAGTATGGGTGTTTATCAGGCGTTACCGACCTCTAGAGCGGAGGTGGCATGACATGTCTAGCCATCAAGTTCCACCCCTGGTGTGTGCCGGTTTAGGCATATTTCACCAGTGTAGGTGTATTTCGGACATGGGCGGCCTCTTGAGCAGAGGTGCCGTGGTATAGCTCTCGTAGCGATACTACTGGACATACCAGTTAAACTTCACTTTCCACCACCTTTTCCCATCGGCTCCACACAGCAACCTTTATTTCTTTTCCGCATTTACTTCCTTAACCGGGAGGAGCTTCATCCACGCGCGGCATATGAAAAATCTCGCCAACAGCGGCATTAGGCGAGATAACACTTTACTAGTTGCTGTAGGAAGTCCGTCGCGTAGCTGTGGGTAAATTTTAATTTTTACTAGCCAAACAGAAGCTGATTCTGGGATTGCACATGTGTCTCTTTCTCTTTAATTTTATAAAGTGTTGATGTAGCATGTGTATTGCAGAAATATAAAGTATAGCTACTGTAAGAAAATAATGCAAATTATATATTTATGTACAATAAATACCTACGATACCAAGCTTCAGTTCGTCTGTTCCAGGTCTCTTTTTATGTTGCTATTTCCTGTCCAGCGTCTCAAATTATTGGTCCGTTTCCGTATCCATAGCACACTCTCACTGATTCTCTTCTCTTGCTTAAAACCTCAGAATACAAGAACGTATGTGTGGAATTTTACTTTTTTTTTTTGCACAACAAAATTATATTTCAATGCGCTTAATATAATTAGTAAAATAATAGAGAAGGGGAAAAAGAAACAGTCTGCAATGGAAAAAAAATCTGCACAAGCAAAAGAGAAACATATTATGGACTGTTTCTATGGAACATGAACACTTTCCAGCATTCTCATACTCAACGCTGCATTTCACTGCAGTAAAGGCTCAACAAAATAAACAAGATGTACTTCTTCCACAGTGATTACTCTCAAAGTTGATCAACCTCTATTTCTCTACTCCCGATAAACTATATTATACTCATGTCAATAAAAGAAACATAAGTACTTCAAGAATATATATATATATATATACATACATATATATGTATATATATATCATAAAATATTACTTCGGACATGACCCTTTTTACAAATACCGCTCTCCCGATCATGGGCTCATACAAATAAGAAGACTCCACCCGCATCAACTAACGAACCGCGGCCGCAATTCGACCCCGATAGTCGTAACCCACAACAAGGAAAAACAAAATAAAAAGTCTATAAAAACTGCACTTTTCTTATATATAAGTGATCAAACCTGACATAACTTACCATCACCTATCTTGCCTTCTAGTGTGGAGCCTCATGTAGCTCTAAGCACTAATACTTGCAATTAAAAAAATAATCACAAAAAATCCTGAAGAAACAGGAAAAAAAAACACAAAATGCGAACACATACACATAAACATGCAGTACATGAGTCGACGAAACAAGCTGAGATCATGGCTAGAATCCACTTGGGAAGAAGTGGACCCCAGGATTCACCGAAAGGAGGAGGGGGGAGAATAATGGATCCACAGGTGACTATGCGGAAGCCACCCTGCCCGCCACAATTAATTCGAGTTCAGAACAGCGGATGCATCTGTGGCAGAAATGTAACACTCAACGTGGCATGAAGATACACAGAACGAAGAAGGGATGTGGTGGTTCCTTGCTGCCCAATACTCAACAGCGCATTGTGACGCCAGTCTCATATAAGACATTAGAAGATCTCTGTCAGGATATAAACCACAGCACAGAGAATATTCAGGCTGTCAGGCAACAGGGAGGCAGTGCAGCCCTCCAACGAGACTAGAGACAAAATTAACTTCCCACTAGCAAGTGCCAAAAGCATATGGGAAAACCTGGATACAGGATTATGCAAAGAATTGGACAAACAGCTGGGAGGGAAAACTTTGAGCAAAAACTGGAAGCATTTGGTAACATCATATATCTTCACTGCCACAAAGAGTTTGAAACCAAGCAGGCAAAAAGAGAAAAAGTAAAACCATGAACGTCCAGAAGACAGAGGAAAATAGAAGCAATAAAACAGCAGAAGAACCATGCCCGGAAAATGTTCAAGACGGCACACAAATCAGGAAAGGAAGGACTAGGACAGGTTGGCAGCATCTAAAATCCCAGCACAATGCCCTTTGCAGAGCAGAAAAACTATGTAAAGGGACAAGCAAGAGCAAGGGCATTGAAAAGCCTTTCATTAACAGCAGAAAAGGCTTCATGCTGGCTGTGGAGTATGCGAAACAAGCATTGAGAACTTAAATAATTTCGTTTGTCATAACCAATACCAGTCCTCCGTAGCTAAATCGCTAAAGACGCACTTAAAAGTGCTGTGCCAACTGGAAGATCATGGGTTCAATCCCGAGACGGAAAAAAGCAACAGCTCACAAAACCTCTGGGAGTCATGACTTTAGAGTGTCAGGAGTTTAATAGACCTGAAACACTTTTCTGCATCGGGACGGGGTACTTCACCTGATGATCTGAAGAAGTTGTGTTGTTGTTCCGCTCTCTACAGTAGAGTATTCACTTGCTCACCACATGACAAACTTACTCTTCGTATTGCTACACTTATACGTCCTGCCGCTCTACACAGACACAGCTCCCTCAACCAAACTGACACCCAGACTAAAGAGACACTATACCATCTCTTCAAAGGCAGAAGAGTTAAGCTTGATCATGCCGTGGGCCCATGATCGGCCCGGTCTCTTCACTATTATATGTTAGTTGTCACCAGCTTGGTCTGTATCGATTTTTGCCCTTCTTTTATTTAACTACATATCATTATTCTCTCTCTCTCTCTCTCTCTCTCTCTCTCTCTCTCTTAAAACATGTCCAATAAAAGTTTTTAAATTATTATTTAATACATCAAAATATTTTTTATGACAAGGAAAACAACAGACCGTGACCTGGTGGTACTGCAAACTGGGTCTACCCGTAACGAGATGTGGACCCTACCCCCGGCATCGAATGTGCAGGTCTGGCCTCGGGCATCCATTTAACATATGTTTGCCTCCTGCAATCATCTTGGCTAGAGTTTTTGTTAGCTGGCTATGATTTCTTAACATGTATTCAAGAAAGTACCAATATATACGGTCCAAAAAAAAAAGAAAAAAAAAAAGAAACCCATAACTACTGATGACCCACGTTTAGCCATAACATTGATATTCTTTAGCTTTTTAAATTGAATGATAAATTTTTAAATTGCACACAAGAACATCTAAGGGTTTAACTACTCACTTGACAGATTCTTGCAATTGTGTGACGAGAATTTGTTAGTCCCAGGGGTTCTGAAGTTAGTATGGTGAGTGGCCTCCGCTTGCATCGATCAGCGACTGGCATCTCCTGGGCATAAATGCGATCAGATGTCTGATGTGCGCCTGTGGGGTGGCTGCACACGCTTCCTGGAGTGCTTGCCACAGATCATGACGATTGGCTGAAGAAACGTTTCGGCGACAAACACGCCTTTGCAGCTCATCCCATAGGTGCTCGATCGGATTCTTGTCTGGAGACAGGGAAGGGTGAGAATGCTGTTGGCAGTCAGGAACTGTGTGATGAACCGTGCAGAATGAGATCTGGCGTTGCTGACCAGTGCGCAACCTAAAATGTAAGGACATGGGGTCGAAAAATTTCACTGACGTATCGTTGCGCATTTAAGCCTCCTTCAGTCTGCACCATTGGACTCCTTCCGTTGAAATTGATCATAACATTACACCTCCACCACCGTGCGGTGGAGCTTCATCATCGCAATTTTGGCAAAACGTTCATTTGGCCTACGGTTGACCCTTCTCCATATATCATGGCGGTGCAGCACAAAGGAAGATTCCTCACCAAACAAGACACGTCTCCACTGTTTGACAGTTGTCCAGGGCCGATGCTGTTTGGCCGAAACAAGTCGATTTTGGCGGTGGCGTCTCGTTAAGACAGGACCTCGGTGAGGTTTTCGTACCACCAGTCCAGCTTCATGCAGTCTATTCCGGACAGTTTGATCAGACACACGACGTCCTGCAAGCAATGGCTGGGCATGAAGCTATTGTAAACCTGTTTCTGAGGTGATGAACCAGAACAAAGCAATCATCAACTGCTGTTGTCACTCTGGGTCATCCACTGCTGTGGCGGTCTTCAGCTGAGCCAGTGGCTTGGAAACGGTGCCAAACTCGACTGATGGTACCCTGCTGCACGTTCAAATGCCTGGCAACCTGACTTTGACTTTCGCCTGCTTGCAGGCGACCAATAACAATGTTTCGTAAATTTTGCAATAGACGTGCCATAATTGTCTGCTTAAAAATTAACTGAACATGTTTGTGTAGTCTCAAAATTTTATATGGTTTAATTTGCATGGGAAATGAGTTGTGTTCACCACAAAAAATCACGACTTTTCCATAAACCTAACGGGAGTTATATCAAAAAAAAAAAAAAATGCGTGATTAGCAATGGCAGCTACTGCGTTCTGACTATACACGAGAATAGCAAAATTCACACTAAATCATGGATCTGATATCTTGTTGACAATTTTTGGTTTGGTTTGAGATACTGGGTTAAACAAAAATCTTTGTCATAACATATAAAAAATGTAGCTGATATAAACTATGCATTTCTTTTTTTTTTTGGACAGTATATATTACGGGTAGTATTCATAGCAAAATATTAAGGCTAAGCCTTTGAAGAACCAGGTAGAATCTTTTCATAACGAGTTTTAATAGATCCGCTTCTTTCATATCCAAACACGAGGCACAACTGGCAAATCAGCGAAACTACATCCTGTTTCAGTGAATAAAACGGCAGCTATTTTCAGTTATCACTCTTAGAGCATAGTTATCAGATGAATGTTATATCCCTCAAATAATCGCTTCTGTAAGTCATATATATATATATATATATATGTAAATGTCATAACTTTGTTTTTCTCGAATTGGTTCCAGATTTATGAATAATGAACTTCACACAAGATCATACAGTATATAATATGATTTGGTATTAGTATAATTGTTTCATATGTTGACGTTCGTTAAAAGAGATGAAATTCTTCACCGTCGCTTCGCCTGTCAGAAATATCTCAGTTCGTAGTGACAGCTAGATTTTGTTTCATCGATATGAAATGTTTTTATTTATCTTTTCTGCGATTAAAAAAAAATCGAAATTGTGATAGTTATTATCATTTATCAAGTAGTGATTTATTTTAGTTTTTTAATGTGAAAAATTCAGAAAGATCCATCTAACAGGTTATTTTTATTTCAGATTTGTATACACATGAATGTTCTTTATAATTTGTAGTCGATAATTTCAACTACTTCGTATATTCGCTCTGTGAAATCACTACATTATTCTGAAAATAATGATGTTTGTAAATGTGCTAGTAATTTTTATAGTAGTAGTAGTGATAGCATGGATATCAGATAAAACATGGAAGTATATACATGAAAGACGAGCAGTCAAATTAAACATGTTGAATGCAAAAGCAGATCATGAAAGAGATTCGGCAAAAGCAAAATACAAAGACATAGACAAGAAAGTAAAAAGTTCAGCTAGAAGGGATAAAAGAGAATACATAGACAATATGGCGAAAGAGGCAGAAAAAGCAGCAAAAACAGGAGACAGCAAAACTTTATATAACATACAAAAGAGGCTAACAGGTACTATTACATCTAAAGAAAGACCAATCCTTAGCAAAACTGGAACACTATTAACATCAAATAAAGACCAAAAGCAAAGATGGGCTGAACACTTCCAAGAAATACTCAATCGACCACACCCAAAAGAATTGTTAAACCTTGAAACTGACTTACCAGCCCCACAACTAAATGCCAATCTAAATGAAATTAAATTGCATGAAATTGAAACAGCAGTGAATTTAATGGCTAACAACAAAGCTGCAGGTGAAGATGAAATAACAGCCGAGATGCTAAAAGCTATCAATAGTGACAACATGAGACAACTACAGAGAATGTTTAACAAGATTTGGAAAGAAGAAAAGGTCCCTTCTAATTGGAAGAAGGGAATCATTGTTAAAATACCAAAAAAGGGCAACCTTAGTGACTGTAACTACTGATGACCCAATTTTAGCAATAACATTGATATTCTATAGCTTTTTAAATTGAATGAATAAAATATTCAAATTGCACACAATAATACCAAAGGGTCTAAATACTCACTTGACAGATTCTTGCATATGTGTGAGGAGAATTTGTTATTCCCAGGGATTCTGAAGTTAGTATGATGTGTGGCCTCCGCTTGCATCGATCAACGACTGGCAAATCCTGAGCATGGATGCGATCAGATGTCTGATGTGCGCCTGTTGGTTACCTGCCCACTCTTCCTGGAGTGTCTGCCAAAAATCACGACGATTGGCTGGAGAAACGTTTCGGCGACAAACACATCTTTGTAGCGCATCCCATAAGTGCTCAATCGGATTCATGTCTGGAGACAGGTATGGCCAGGGAAGGGTGAGAATGCTGTTGGCAGTCAGGAACTGTGTGATGAACTGTGCAGAATGGGGTCTGGTGTTGTTAACCATTGCGCAGCCAAAAATGGAAGGACATGGGGTCGAAGAATTTCACTGACATATCTTTGCACATTCACGACTCCTTCAATCTGTACCAATAGACTCCTTCTGTTGAAATTGATCATTCCCCATACACCTCCACCACCGTGCAGAGGAGATTCATCAACGCAGTTTTGGGCAAAACGTTCATTAGGCCTACGGTAGACCCTTCTCCGCATATCATGGCGGTGCAACACAAAGGAAGATTTGTAACTAAATCAGACACGTCTCCACTGATTGTCAGTTGTCCAGGACAGTTGCTGGTTGGTCCAAACAAGTTGATTTTCACGATGGCGTCTCGTTAAGACAGGACCTCGGTGATGTCGTCATCCACCAGTCCAATTCATGCAGTCTATTCCGGACAGTTTTATCAGATACACGGCGACCTGCACGCAATGACTAGGCACTAGAGGAAGCTGTTGTAAACCTGTTTCTGAGGTGATGATCCAGAATAAAGCAATCATTAGCTGCTGTTGTCACCTTGGGTCGTCCATTGCAGTGCCGGTCTTCAGCTGAGCTAGTGGATTAGAAACGGTGCCAAAGTCGACTGATGGCACTCTGCTGCACGTTTAAATGCCTGGCAACCTGACTTTGACTTTTGCATGCATACAGGTGACCAGTAGCAATGTTTCGTAAATTTTGCAATAGACGTGCCATAAATGTCTGCTTGAAAATTAACTGAATTTGTTTGTGTAACCTCTTCCTTTTATAGGACGTGAGTTATGGTAAAAAAAATATATGATTAGCAAGGCCAGTTACTGTGCTCTGACTATACACGAGAATAGCAAAATTCACGCTAAATCATGGACCTGATATCTTGGTGTCAATTTTTGGTGTGGTTTGAGATACCCGGGAAAAATCTTTCTCATAACATATAAAAAATGAAGCTGATATAAACTATGCGTTTCTGTTTTTTTTTTTTTTTTGGACAGTATAAATTACGAGTAGTATTCATAGCAAAATATTAAGGTTAAGCCTTTTGAAGAACCTGCTAGAATCTTTTCATAACGAGTTTTACTAGATCCGCTACTTTTTTTGTATCCAAACACGAGGCACACCTGGCAAATCAGCGAAACTACTTCCTGTTTCAGTGAATAAAACGGCAGCTATTTTCGGTTATCACTCTTAGAGCAGAATTATCAGATGAGTGTTATATCCCTCAAGTAATCGCCTCTGTAAGTCTTATATATAAATGTCTAACTTTATTTTCTTCGAGTTGGTTCCAGATTTATGAATAATGAATTTCATACAAAATCATACAGTATATAATATGACTCGGTATTAGTATATTTGTTTCATATGTTGACGTTCGTTAAAAGAGATGAAATTCTTCACCGTCAGAAATATCTCAGTTCTTAGTGACAGCTAGAATGTGTTTCATCAATATGGAATGTTTTTATTTATCTTCTCTGCGGTTAAAAAAAATCGAAATTGTGATAGTTGTTATCATTTATCAAGTCCGTAGTGATTTAATTCATTTGTTAATGAGAAAAATTCAGAAAGATCCCTCTAACAGATTAGTTTTATTTCAGATTTGTATACACACGAATGTTCTTTATATTTTTGCAGTTGATAATTTCAACTACTCCGCATACCCGCTGTGTGAAATCACTACATTATTCAGAAAATAATACTATTTGTGGAAGTGGTAGTAATTTTTATAGTAGCAGTAGTAGTAGTGGAGGTGGTAGCATTAGTACTAGTAGTATTGATAGTAGAAGTAGTAGTAGTAGTAGTAGTAGTGGTAGTAGTATTAGTAGTGATAGTAATAGTAGTGATAATAGTGGTAGTAGTGGTAGTGGTAGTTGTAGTAGTGTTAATGGTAGTAGTGGTAGAAGTAGTATTAGTAGTAGTAGTAGTGATAGTAGTAGTAGTAGTTGTAGTAGTAGTAGTAGTAGTAGTGGTGGTATTAGTAGTAGTAGTAGCAGTAGTAGTAGTAATATTAGTAGTAGTAGTAGTAGTAGTAGTAGTAGGAGTAGTAGTCATAGCAACAACAAATAGTAGTAGTAATAGCAACAGCACCACATGTGCTTAACTAACAATTTTCCTTCGTCCTATAATAAGAAATGGCGGACACACCTGACGGAATTTTGTTCACATTTACCAAACTTCTATGACTCGCTTCAGTTATAGACATGACAAAGCTTTTGCTGAGAGAGGAAGTTGCATTATGAAGAAGTGATCTGGAAGTGGGCATGAATGATTTCTTTTGACATTATTATACAGTTGATATTCTAATCAGACACAGTAGACCGTTGTTCTATAATTGTACAATGTGTACTGTAATTCTATAATGTGTTTTATATTAAAGTGTATTGTAAATCGGATATGTTTTCTGTAAATAGACTGTAGGTTTTTACAATCTGTATTTATTTGCACGCTGTAATACTTGTTTGATATTTATCAACATAAAAATTATTACAGGGGAAGAAAAAAGGAAAAGCTGACAAAAGCAACATATGCACCAGTGCCGACAATTCAGCTCAGTGTAAACAGTCTGAAGACAATGTTGCTGACTAAAGTAAAGAATGATTAAATTTATGTTGAGTTCTAAGATGCTTCAGTGATTAAACGTATGTTGAGTATTAAAATGCTTCAGTGATTAAATTGATATTGAGTATGCAGGAAACTTTACTGTAGAGAGCGGAACAACAACACAACTCATTCAGATCATCAGAGGAAGTACCCTCCCCCCAGACAATTGTTTCGGGACTATTAAACTCCTGACAATCTAAGGGGGGTGGGCCCCTCTGGGTCATGACTCCCAGGGGTCTTTTGAGTTGTTGCTTTTTTTTTCATCCCGGGATTGAACCCGTGATCTTCCAGTTGGCACAGCACTTTGAAGTGCGTCTTTAGCGATTTAACTACGAAGGACTGGTATTGGTTGTGACAAACGAAATTATTTATGTTCTCAATGCTTCTTTCGCATACTCCACCGTCAGCATGAGGCCTTTTCTGCAAATGACTGGCCTCTGGTGACAGAATTCTGTGTTGTAGTCTTCTTTCCACTCCAAGAGTCATGAACTGAGACATGATTTAAAGAATCAGTATGTTAAGCATCATGTTTTTAGTAATGCTTCATGGTAGAGATGATAATGTATTGTCCTTTTGTTCTAGGCTGAATTTGAAAAGAAAGACTATGTTCTATTTAAAATGGAGTAAATACTATAGTCAGTCACTTACATGTCCCTTGTGAAACTTTGCCTCCATACCAGCACTCCTGTAGGTCTCTCGGTTTTGAGCAAGATGGCCTGCTGCTGATGCATCCATTCGCAGATACTTAAAGATGTCTTGCAGCCATCTTCGCCTTGGTCTTCCTCTCTTTCCTTTTCTCATTTATGGACCATTCCAAGATTTGTCTTCTCTACATTCTCATGACGTTTAATGTGTCCAAAATATTTAAGTTTTCTCTATTTAATCCTCTTTACTGGCCAACCTTCAATGTTAAGTTCTTGTGCGAGGGTCATACCGAAAGTCGTGAACAAAACATTTTAAAGAATCAGAACTTATAGATAGAGAAAACATAAATGTATCACCTTAACTGCACCCTTTTCTTCACTTTTCAATATAATCTCCATTTTATAATATAATCACATATTTTCCCCATCGCTCTGCAAGTTTGAAAATACTCTCCCGGTATAATTCCGTTCCACCTGACTGGTGGCACAGACGCACTGCTTTCTGGACGTTCTCTCCTGTAGGACCCAGCGGGCACAAACATTTCTATAGCCTAGGGTTTCAATCATTATCTGTATTGCACTGTGTCCTATTCCAATAATTACATCAATTTCAGATACTGTGACAGGTCTGTCTTTAATGTTGTCGTCAACACTCTCCATGTTGCGTTCAGTGGAGGCAGTTGGAGGGCCCCTGCTGCGAGGCATATCTTGGATGCTCGTATTTCCATCTTTGAAATATTTCACACACCTCATAAAACTGCTAGCACCCACATTCACATCTCTATAAGCAAGTTGAAGTCTTTGGTGAATTTCAACAGCGGGGATTTCCTCTTTAAAGAGGAACTCAATAACAGCACGTTGACGAAACGAAACCTCAGCACCCGTCATTTTATTTATGCTCCACCTGATCACGTGACACATGATGGTGTCATCATGCGACCTCTACATGAAGTGCAAAGGATGCAGTTTACGGTGATAGATTTATATTTTCTCTATCTATAAATTCTGATTTAAAAAAAATTCCTCTCCACTTTCTGTATGACCCTGGTAAGATGGATATATTTGTTCTTTTTCGTGTCCATGATATATGAATAACTCTTCTGTAGCATTTACATTCAAAGGCATTTATGTGTTTCTCAGCTGTTTTGTTAAGTGTCCAGGTCTCTCAGGCATATATTGCGATGAGAAAGATGCATGCCCTTAAACATCTTATTTTTTTAGTTCTGTCTGTTCCTCACCACAGATTCTAGTTGTTTTATTTTTTGAAAAGCAATAGATGTCCGCTTTTTAATTTCCCTCATTGTATCTCAGTTATTAGTTACTAATGATCCAGTGTATCAAAACTCTCCACCTCTTCCAATTTTTTCTCATTGATACATATTTCAGCTGCCTTGTTTGTTTTGTGCGTACTATAATTCTACAGAGCATATTGTAATTAAACTCAGACATTGCGAAATTTGTGCATTTATTGCGAATTTCTTACCTTACATCCTTCCCATGCTGTTAAATATCATCATATGTCTCTCATTGTAGTTCGCCAAGTTTTCCTGTTTTCGGCGAGTGTTTCAACCTCATCAGGGGATGTTATGCCTATTAAACTGGCCTCTCTTAACAATGTCCTCTTTAGAGTTTCATGTGGTTGACCTCTTTTTCTTCGGCCTGTTGTGTTCCACCTGGCAGCTTGTTTGGAGATTCTCTGATGCTTTTTTTTTCTCATCACATGGCCTACATATGTCCATCTCCCTTTTCTGATCACACATGAGATTGGTTGTTGTTTGCTCATCTGTCATATCTCTGCGTTGTTCCTGAATTCGTTCCACTTTATACCGAATATTTTCTTTAGGTATTTGTTTTCAAAAGAGTCTAATTTGTTGTCTATTTCTTTAGTTATTTTCCAGCTTTCGCATGCATAAATGAGGGTGGATATTATATTTGAATTGAATAATATTAACTTGGTTTTTGTGCTGATAACTTTATAATGCCATATATTTTGAAGGTTCTTGAAGGCCAGATCATTTACTTTTACATAAAAACAAACACCAGTAATAAAACTGTACTTTTGTAATGTGAATCTTCTGTAGAGAATTAAACCTTTCAATCACATATATTTTGTTTTGTCAGCACTGGCTTGATCATGTCCAAAGACTGGAAGATAGAAGCATTGTTAAACATTTCATTAACAGAAAGACAGCATGTAACAAAATAACTGCTGGACAAGTTCTAGTGCAGTTAAAGTATGTGTACAAATGAGACATTTTTTAACGTGGACTCAGCATTTTGGAAACACTGAAGTGATCCCCATCCCAAGTGAAAACACAACAAAAATGAAAACAGATCCCAAGTGAAAACACATTACTAGTGAAAACACATCCCAAGTGAAAAGAAACTCAAGCTTCAGTCAAAGGAAAGAAAAGCACAAATTAAAAAAAAGCATCAGACAAAAGGTAAAAATCCCATGGCCATGCTATTAAGACATATTAAGAAATATAGTCTAAGGCCCCTATTTTCCATGACCGTCGGAACATGAAAGTCTGATGTGGTCATTGTCACGCCTGGACTCCTTACCGTCCAAGATTTCTTTGATGCCCAAATTTAGAGACTGGGTGAACTCTGGGGCCTTTTTTCGGTCTTGTACTGGAAAAAAAATCCCATTGCTGGGACTGAACCTGGTATCACTGGATTAGTAAACCGAGAACCTATCCATTCAGCTAACCAGACCTCCCAAACAAAAAGTGTATATAAAAAACTGGTCTTGTACTATCAGGACATCATCCAGTGACATGAAGCAGGTAATCAAAGCTGCCAGATGAAGGAGTATCCATCAAAATTACAAATTTACTTGCTACATATAAATTAATGATGCGTTATATTTTTTATGATAGTTGACATTCTCCACTGCAAATCTATCAGTTCTCTTATGTGTTCTCATTTGATGGCTTAATCACATGATTGTCTCAGATTTGATGTATTCTCAGGTTTAAATGATGGATAGTTCAGGGAGGTTTCAAGTGCCTGATGGTGTTGACACAGTTGCAGCAACTTCTGAGATTAGTGATGTCAATAATATTAACTTGGTTTTTGTGCTGATAACTTTATAATGCCATATATTTTGAAGGTTCTTGAAGGCCAGATCATTTACTTTTACATAAAAACAAACACCAGTAATAAAACTGTTCTTTTGTAATGTGAATCTTCTGTAGAGAATTAAACCTTTCAATCACATATATTTTGTTTTGTCGGCACTGGCTTGATCATGTCCAAAGACTGGAAGATAGAAGCATTGTTAAACATTTCATTAACAGAAAGACAGTATGTAACAAAATAACTGCTGGACAAGTTCTAGCTCAGTTGAAGTATTTGTACAAATGAGACATTTTTTAAATTTTAGAACCACTGAAGTGATACCTATACCGAGTGTAAACACAACCAAAATGAAAACACATTCCAAGTGAAAAGACAACCAAAGTGAAAACACATTCCAAGTGAAAACACATACCTAGTGAAAACACATTCCAAGTGAAAACACAACCAAAGTGAAAACACATTGCCAATAAAAACACATAGCTAGTGAAAACACATTCCAAGTGAAAACACATTCCAAGTGAAAACACATTCCAAGTGAAAGCACATCCCAAGTGAAAACACATTCCAAGTGAAAACACATTCCAAGTGAAAACACATTCCAAGTGAAATCACATTCCAAGTGAAATCACATTACAATTGAAAGCACATTCCAAGTGAAAACACATTCCAAGTGAAATCACATTACAATTGAAAGCACATTCCAAGTGAAAACACAACCAAAATGAAAACACATTCCAAGTGAAAACACATTCCAAGTGAAAACACATTCCAAGTGAAATCACATTCCAAGTGAAAGCACATTCCAAGTGAAATCACATTACAATTGAAAGCACATTCCAAGTGAAAACAACCAAAATGAAAACATATTCCAAGTGAAAGCATATTCTAAGTGAAAGAAACTCAAGCTTCAGTCAAAGGAAAGGAAAGCACAAATTAAAAAAAAGCATCAGACAAAAGGTAAAAATTAAGGTAAAACCCCCATGCCCATGTTATTAAGACATATTAAGAAATATAGTCTAAGGCCTATATTTTCCATGACCGTCAGAATATGAAAGTCTGATGTGGTCATTGTCACGCCTGGCCTCCTTACCATCCAAGATTTCTTTGATGCCCATTTCTAGGGGCTGGGTGAACTCTGGGCCTTTTTTCGGTCTTGTACGAGAAAAAATCCCACTGCTGGAACTGAACCTGGTATCACTAGATTAGTAAACTGAGAGCCTAACCACTCAACTAACCAGTCCTCCCAAACAAAAAGTGCATATAAAAACCCGTCTTGTACTGTCGGGACATTATCTAGTAATATGAGGCAGGTAATCAAAGCTGCCAGATGAAGGACTATCCATCAAAATTACAAATTTACTTGCTACATATAAATTAATGATGCGTTATATTTTTTATGATAGTTGACATTCTCCACTGCAAATCTATCAGTTCTCTTATGTGTTCTCATTTGATGGCTTAATCACATGATTGTCTCAGATTTGATGTATTCTCAGGTTTAAATGATGGATAGTTCAGGGAGGTTTCAAGTGCCTGATGGTGTTGACACAGTTGCAGCAACTTCTGAGATTAGTGATGTCAATAATATGACAGAAAAAACCGAACTGAAGTTTGCCATAGAGCAAGGAAATACTGTGGCAGTGCAGACACTTCTGCGAGCTAGTGCTGATGTCAATAAGACCTACAGCTCTATGCGGACGCCACTAATGTTTTCTGCTGAGAGAGAAAACGTTGAAATTTTGTTGGCCTTATTAAAGGCTGGAGCTAAACTTGATCTGTTAGATGACACTGGACAGACAGCACTTATGTTGGCAGCACAAGCAGGTCACACAGAATGCGTGGAGTGTCTCATCAAGAATGGAGCAAGACAGGAGCTACAAGACAGAACAGGCAAGACTGCTCTGATGCTGGCCGCAGCTGGAGGCCACTGTTCATGTTTACAAAGTCTTCTAAGAAGTGGGGAGAACTTGAAAGACCTTCAGTGTGAGAAAGGAAAAACTGCTCTTTTTTATGCTACAGAAGCTTTAAGTGAAGACTGTATGCGTGCGCTGATAAAATCAGGGGCTGACATGAACCTCTGGGGTCACTATGGCTTGACGGTATTGACGAACCTCATAGTAAAGACGAATCAGTCAGAAGGTGCAACAAGGTGTCTACAAATTCTTATAGAAGCTGGTGCTAGTATTTTTGCTCACCCTTTTGACGATATGTCTCCACTTATGTATGCAGCCCGGTTTGACCTATCAGCCAGGTTTTTTAATGAGTTAGTACAAGCTGGAGCAGATATACATGCAAAAGATGTTCGTGGCATGACAGCTTTGGCACATGCTGCATATGAAGGAAACTTGGAGTATGTCAAGAGACTCATTGACGGAGGTGCTGACATTAATGTGGCTGATAATTATGGCGAAACTGCATTAATGCATGCATTAAACAGGCAAGTAAACATAGAATATGAAAGACGTAATTATGAATTATTTGATGTATCAGTCAAAACGCGCTCTGACCAGGATGAAGTGCTAAACGTGCTATTTGCTCATAACAATAATGAAGAAGTTAGGTATAATACAAGAAAATATCTTCTAGATCATGGTGCTGATGTCAATGCTAAGAATGAACAGGGACAGACACCTTTGATGCTGGCAGCAAGCAAATCAGATATACATACACTGTCAATGATGCTCAGTCATGGTGCTCAGATTGATATGACTGACAGTTGTAAACTTTCTGCATTGTTCTATGCTTTGGAGAACGAGTCATATGATAATCAATACGCAAATCTCATATTTTTGTTAGAAAATGGAGCTAATCCAAATCTGAAAACTACAGCAGGAGAGTCACTTCTACGGAGAGCATTACATTGTGAAATTACCGTTTTAGAATATCTGCTTAAAAAAATCACACATATTGACTGGGAAGACTTCATCTCTTTTGTGAATGAACATGATAAAAGAAAACTACAATTATTAGTCCAAAATGGCATAATGCCATCTCTGAGTGACTCTCATGTGGATAATGATAAAAGTCACTCTATTCTGATGACTGCTTTAGGTAATGACAGACTGGGTGCAGCCAAATTCTGTCTAGCAGTAGGATACCTCAATGTCTGTGACACCATCCATAGTAGACTTAACAACGAAATGGAAACTTGTACTAGATTCAGTTACATAGAACCACAGTTACAAGAATTCTATGATGCTGTGTACTCCCAGCCCTGGCCACTTGTCAAACTTTGTTTTGTGGCTGTTTCTTCTATCATGGGTGCCAGTCCTGACAGGGAAAAGAGAGTCAGACAATCTGGGCTTCCTGACCTACTCCAGAGAACGCTGTTATTTAAGGAGCCAATATCAAAACTGTGTGTGAGCCAATGGGACTCCATTCCTTTCTGTTTCAGCCCTAATGATTATGAAAATCTCTCCCACCCACGCCCACTTTTGTTATATTGGCCATTTGGACGAGCTCTAGTACCATGTGGCTGTTATATGTGTGATGGTCGTGGTGTAAAATTTGTTGGTACAAGTTTAAATGTTAAAAATTAAGGTGGAATTTTTATGAAAATGGTTTACAAACCCCCAATCCACTTGGCATGTACTAAAGTACTAGATGACAGTCTAACCCCCATTTACCACCAACCCAGGTTCCCCCTACCTTGGCCTATTGTATGCTAATTTTGTATAAATTAGCCCAAGCATTACAATCAATACCCAGTAATATGACACGGAATACAAATCACTAAGTTTGAAATCAATAATACACCAAATTTAATCTCACAAATTAACAATAACCACATACAAACTGGCACTGATAAATCAACATGAAATCAAGACATTATTCATCAATAAAGAAAAAGACAATGGATTAAAAATCAACGACGATGCAAATAATTCAAGCATAATATAATGTAATAATGAAACTTCTCAAGTCTGCCATAATAAAATTATGAACACTATGGACCTAAAGTTCTGATCTCACTAGGCCTTACATGTGGCCTCCATTGTGAATATGTGTGCAATTGCTCTTTAATCTCCCAGTCATAGTTGCCATGATATACATCAATATATCTGTACTGATGCAAACACATGGCCAATCTACATGAAGAGCACATAAATAATCATGCATGTTACCAATCCAATATGCAGATTAATCACACTGAAATCATACACATAATTTTCATCTCTACACGTAATGACACGAACCCTACATCACAGCTTAATTCACACTACACCTCTACACCACATGAGGTGGGCACGGGCAGAATATAACTACACAATCACAACAATATACAGGAAATTACAGCACATCCATAAGCACAACGAAAACACGACGTTGCCCGGCCACGTCTCAGATAAATATCATCATCATCATCATCATCATGCCTTTCTTTCCCTTGAGAGCATAGGCCACGGATAAAGGCTCTCAATTCATCCCTGTTCTTGGAATTATTCTCCGCTTCCTTCCATCTGTATCCCTTGTCTCTGAGCAATGTCATAATTTCTCTTCTCCAAGTAAGTCTAGGTCTTCCTTGTTTTCTATTTCCTTGAGGATTTCATGTCAGCGCCTGTCTTGCTATGCTGGTGTCGGGTTTCTTCAGAGTGTAGCCAATCCATCTCCTCTTAGATATTATTTGTAGGTTCATAGGTTCTTGTCCTGTCCTTTCCCAGACCTCCTCGTTCCTGATCTTGTCCTGCCATGATAAATACGATGGGAGCAAAAATTATCAATCCCACACTAACCCCGGAACCACTACCAAGTCACGTGGACGATTACACTTCGGCCAAGCTCGTACACGCCTCGACCCAAGCTCAGATCGTCCACAATTGTGTGTAGAATTTTGTTAGTTTCCAAAAATTATACAAGATAAATCAGATGTCACAGGTGTACTTTATTTGGTACAATAACATATTGATGAGATCAGTGTTTTCTGGGAGAATTGTTTTAAAACCTACAGTGTGAGCTTCAGAATGACCTTGCTGTTAAATCATGTACATGAACAACCTGGCTCAGTGAGAACGCTTGATGTATTAAATAAGACAGAAAATATACAATGATAAATAACTGGTTCAGAATTCTTAAATATAAGATTATCTTATTTATAAATATCACAAATGGACTTGTATATTTTATAAAAAGCATTCGTAGGTGCTCTCAAATACTGTTTTAGTATATGTAAAACTGGGACCATACAACAGTGATTTCCCATGACCTCTTGCCGGTTTGTTTACGGACTCTCCGATAGCCTTAACCCTTGTTCTACCTGCAAGGCAGCAGTCGCCAAGGATTATGCAGGCGCCTCTTCCTCGTCTGACAAATACTTCCTTGAGCACATGAGGTGTTTGGAGGAATAGAAGAGTCACAATCTTTTCCACCGCGCTCTCTGTTTGCCGCCAGTTGGCCCGCTCCTGTTTATTCGGTAACCCTTAATCCCAGGCAGCCTTCATCTGTGAAGAACTTCCACCATCCGCTACCTGTGACACACTGGGTTTAGGATGGTTACTCGACCCAAGAATAAACTATGTCTGTAAGAAGGAAACGATCACACGAGAGCAACATTAAAAGGGGACCTCAGTGAGGCACCCTCGTCCGGTAGGGAACCTCATAGGCCACAGGTGAGACCAGACCGTCAACAATTGCCTGCAGGCAAAATAAATAACAGCAGAATAACAGCATGGAATGTGAGATCTCTATACAATGTACCAAGCAGGCAAACTAGAGAATAGAAAAAAGAAATGGCTGGAACTGAACATCAACAACTTGGGGATGAACAAAGTGAGAAGGACAGGAGCAGACAGAATAAGGTCCGACAATTGCACAAAGATGTGTTCAGATGGAGAGAAACATGACAGAGGAGTTGGTACGATCTTTGAAGGAAAGGCAACTGGACAAGACAATATTGCAACTGAAGAAATAAAAAAATATCGCGGAATTTGGCATGAAAATTATTACAAAACGTCTTACTGATATTTACGAAAATGGACATGTACCAAACAATATGCTGACATCCACCTTTATAGCCCTGTCAAAGAAGACAGGCGGACAGAATGTGAAGAATATTGAACGACCCGTGTATATTAACAAATTTCTGCTAAGAATAATAATGAGAAGTATGAGACAAAAAGTTAAAGTACAGATAGCAGATGAACAATGTGGTTTTTTTTAAGACAAAGGAACGCAAAATGCTTTGTATGCACTGAGAACACTACAACAGAATAAGGAAGGTAACTGGTTAATTACTGTAAGGCCATTTGTCGCCCTTGTGATTTTCCATTTTGAACGTCCGGTGCAATGGTCGTTCGAGATTTTTCTAGATGATCACGTGAGGTAATATTCCCGTGACAGATGAAGTGTGGGATTGTAGTAGTAGAAAGTGAATATAAAAGACTCTCACTGAACAGTAAGAAAACAGAAATGATGGTCGTATCCAGAAAGAAAACTGTATCAGAATACAATGTAAAAATTAAAGGAATAACATTAAAACAAGTGCACAAATTCAAGTATCTTGGTTCAACGATAACACCAGATGATAGATGTACCACAGAGTTCACAAACAGAATATGCCAGGCAAAGCTAGCATTTCAGAAAATGAAATCAATTTTGTGCAGCCCATCTTTGTCAATAGATACTAGGAGAAGATTCACGAAATGCTACATCGAGCCAATACTACTATATGGAAGCAAATCATGGTCACTAACAAAAACAACAACAACAAGAGCATTAGAGGCAACTGAAATATGGTTTCTACAAAGGATGTTAAGAATACCATGGACAGCCAGAATAACAAATGAAGAATCCCTAAGGAAAGCCAATGAGAAACGAACATTAATAAACACACTCCATGGGAGATTGTCAAAGTTTATTGGCCATATAATGAGAAGAGGAGGGAGTGAGAATATTGTGACAACTGGGAAAATTGGAAGCAGGAAAGAGAGAGGTAGACCAAGAGAGAAAATCTTAAATGGCTTGACAAAATGGCATGGGGAAGGCACAACAGAATGGATGAATAACATGAAAGATCGGAAACTGTGGAGAGACATGGTCTACAGCAGCTCCAAGCATGACACATGATGATGATTATATATAAAACAAAATATACCTAAAGCTACTGCAGTAACGCTGTGTTAACAAGATGTTAAGACTGTTTAAAACAAAAGTTGGAAAAGCGTTATTAATTAAAAGCACACATCTGTAACATTTCAGTTTACATCTTTATTCATACGAAAACGTTTAGGACAAAGCGATAGAAAAAGGAGAGAAAATGTAAATTTACGTCAACGATACACAATAAATAAGCATGGACAAAATAATAGAAAAAATGGAGCTCTTAGCTGTGACTTGCAAGAAGCTATGTCCAAGAATGCGCATGGTGGAGCACTGTGAATGTTTAAATGAAGACTTGTGAGACGTGACGCATATCTGACAAGGGGGTGGGATAAGGAGAGAGAGAGGGATACAGTGGTTGAGAAGCTGATAAAAGGGTGGGTTGAATCGTTAATGTGGTTGGGGTGGAAGGTTTGTGATATAATGTGGTGAAGATCCTAGGATATCAGCTGCAGGTGAGGAAAAAGTAGATGAGAACTTGTTAAGGGAAGAATATGATTGTGGTGAAAGGGAAGATTAAATGTAGCACTATATGTTCTCTGACTCCCTCTTCAGTACCTCCTTGATTATACAATGACTGATAACACCTTATACAATGACTGATAACACATTCCCTGTGTTGACTAACTTCTGGAGCTTTTGAGTTTTAACTCTAGCTCTTCCATCCTTGATAACAATGTCTATTCAAGTTGCCAGTGACGTCATTTGTCTGACCAGCTTCACTTGTAGCAGTGATATCAACTTGGTCCATTGCCTGAGCTTCACTTGTAGCAGTGATGTCAACTTGGTCAATTGCCTGATCTTCCTCTACGATTGTTGAGTCAGTCAGTTAATCTCTTCTTTCATTTCCTCTGACATCTGTGCGGCCTGACATATCAGTGAGGGTTGCAGTTTGGTTATAAAACTTTACCAATGAGCGAAGAGAGGAAAAAAGATAGAGCAGCACTCACTAACACAAGGGAGCTAGTTTCAAGACCCGGACACAGAAGGAAGGCCGGGAGAGAGAGAGAGAGAGAGAGAGAAGGAGAGAGAGGAAAGAGAGGATTCAGCTGAGTGAGACTTGGAGAATGAATGACCTATGATGAACATTTGAGGATGACTGGCTAGAAATATTGCTGTGATGATGGCTGTATTTCTGTGTGGTGCAGAGACATGCCTGCAAGAATTATCATCACCTATTAGGACATAATGTTATGTTTCACCTATGATTGTAATGTTATGTTTCACCTATGAGTGTAACGTTATGTTTCACCTATGACTCTAATGCTATGTTTCGTCAGAACTTGTTTATCATCAGTCTTCATTGTTCTGTGGCTACACAACTCCATATGTTCTGTTCAGTGGGTGTTGTTACCTGCTTATAAACGTCCCGAATGGATGGTGTTCCTGTAGTTGTTGTACGCATGATCACAACTGAAGGACTTCTCTTTCTTTGCTCTACTATTCAGCCACATAAAATTGAACATTTATTATGGCCACACACTCATACAGTCAGAGAAGGACACATGTATAAAGGGCCATGTGTTACACTGTTACAAAAGTAGGATTAGCCAATGGATCTGCGATGTTTGCGAGGACTGGAGTCACTGTTGCCCTAAGGAACCAGCTTGAATTTTGTTTAGCATGTTCATTGTTCAGAGCTTTTGTTAAAGCCATAGTTTCCATTGTTGAAGCAAAAGTACCGCTGGCTTTGTTGACTGTTGCCTTTTGAGTTCACAATAAAAACCCAGACTTGCTGCAAACTATCAGTCTGTCTAAATAAATAACAGTGTCATCATCTCTAGTGCTTTCACAGATTAATTCTTTGATCTCAGCATCTACTGCAGCAGGAATATGTTCTCTGCATTTTCTGTCAAGTGTCATATAAACAGAGAAAGATACTTCACAGTTTAGTGATGCAAGTTTCCATTCCTGTCCAGGTTCTACAAGGTACGACAATTAACTAATGAAACTGATTTTGTTATGGCCAAGACAAAAATGCCATCTATGAAGCAAAGGATGGAATCCAAAGAGGCAACTTTTCATCGCTGCCCGATAAACAGACGACAAACAAGCCGCCATTTTGTTGACCTAGTCAGAGGTACATTGTTACGTAATCACTATGGAGCAAAAAGATAGCATTAAATTATGTCTAAAACTCGGAAAAAGTGCCACTGAGACAGTTGAATTGATGCGACAAATTTATGAGGATAATCGTTTATCTCGTGCGCAGATATTCAGGTGATATTCGCGATTCAAAAGTGGTGTGGAAACGATTACAAATTCAACTAGACATGGATGCCCAATTTCTGTTCGTAATGCAAAATTCAGAGAACGGATACAAGAAAATCGTTGTTTGAATATGAGGAAGATGGCAGATGAATTTGGTGTTAACCGAGAGACCATTCGTAAAATTTTATGGAAGATTTGGGCAAGAAAAACGTTTTTTGCCGGTTTGTACCAAATTCGTTGTCTAATGACCAAAAACACCAGCGTGATGAGTACGCAAAAGACATCATCAAAACGTGGTGCAAAAATAAACATTTCGTAAATGTGATCATTGTAGAGTATGAAACATGGATTTTCCTTTACGATCCCACAGCTAAACGCCAAAGTGCTCAGTGGAAGTCATCATCATCAGCAAAGTGCAAAAAAAATTCGTCTTCAAAAGTCGAAAGTGAAGACAATGTTGGTGTGCTTCTACGACAGCAAAGGAGTTATTCACAAATAATTTATTTCAGACGGACAGACGGTCACTGCCAAAGCTTATTTAAGTATTTTGAGATGCTTATATAAAAGGATTCTCCGAGTCCGACCCGAGTATTCAACATCTGGCTTTTTTTTTTCTTCTTCGTGATAATGCACCGGCTGACCGGGCGGTAGTTTTACAGGAATTTTTGGCCCAAAAACAAGTGTTTGTTCTCTACCATCCACCCTGTTCCCCAGATTTGTCTCCCTGCGATTATTTTCTATTCCCATAATTAAAGTTACCATTGAAAGGACGCTTCTTTGACGATAGTGATGACATTCAAAGGACCGTAACATCGAGTTTAAGGGCCATGCCAACAGAACTGCGGAGGTGTTCCAGTGTTTGTTAGATCTTGCCACTCGCTGTATCAATGCACAAGGGGCTTTACTTTGAATAAAATACAGGTTATATCTTCAACTATTGTTTAGCTTATTTTTTTGTGTAATTAGTCTCATTATTTAATTGTCGGACCTTGTTTATTATCTGATTGACACACCTCATGGATTACATCTTCTGCACGGCTCATCCATGATTTGTCTCTGTTAAGCATGTTTACTTTACCATTAACAGGTCACAGCGAAACTGATGTGCCTTGTCTGCACTTACTTTGAAGCAGGCTTGTACACTGGCAAATTTTATTCTAATATTCTTGACAGGAAATTCTAGCAGATACAACATGGCCTTGATGTATCTCTCTTTCATTCAAAGATAATATTCATTGCCTCCTTGTTTACTTTCTGAAGTCTTCCCATCAGCGTGCGGCTGAATGTTAGGACAGGCAATGTTTCTCAAAGAATGGACCAACTCCTGATAAAGGAGAACAAGAAGTTTCAGCTGAAGGTTCGCTCCTGCCATGATTTCTATTACATTCAGGTCTTTCCTAGCTTTAGTTATGATATAGTCTACAGGCTCTTTGAATCCTAAGCTGCAATCAAATCTTTTACCTGGATACCATTTTGAACTATTTTTCTTTTCAGTCACACCACCACAGAAACTCACCTTTAGCAATGGCTTGTTTGCCAAGGTGGTTATTATGAAAATCATAAACCATTAACAAAATGTTAAATGTAATTCTTCATAAACAGCAACTTTGATTCAGCAAGCAATGTTGTTGTTGTTGTTCGTCCATCGTCTTCGATGAAGACCACAGATTCATCTTAGTCAAAGTAAGGAGAGGTATGTCCGTGCGTGACTAACTAGCCCTATACGAGTTCTAAAAGTTTTGCCACACACGGAGCATAAATGTCCAGATTCAGTTGTGGGTGCTTGTGCTGCCTTGGCTTTTCACATTGCCCGTTTGTGCTGGGTACTTTCAATTCTTGAGCGCTCTGGTCTCTGAGCACCCAGGATGGTTAAAGCCCTCCATGATGGGCGGACTTGTGCTACGGCCTCCCAAGAGTTTATGTCTATCCCTAAGGCTTTGAGTGAGATTTTGAGCGTATCCTTGTAACGCTTTTTCCCCTCCAGCTTTCCGTTTTCCGTTCAATAGTTCCCCATAAAGGAGTTGTTTGGGCATTCGAGTGTTACTCATTCTGACTACGTGCCCTGTACATCGAACTTGCGCCTTTTCAAGCATGGTGTAGATGCTTGGAATATTAGCTCTTGTGAAGACTTTAGTGTCAGGTATCATTTTCTGCCATATTGCAGCAAGCAATATTACTTTTATGTCATACTCATTTATTGTCTGAGATGCTGACATATATTTATCACATTATTTCTTATTATTTGTTGTGGATTGGAATGTGGGACTTAACCTTTGTTTACCTTTACCTTTAATATTTTATTTACGTTATACCTTATATATATATATATATATATATATATATATATATATATATATCACATTAATAACCCAAAGAAGGGAAGGGTACTGCTCAATCATGCGTAACCAAGATGGCCCCATTTCTTCTCCTCAGCTCCAAAAAAGTCCACAGGATTTTATCAGAGATTACGAGAATGTTATTTCCAGTTCAGTGAGATCCTGATAAAAGGACTGAAATTGTTGTCAGTTTTTTCCCTATTTTCTGAGCCTGTAAGACATCTCTGATATGACGCTGACAGTGGACTTGCTATTGAATTATTTTTATCGCTGATGTCAGAAATAGTTTCATGAAAAAAGAAAAACCTTCATATGTTAATTAAATATTTTTTTACAAATGAGATTTCACATATACAATGAAAATTTAGTATATAGAAATGCCAGACTTTGTAGCAACTTTACTATGCTAGAGAGGATATTCTTTTGACAGGATAAAATTTTCTGAAAGGATCTCTCCTTTTTCTGTATAAAGTGACATTTTATTTTTTCATTACATTAATTGACAATATAGTTATGGATACTTATATTATAAGTAATAATATATTAGTAATATATTACATATAGTAATTGGATCTTATATATATTAGTGATCACACTTTAATTGACCAACTCAACAAACATTTGATATTGTGTAATTGTTCTGAATCCAGTTACTCATGTATGATTTATTTAATGTGTTCTTACTGACTGTATCAGTCAGTCAGTTATTTGCATGTCTCTTGCGGAACTTGCCTCTCTAACAGCTCTCCTGTTGGCCTCTCGGTTGTAAGCAAGATGTCCTCCTGCTGATGCATCCATTTCCAGATTATGAACGATATCTTGCAGCCATCTGCACCTTGATCTTCCTCTCTTTCTTTTCCCCATTATGTACCCTTCCAAGACTGTCTTCTCTAAATTATTATGACATTTAATATGTCCAAAATATTTAAGTTTTCTCTGTTTAATCTTCCTTACTAGCCAATCTTCTTCAATATTAAGTTCTTGTAGTATGGATATATTTGTTCTTTTTTTGTGTCCATGTATTCTGATTGTGTAGGTATTGAATACATGGTTTAATTTGTAGGCTTTAAAATATGTATATATTTCAGGTAGACTTATATTCTTATATCTTATATCCTTCCCGTGCCGTCAAACGTCACATAGGGCTCGCAAAGTAGTTCGCAAATTTTTCTGTCTTCGGCGAGTCTTTCAACCTCATCAAAGGATTTTATGCCTGTTAATTTGGCCTCTTTTAATAATGTCCTCTTCAGAGTTTCACGCGGTCTGCCTCTTTTTCTTCGGCCTGCTGTGTTCCACTTGATAGTTTGTTTTGGGATTCTCTGATCATTTCTTCTCATCAAGTGACCAACATATGTCCATCTCCTTTTCCTGATCACCCATGACACTGGTTGTTGTTCAGTCATCTGTCTTATATCTGCATTGTTCTTGAATTCATTCCACTTGATGCCGAGTATTTTCCTTAGGCATTTGTTTTCAAAAGAGTCTAATTTCTTTTCTATTTCTTTAGTTGTTTTCCAGTTTTCACATGCATAAATGAGGGCGGATATTACATTTGAATTGAATAGTCTTAACTTGGTTTTTGTGCTTATAACGTTTGAATTCCATATGTTCTCAAGATTCTTGAAGATTGATGTTGCTTTTGCAATTCTGATCCTAACTTCCTTTCTAGTGTCACCATCCTGGTTTATGTAGCTGCCAAGGTATGCAAACTGATTGACTTCTTCAATATCTGTCCCTTCTATGTGTATTTTTCCATTTTGATTGAGAGGAATTTTCATTATTTTTGTTTTGTCCTTGTTAATTTCAAGTCCTATTTTGCTAGCCAGTGAAGACAGGCTATCTGTTTTTTCTTGCATGGAATTCACATTATTACTGAAAAGATTTATGTCATCAGCAAAATCAAAATCTTCTAGTTGAGTCCCATGTACCCAGTCAATACCTGTGTTACCTGTGCAGCATTTTTTCATTATGAAGTCTATTGTAATCCCAAAAAGTAAAGGAGACAGTATACATCCTTGTTTCACGCCTGTTTCAATCTGGAACCATTCACTCATCCCTTCTTCTGTCGTGACTACACAAACATATCTATTGTATAAGTTTTTAATGATGTTGACAATTTTAGATGGTATTCCATATAAACATAAAATTCTCAATAATGAATCTCTGTGTATGCTATCAAATGCCTTTTTAAAATCTATGAAGTTCAATATTAATGGTTTCTGCTCTTCAATATGTTCTTCAAGTATTATTCTGAGAGTAAAGATCTGGTCGAGACAGCTTCTCCCTTTTCGAAATCCTGTTTGTTCTTCTCTCATTGCAGTATCCACTATATCTTTGAGTCTATTCAAAATGACCTTGCAAAATACTTTTGACACAACTGATATTAAGGTTACTCCTCTCCAGTTGTTACAGTCACTAAGGTTGCCTTTTTTGGTATTTTAACAATGATTCCTTTCTTCCAATTAGAAGGGACCTTTTCTTCTTTCCAAATCTTGTTAAACATTCTCTGTAGTTGTCTCATGTTGTCACTATTGATAGCTTTTAGCATTTCAGCTGTTATTTCATCTTCACCTGCAGCTTTGTTTTTAGCCATTAAATTCACTGCTGTTTAAATTTCATGCACTTTAATTTCATCTAGGTTGACATTTAGTTGTGGGGCTGGTAAGTCAGTTTCAAGGTTTAACAATTCTTTTGGGTGTGGTCGATTAAGTATTTCTTGGAAGTGTTCAGCCCATCTTTGCTTTTGGTCTTTATTTGATGTTAATAGTGTTCCAGTTTTGTTAAGGATTGGTCTTTCTTTAGATGTAAGAGTACCTGTTAGCATCTTTTGTATGTTATATAAAGTTTTGCTGTCTCTTGTTTTTGCTGCTTTTTCTGCCTCTTTCGCCATATTGTATATGTATTCTCTTTTATCCCTTCTAGCTGAACCTTTTACTTTCTTGTCTATTTCTTTGTATTTTGGTTTTGCCAAATCTCTTTCAATATCTGTTTTTGCATTCAACATGTCTAATTTGACTGCTCGTCTTTCATGTATATACTTCCATGTTTTATCTGATATCCATGCTTTTCTATTTGGTTTTTCCAGTCCAGCGCCTACTTTTGCTGCTGTAATTATGGCTGTGCTGTAAGAATTCCATAACGCATCTATACCTTTCTCCTCAACTTCACTGGGTGTTTTGGAATGACTGGCAAGTTCCTGATTGAAATTAATGTTAGTATTTTCTTCATGTAGGCTGTGGCTGTTTATCTTTCTGTGTACTGATTTCTTGTGTTGGCTTTTCAAGTTTAGTTTTATTTTCCCTATGCACAGGTTGTGATCACTGTTGACATATGCACACCTATAAGCCCTTACATCCATGAGAGATGTTCTTTATTGCTTTCTAATACAAAAATGATCTATCTGGTTTCTAGTTCTATCATCTGGAGATATCCACGTTGTTTTATGTATCTCTTTGTGTGGGAATATTGTGCCTCCAATGACCATGCCCTCTGTTAGACATATTTCAATTAATCTTTCTCCATTCTGATTAACCATGTCATTTCCTTCTTTCCCCATCACTTTTTCAACGTCGGTATTATCCTTCCCTACCTTAGCATTGAAGTCCCTCATAGCAATTAGGATGTCGTGTTTAGGGACTTTGTTGATGATTTGTTGCAGTTGGTGATAGAAGTCGTCTGTCACATCATCATCTGCGTTATTCGTGGGTGCATAACACTGTATTATTGTCATTCTTCCATGTCGTAGGTTGTATCGTGCTCTTATTATACGACTGTTCACCTGTTCCCATTCTACAAGGCTCTTTGCAGCTACATTTGACATAATAATGCCCACCCCATCCCGGATTTTACCATCATTTCTGCCTGAACGTATTATTAACTTACCGTTTTCCGCCGATCTTTTACCTGCTTCTGGCCATCGCATTTCGCTGATGCCCAGTATGTCTAGATGGTATATCTCCATTTCTTTGATGACCTGAGTAGTTTTTGTTGGTGCTGCCATCGTTCTCACATTCCAGAATCCAATCCTTGTCACATGTTTGGGGCCGACGAATGAGCTCTTCGGAGTTGGCATCCCTGATGCTCGATTGGTTTCTCTGTCAGTTTCCATAACGATATCTTTTTTTCCCATCTGGAGTCGCCTCTAGATAGGTCCCAGGATAAGGTTGTTAGCCTTATGCCCAACTCCCGGTACATGATATGTGACAGATCAAGCGGAATTCCGCAGATTTCTGCATGCCGGCGAGAGCGTTAAAAAAAAAACGTCCGCCATCTTGCACGTCACGCCGGAAATCTTATTATTACTATAGTAAAAATATTGGAAGATGTTTTACAAAAGTTCCTAATATATGACAATTTCTTTTCATTCTTTAGTCCTCAAGTGAACATAAAAACATATAACCAAAAATATTATCTCTGTTTAGGACAGTGTTTTGTCCCCACATGTCTTATGAGTACTTTGTGAATTTTGTGATAGTTTTAAAACTGGCATAACTCAAATGGTGGTGGTGTTTATCGTTGTTTTAAGCAGATGTTACCTTCAGAAATCTATTTAAATCCGACAGTTTTTTAATGTTGCTTTTGTCAGTTATAAAGCTTATGTAGTAGGCTTAGTGTCACAGACATTGAGCGTTATTCCTTTAATTTTATACTTTGCATTATCCATGCAATATGAACTTTGCAGAAGCATAAACACTAAGTTTATCTGGGAATATTTCTAAAAATATACAAACTATATAGTGCTGAAAAATGAGGCTGAATTCGTGGTCATGATAAATATTACTCCATTTGTTTCAAGTCAAGCAGATAAATTTCATATTTACAGTGAATGATTATAAGTAGATTTCTAGAATACCTTGAAATATATTTATTTCAAGATTAAATCAAATCTTATCCAGTGTTTACGTACCAGAGTTCAACATTTACAGCAGTCCAACAAATCATTCAGAAGTGAAAAATAAATGTCACTTTTTTCATTTAAAAAAACGACTTTATCTCAGAAAATTTGCAGTCAAGAAAAGGAAATAAAAATGTATTTAATTTTATAAATTTGTCTTTTTTTGCTTTTAATTTAGTTTAGAAAAGTCTGGATATGATAGTCACACAGGGCAAAGTGTCACCTTTTCCTTTCAGGTGCTGCTAACTGTGTTGTCATGTCTGCCTCTCTGAACAAAACGTATTTCAAATCATCATCAATGAGTGCTGTACAGACTTTTGTGTATAAGAAAACAGCAAGTTTTCAAATTACGTTTCAACTGAAAAAAAAAAACAACACATTCCCAATTTTATTCTTCCAACGATCATTCAAAGTTATAATCATTCAAAGTGCTATTTCTGTAGGAAAGTTTTGAGCACAATAGATCTAAAGCTTGTTGTTTCTCTCGCTTTCACTGTGCCATTTCTGTTCTAATTCCAGTCAGTCTCTTGATGTTCTACATCCATCGTCTATAGCAGGCTCATTCATTTGTACTTAATCACACACTTTTTCCGTGATGTATGGTTTTTATTATCGTATTTTTCCTCTTAATATGGCCATTATATTTCAATTAAAGCTGAGATGAAAGAGGGATGGATTCTGTCTCCAGCGTTAGAGGCTGATCCTTGTCGCTGACTGAATCATGAGAGAAACAACAGCAGGCTGACACAGAGGTATCGAGTGGTTATAAAAATCAGTTTGGAAGACCTGGACTTCTTGGTGAATATAACATCGCTCTCAAATAGATAGGCTGACAATAAAAGTAAGCAGAATTGGACTACGAGTGAACACAAATAAGACTAAACTACTGAAATAAACTCTGTGTCTTCCTTGGTTAGCAAAATAGCTCCTCACAAAAATAGACAAAAGACAAAACCAAAATAATGAAACTTCTCATTAATCAAGATGGAAAAATATACGTAGAAGGAACAGCTGTTGATGTTATAAACCAATTTGCATACTATGGTAGCTACATAGACCAGGATAGTGACACCAGGAAGGAAGATAGAATTAGAGTTACAAAAGCATTACTGACATTAAAAAATCCTGAGAACATATGGTTTTCAAAAGTTATAAACACAAAAACCAAGTTAAGATTATTCAATTCAGATTTGATATACATCCTCATTTATGCATGTGAAAGCTGTAAATCAACTAAAGAAATAGACAAGAAATTAGACTCTTTTAAAAACAAATGCCTAAGGAAAATACTTGGTATAAAGTGGAACAAATTTAAGAACAACACAGAGATAAGACAGATGAGCAAACAACAACCTGTCTCATGGGTGATCAGAAAAAGAAGATTGAAATATGTAGGCCATGTGATGAGAAGAAACAATCAATGAATACCAAAACAAGCTTATAAAGTGGAGCACAACAGGCCGAAGAAAAAGAGATCGACCACATGAAACTCTTAAGAGGATACTTGTTAAGAGAGGCCAGTTTAGTGGGCATAACATCTCTTGATAAAGTTGAAAAACTCGCCGAAAACAGGAAGATTTGACAAACAACTATGCGAGCCTTATGTGACGTTTAACGGCACGGGAAGGATGTAAGATGTAAGACTGAAATAAAACGCTGAAATAATTTGGCCAATAAAAATGAACCATTTGTCAGTCAAAGAAGTCAAGAAACTCACAAATCTTGGTATTACAGTAAGAGCAGATGGAGGCAGTAGTAAAGAAACTGAAATAACAATTGTTAAAAAAGTCTGAAAAGCTTGGGTCATGCTAGACCTTATCTGGAGGTCCAAAAATGATACCCCTAAAAATCAAAAACAGAATGTTTAAAAGCAATGGTTCAAGTGTTTTAGTATATGAGACCAAGTGCTAGAAAATGACACTTCACACTTTCAAAACCAAGTGTCTTCGTAAGATCGAAGGAACATACTGGGCAAATACCATAAGTAATGGCCTGTTGTTAAGAGAGATATAACACATCTGTCGCCAGTGATTGAAAGAAAAGGGGGCAATGAACTGGGCAAATTACGAGAATGACAGACAGATCCCTACCACAGATAGTTTTGATATGAGTTCCACAGGGTAAAAGAAACATGGTATGACACAAAGAGACATGAAAACATACAGCAGAGAAAATGCTGGTATACAAAGTACTGACATGGGAGATAGCCAAGAAGATAGGGGACTGACAAAAGTGAATATCTCTTGCTAGCATAAACTGTTTAATTCTGGAGAGAAAAATATTTTTGCTTAATGAGCTGTGTCAAGATTCACAGCTTAAGTCAAATAAGATATTAATAATGGTGATTACTGTACTTATTGTTTCATCAGATGGTTAGTTTCACTCGAGATACTGTAACAAATTATGCAGGTAATGGACGATTTAACACTAATACTGAACAGACATAACAATTGATAGACCTGCATTTTATGCTGAAGATAATGGAAGTGAATCAACAAAACTACGCCCTGTTTCCCTGAATAAAACAAGAGATATTTTCAGTGGTCAATCTCAGAAGAGAAGAATCAGGCCTGTACTGTTTCATGCAAGTAATAACTTGTAAATCTTGCATGGAAAGGTCAGCTACTATTTTCTTCAGATGGTACATGGGGACTTAAAATCTTGTCCATACCTTCGGAAAAAGAAAAAGAAAAAGACCGAAACGAAGATGGCTGCAAGACATCGTTGACGATCTGGAAATGGATGCAGCAGCAGCAGGCCATCTTGCTCACAACAGAGAGGCCTACAGGAGTGCTGTTTGGGAGGCAAAGTTCCGCAAGGGACATGCAAAGGAATGAATGAATGACCTTCGGAAAAAGAAGAATCTTAGTAAAGAAAACTTTTTCACTGCCCTAACAACATTAACTGCTTTGTGACTTCAGTAATGCTTCCAAGGGCGGCAATTTTCATCTTGTCCGACAAAGAATATGATTGGTTGCCTCTCTTTACATTACTTCGACAATGGATTCAATACGCCGCGCGAATTTCCTGTATTAAGTAACACGTATTTTCGGATTACCTTCAGCACAGTCGAGATTCCCGTTCCTTTGCGCTGAGCGTGTTGGTAACTGTCGGCAGGATTGCTGGGATGCTTTAGTTTCTTGTTTTCTCTTGTCTTCTATCACCCTGTAGCTGCGAGCTGGTGTTCTTTGCAGTCGATGCTGTGAAGATGTTGTGACGGACTGGGAGCGGGTTATGGCGGCTCCTTTTTAAGTCCCTGCAATGCTTCTTTAGCAAACTTCACTGCCATGGAAGTTATGACGATTTGTCAGGCTAATTATGTCAGTCCGTAACAATAGTGAGGAGTAAAATCTTAATGCAAAGAAAACTAAATTAATGACAACTGACAAAACAAATAATGCGGCTGAAATATATATCATTGAGGAAAAATTGGAAGAAGTGGAGAGTTCTGAATGTCTTGGATCACTACTAACTAATAATGGAGATATAATGAAGGAAATTAAAAGGAGGACATCTATCGCTCTTCAAAAAGTAAAAAACTAAAGAATCTGTGGAGAGGAACAGACAGAACTACAAAAATCTGATTTTTAAGGGCATTCATCTTTCCCATCGCAACATATGCCTGTGAGATCCGGACACTTAACAAAACAGCTGAGAAACACATAAATGCCTTTGAATGTAAATGCTTCAGAAGAGTACTTCAATATCATGGACAGAAGAAAGAACAAATATAACCATACTACAAGAATTTAATATTGAAGAAGGTTGGCTAGTAAAGGGGATTAAACAGAGAAAACTTAAATATTTTGGACACATTAAACGTCATGAGAATTTTGAGAAGACTATCTTGGAACGGCACATAATGGGAAAAAGAAAGAGAGGAAGACCAAGGCGAAGATGGCTGCAAGACATCGTTGATAATCTGTGAATGGATGCATCAGCAGCAGGGCATCTTGCTTAGAAATCAGTGGCCTACAGGAAAACTGTTACTGAGACGAAGTTCCGCAAGAGACATGCAAATGACTGACTGACATGCTAGGCCTGTTATTGGGGGTAGCAGCAACGGAGACGTGGGACAGGATCTTAGTTAGCTATTGTTCTCCAGAATTTACTCTAGCGTGTCAGCTATAGTGTTCGCCAGCCCTCACGTTAGCATGTCAGCTATTTTTCGCCAGTCCTCACTCTAGCGTGTCAATTACTCTTCGCCAGCCCTCATGCTAGTGTGTAAAACGGCAGTTCACAAGTCCTCACGCTAGCGTGTCAGTTACTGTTCACCAGACCTCACGCTAACGTGTCAACTATTGTTCACAAGACCTTAAGCTAGCGTGTCAAATATTGTTCACCAGACCTTAAGCTAACGTGTCAAATATTGTTCACCAGACCTCACGCTAGCGTGTCAGTTACTGTTCACCAGACCGCACGCTAACGTGTCAACTATTATTCACCAGACCTCACGCTAGCGTGTCAGTTACTGTTCACCAGACCGCACGCTAACCTGTCAAATATTGTTCACCAGACCTCACGCTAGCGTGTCAGTTACTGTTCACCAGACCGCACGCTAACGTGTCAAATATTGTTCATCAGACCTTAAGCTAGCGTGTCACATATTGTTCACCAGACCTCACGCTAACGTGTCAACTATTGTTCACCAGACCTTAAGCTAGCGTGTCACATATTGTTCACCAGACCTTAAGCTAGCGTGTCAAATATTATTCACCAGCCCTCATGCTAGCATGACAGCCTTTGTTCACCAGCCCTCACTCTAGCGTGTCAAATATTGTTCACCAGACCTCACGCTAACGTGTCAACTATTGTACACCAGACCTTAAGCTAGCGTGTCAAATATTGTTCACCAGACCTTAAGCTAGTGTGTCAAATATTGTTCACCAGACCTTAAGCTAGCGTGTCAAATATTGTTCATCAGAAAAATAGAGGACTCTCATAATAAAGACAGCAAAAATATGCACAAACGAATTAATGAATTCACAGGCAGGAAAACAAAATATACCACAGGATGCCTGAAATCGAAAGAAGGTAAAATGTTAATGGGAAAAGAAGACATTATGGACAGGTGGACAGAGTACATCGGTGAGCTATATGGAGGAGAAAGACCAGAATTAACACCAGATACTGAAAACTGTGATGGACCGCCAATACTTGAAGATGAAATCATAGATGCCATTAAACACATGAAGAAAGGAAAAGCCACTGGGCCTTATAAAATAGCAACAGAAGAAATAGAGGCACTAGAGGAGATAGGAATAAAAATAATAACCAAGTTACTGAATGACATTTACAACAGTGGTTATATGCCCAGTGACTTGCTTAAATCCACGTTTATAGCACTACCAAAGAAACCAGGTGCAAAGGAGTGTGATGACCACCGGACTATCAGCCTCTCATGTCACATAACGAAGCTACTTCTGAGAATCATTATGAGAAGAACAAGGAAAAATATAAAAATGCAAATATCAGATGAACAGTTTGGATTTGTTGAAGGAAAAGGAACACACAATGCCATTTATGCCTTACGATCACTAACAGAAAGAGCTTTAGAAGTACAGAAAGATCTCTATGTATGCTTCATTGATTACACCAAGGCATTCGGCAAGGTGAAACATAATGAAATTGTTAAAATGCTTGAAGACATCAATATAGACGGCAAAGATCTGAGGATTGTAAAACTTCTATACTGCCATTAAGAAGCAGCAATTCGAGTTGAAAATAGAACTGGAAAATATCAACCTATAAAACAAGGGGT
Source organism: Achatina immaculata (assembly GCA_009760885.1). NCBI lineage: Eukaryota > Metazoa > Mollusca > Gastropoda > Stylommatophora > Achatinidae > Lissachatina > Lissachatina immaculata. The sequence goes on along the minus strand of CM019717.1, from coordinate 52,740,034 downwards.
GCGACAAGGATGTGTACTATCTCCAGACTTTTTTCTCTGTACAACGAAAATATTCTAAGAACCATCATCACAGAACCAGGCATACAAATTGGAAGACACAATATTAACAACCTTCAGTATGCTGACGACACAGTATGATAGCTGAGAACCAACAAGACCTGCAAAATCTCTTGGATAAAGTCGCCAAAGAAAGTGAACAGAAAGACCTTACTCTGAACATCAAAAAGACAGAGACTATGGTTATATGTAAGAAACAGAATCCACTAAAATGCAGTATAAAATTATAAAGAACTATTCTAAAGCAGGTGCAGAAATTCAAATACCTTGGAGCAGTAACAGCTTCGGATGGGAAATGCAGAACAGAAATTAGGAACAGAATAGGCCAAGCAAAGACTGCATTTCAGAGAATGAGAAACACATTATGCAACACATCCTTATCAATGAATGTTAGAAAACGAGTCCTAAAATTGAACCTATCTTATTATACGGAAATGAATCATGGACAATAGGCAGGTCTGCACAAAAATCATTGGAAGCAGCAGAAATGTGGTTTATTAGAAGAATGTTGCGAATCCCCTGGACAGCAAAAATAACTAATGAAGAATGTATGAGAAGAGCTGGAGAGACAAAAAAATCTTGTAAAAAAATAAGAGAAAGACAATGTACTTTCATAGGACATGCAATGAGAAGAGGGGGCATTGAAAATGTTATAACAGGAAAAATAGAAGGAAGAAGATCAAGAGGAAGACCAAGAGAAATGATACTGGACAGTCTGACAGGATGGTGTGAGACGAGATCACCAGCTGAGCTGATGGCCTGCATGAAGGATCGTGTACTCTGGAAAAGCATAATAGCCAACGCCAGTCGGTATAATAGGATCTTTTTTGTGGTGCATCGTGAAATATCGAGGTGATCTTTTGGAATTATGTGTATAACTAGTCCAGTAACCTCAACTCTCGAAGATCAAGATGGAAGTCGACCCTGTTATTCACGTGCGTAACGTGAATCAGCACAACTTATGTCGACACGGTCCAGCTAGCGAGTGTCATATACACAACAGTTATACACATAATTCCAGCTCTCACTCTCACTTGCTGGATTAGTTAAACACTTTTCCATACATACTTATCCAGGCTCGTTCAAAACCTCACGTTGACGACAACTGGTACAGATACTCAAGTAAATCCTGGGTAACGGTGACTTGGAACATTTATTGATGAAAGGATGATGATGTTGATGAAAATAACATTAAATATGACTACCGGCTGGTTATCCCTGCCATGTGGCCAGTCCATTCATACATACAACTGCAGTTCCATATGTTCCACGAAGACATCACACAGCTCTAAAAAAACGTCCGCACAGTTCCACGTTCAAACCAAAACTGACTCCACGCACTCAGCCTTGCCCCCACAATTCCCTGTCACGGGTTTTGCACCCCACGTGACCTTCTCGAAGGATCTCAGCACGAGAAAATTCAAAAAGAAAAACACATAATAATGCCCTTACTATCAAGCCAACCGTTTTTAACCGAATACTGCTATATCGGCACGGCACCTGATGATGATGATATATATTTTGCCAAAAACTGAAAGTAATATTAACATAAAGTTTGCTTTCAGGGGAAAGTTATGCAAATACATTTTACACTCTGTTTCCACCATCTCAGGTTGTCCTGTGACACTGTATAAACCATATTACAGATCATGTGTGTGTGTGTGGGGGTTGGATATTTATAATGTTTTTCCACGCTGGGATGTGTCCTGTCTTTAGCACAGAGTCCCAGAATCTGGATTAAACTTTACCCGCAGGCAAAAATAACTTCCCATGTTATTCCCCCCCCCCCCCCCGAGAGAAGTAATGAAACGAAACTGTACCCGCAAATCCATCTTGGTCAGGAAAGTGGGAGCTGAAGAGATCTATAGAACAAAACTTCCTATAAAGCTGAGATGACCTTTTGTAATGAATAAAATATGTTAGTTATGGCCCCGTTATTTAAGTATTGATTATCTGGATGTTGTTCATTGATGAAATCCGGCGCCGTGAAAGATTATACTGTAATGATTAAATTATTGATTATTTCCAAATAGTGCACTCTGCGGGGAAGCCACCATGTTGAAAAGGTGCTAGCTGACAACGTATAACAACAATAATCTCCCTTAGTCTTAGAATATGTGTTCAATGCAGGTATTTGTTAGCTGTTTATGTAAGCTGTTTATCTAGGCAGATGTTAGCTGTTTGTGGAAGTTGTTTATCTAGGTAGGTTTTAGCTACTTATGTAAGTTGTTTCTCTAGGTAGATGTTAGTTGTTTATGTAAGTTGTTTATCTCGGTAGATATTAGCTGTTTATGTAAGTTGTGTAGCTAGATAGACGTTATCTGTTTGTGTAATTTCTGCAGCTTGGTAGATGTTTTCTGTTTGAGTAAGTTGTGTAGCTAGGTAGACGTTATCTGTTAAAATAAGTTCTGTAGCTAGGTAGATGTTATCTGTTTGAGTAAGTTGTGTAGCTAAGTAGATGTTATCTGTTTGAGTAAGTTGTGTAGCTATATAGATGTTATCTGTTTAAGTAGGTTGTGCAGCTAGGTAGATGTTATCTGCTTATGTTAGTTGTACAGCTACGTAGATGTTATCTGTTTGTGTATGTTGTGAAGCTAAGTAGATGTTATCTGTTTGTGTAAAATGTCTAGCTAGGTAGAAGTTATCTGTTTGTGTAAGTTTTGTAGCTAGGTAGATGTTAGCTGTTTGTATAAGTTGTGTAGATAGGTAGATGTTAGCTGTTTGTATAAGTTGTGTAGATAGGTAGTTACCTCTTTGTGTAAGTTGTGTAGCTTGGTAGATGTTATCTGTTTGAGTAAGTTGTGTAGCTAGGTACATGTTATCTGTTTGAGTAAGTTGTGTAGCTAGGTGGATGTTATCTGTTTGAGTAAGTTGTGTAGGTAAGTAGATGTTATTTGTTGAAGTAAGTTGTGTAGCTAAGTAGATGTTATCTGTTTGAGTAAGTTGTGTAGCTATATAGATGTTATCTGTTTAAGTAGGTTGTGCAGCTAGGTAGATGTTATCTGCTTATGTTAGTTGTACAGCTACGTAGATGTTATCTGTTTGTGTATGTTGTGAAGCTAAGTAGATGTTATCTGTTTGTGTAAAATGTCTAGCTAGGTAGAAGTTATCTGTTTGTGTAAGTTTTGTAGCTAGGTAGATGTTAGCTGTTTGTATAAGTTGTGTAGATAGGTAGATGTTAGCTGTTTGTATAAGTTGTGTAGATAGGTAGTTACCTCTTTGTGTAAGTTGTGTAGCTTGGTAGATATTATCTGTTTGAGTAAGTTGTGTAGCTAGGTACATGTTATCTGTTTGTGTAAGTTGTGTAGCTAGGTACATGTTATCTGTTTGAGTAAGTTGTGTAGCTAGGTGGATGTTATCTGTTTGAGTAAGTTGTGTAGGTAAGTAGATGTTATTTGTTGAAGTAAGTTCTGTAGCTAGGTAGATGTTTTCTCTTTGAGTAAGTTGTGTAGGTAGGTAGATGTTATCTGTTTAAGTAAGGTGTGTAGGTAGGTAGATGTTATCTGTTTGAGTAAGTTGTGTAGCTACATAGATGTTATCTGTTTAAGTAAGTACTCCCCGTTACGGTACAATCTAGCTACAAAGGAAAGGATCGCAATAATCCCGATGATAATGATGATGATGATGATGATGATGATGAAATCTACTAAAGAAGTATTGCAATTCCGTTGATTTTTAGTTTCACTCATGTCTTAACACCTCTACCTTATCAGCTGGAAAGAACATCAGCTTACTCTTCCACAGAAGAAGAAGAAGAAGAAGAAGAAATCCCTTTAGATTACAAGTAGACAAATTCCCTTATACCTGGGCCTTTATCGTACATGTTCTCCACAAACACTCCCCCTGGGCAGACCCCTCCATCCCCCTCCCCCTACTCCCTCTTCCCTACTCTTGTACTCTCGAGAGGAAGGTCAACTATCTTATATCTTATATCTTATATCCTTCCCGTGCCGTTAGACGTCACATAGGGCTCGCAAAGTAGTTCGCAAATTTTTCCTGTCTTCGGCGAGTCTTTCAACCTCATCAAAGGATTTTATGCCTGATAATTTGGCCTCTCTTAACAATGTCCTCTTCAGAGTTTCACGCGGTCTGCCTCTTTTTCTTCGGCCTGTTGTGTTCCACTTGATAGCTTGTTTTGGGATTAAGGTCAACTAGCTTGTCCCTTACAACAATTCTGTTCACTTCAGCTGACCCTGACACAAAACATAAAACAAAGGATTGTAGTAGGATTATTACATATTTAATGCATAACACGAACACATCAAAACTATTAATTATTACATAAGACGAACACATCAAAACTATTAATTATTACATAAGACGAACACATCAAAACTATTAATTATTACATAAGACGAACACATCAAAACTATTAATTATTACATAAGACGAACACATCAAAATTATTAATTATTACATAAGACGAATACATCAAAACTATTAACTATTACATAAGACGAACACATCAAAACTATTAACTATTACATAAGACGAACATATCAAAGACTTCATATCTTGACAAAGACGGTTTGCTACGAAATATAGATGTCCTGGCCTTGAGGTCTAGGTGGACTCGTGCTGTTCTCTTTCGTGGACAGTTCTTGTCTGTCGATTTCGCGTGAAAGAAGTGAGAACCACTGAGAACGGCACGTGCTGTGTCCTACTTCGTCATCGGTGCTGAGAGCTTGTCCCTGTGCTTCTTTCTCACTTAGATGTCCGCCCTGTGTAAGACCTGCTACTCGCATGATGTCAGCCTGTGTAAAACTTGCTACTCGCATGATGTTCGCCCTGTGTAAGACCTGGTACTCGCATGATGTCAGCCTGTGTAAGACTTGCTACTCGCATGATGTCAGCCCCATGTAAGACCTGCTACTCGCATGATGTCAGCCCCGTCTAAGACCTGCTACTCCCATGATGTCACCCCCGTCTAAGACCTGGTACTCGCGTGATGTCAGCCCCATGTAAGACCTGCTACTCGCATGATGTCAGCCCCGTGAAAGACCTGCTACTCGCATGATGTTGAAACAGAATCCTCCTTACAAGGAGGACTACTGAAATGGTATGACGGCACCACTGAAACAGAAAGTGTGCCTATGACTTAGCGGCCACTCTAACAGATATGTATGACTACTGAATTGATTGAATCTTCTTTTCTTCTTGTTGCTGGTGTTCTAACCATCACCTAATTTTCTGTATTATACACTAAGAAAATACAACAAGACACCCAGGCATTCCACTCCACAAAATTAGTACGAATACAACAACTTAAACATAACTTGGCAGTCTTCCGACCAAAACAAACTGGTCAACAATGAGAATTTCCACAAAGCCAATTGGTGTAGTTTATCATCAGACAACACACATTTATTAATGGACCAAAATGAGGGGTGAAATCATGATGATGGGAATGTAGCCATCAGGCTGAACAGAAATTCACAGTAACAAATGCCCGGCGTGAGATGTCTACGCCACATGGGCAAGGAAAACCTTACAATGATTTATTCATACCAAAAACCATACTTACAAGCTTACCAAGGACTGCAGCCACACAGAAAAACAAACTAAACCAATCCTAACAACGACAAGACTCGCTCTACCCCATTCTCGTTCGCCCAAACACGTCCACCCAGTTCAACGTTCACACAAAAACTGCCCAACGACCGGCTTTTTCCTACGGACCTTTCTAACGACTTCTTTGCACACGTACTTTCCTAATGACGTAGTCTACGCAACACAATTATTAGCAATACACAAAAACTCTCTGAACAGAATGGCTATTCTGTTACAATGTCACCCCCGTCTAAGACCTGCTACTCGCATGATGTCAGCCCCGTGTAAGACCTGCTACTCCCGTGATGTCAGCCCCGTATAAGACCTGCTACTCGCATGATGTCAGCCCCATCTAAGACCTGCTACTCGCATGATGTCAGCCCCGTATAAGACCTGCTACTCGCATGATGTCAGCCCCGTGTAAGACCTGCTACTCTCATGATATCAGCCCCGTATAAGACCTGCTACTCGCTTGATGCCAGCCCCGTGAAAGACCTGCTACTCGCATGATGTCAGCCCCGTGTAAGACTTGCTACTCGCATGTCAGCCCCGTCTAAGACCTGCTACTCGCATGATGTCAGCCCCGTGTAAGACCTGCTACTCGCATGATGTATGCTTGTTTCTTCCGAGAAAGTTGACTGTGCTCTGTTACGAGGTAGGACTGCCTGTGAAGTACTTACCTTGTGTAACAGATAGTTCTTGGAAGTACTTATCTTGTGCGACAGACTGTTCATGGAAGTACTTATCTTGTGCGACAGACAGTTCTTGAAGTACTTATCTTGTGTAATAGACAGTTCTTGAAGTACTTACCTTGTGTAATAGACAGTTCTTGGAAGTACTTGCTGCGCCTGATGGGGAGTCTTCGTCCTGGTGTGAAATGATCTTGTGGACTTAGCAGGTGTATCTAACAGCACGGTTTGTTTACTCTTAGAAAATAGTGTTATGATTCTTATACGTGGTACCCGGGTTATGTTTAAGGTAATCTGATATGGTACTGGTTTATATTTTTAGTAGGTATGATGTTTTGTTTTTGCTCACAAGGGTGTATGTAGGCTTGTAACAGTGTACGTGTTGGCATGTTTAGTTTTCTGCGCCAGAACTTTCAAGTTAATGTTTGGATTACCTTGCTGTGTTCTGATGTAATACGAGTCTTGGCCTTTCAGTGTTTTGCATATTTAGGCTGAGCTGTTATTACTATGTGAATGCCACTTGTGGCAGGCACACATTTTTGTGCTAGTATAACTATATAGTAATAACTTGAGTAAAGTGACCATATTTTTCGCAAATCAAAGCGGGGACCCACCGCCCCCCACCCCCCCCCCCCTGCAAAGCAACATTTCCTCTTTAACCTTTACTGTCTAGGCCAAACTCAAACCACAGAAAGTCTTTTACAAATTGTATGCTCGTTTCAGTAATTCTTACATCCATAGCTAGTGTTTTGTTTATGTCGATCACCCTTGAGATGTTCTGTGACATCGGATCTGCCATCCTGCGAAACTGAAAATTCAAATTTCCAAGTGCCACCTCTAGTGTGCTGACAGGTCAATGAAAATATGGGAACTAACACCATATCCCTATGTGCCTCTAAGGCATGACAGGATTACCTTTACCTTTACCTTTTTACATCTGTCATGAGAGTCATTGATGGTTCTCGCTTTCTACACCGTCCGGGTAAAAAAGTCGGCGAAACTTTCATTAGCCCGCCACGTAATGTTCAGTTGGTAAATCAGTAAAAAGAAATAAAAATTAAACACACAATGACGCTCATGTAATACTACTTAATTAATTATTATTATTATTATACTTAAAAACCTAATTAATAAGTACGCTACAACTAATTAACGTGATAAAAATTCAAACCACCCTTTCCGTCGTTCTGTCGATAGAAACACGCTGCTCAAACATTCAGCGCCCTCAAACTTTTCCATTACCTTCGATTGGTTAATTTAGTCACGAGGAAGATAACTATACTCTGATTGGTTCAACGTTTCTAGAATAAGTGAAGATCATTTTCTGAAACAACCAATTAATGCGTACCACAAATTTCTATCAAACTAAAATTAGAATAATAAATAAAAATTAGACCAGGCGCTGCAATTTCAAAATTAATGGATTTTTGTTTTCTTTACAGATGTTATTAAAATTTAAATTTAGCTGGCTCAAAGCGGGACATTTGCGCGTCCTATCAAGACCTTCGGCGAAGACGGGACACCAGTCTAAAAATCTGGACTGTCCCGCTTTAGGCGGGACGCATGGTCACCTTAACCTTGAGTATACTAGACGTGTGCATGTTTGCTCAGTAACATGATCTTTTTGTCCGTGATCACGTGCCGGTCCACAGGTCTTGTCTACTGTGTGCTTTCCTGTGTTTCTCGTGCAAGAGTGACTGCTGGTCTGTAGCACTGTTTATGTTGAATGTTTACTTCCGCCTTGTCGGGCAGCGGGAGTGTCAAGGTTATATGGGACCTTGATCGCCTTTTAGAGTGTGGGAGTGGCACTGAGAACTTTTTTTTCTGTTGACGTTGCCATTTAAGGGACCGGCTAGCGTAGTGGTTAGAGCACTCGTCTAGCAACCAAATGGTCGAGGATTCGAATCCCCAGCTGGGCGGAATTTTTTTTTCCTGACAAATACGGCCACCCTACCTCATACGCTGATGGCCCAGCATAATGAGCTCCCTAACGCCTTTTCCCCTACGGAATTTGCTGTGGGATTATCCTTACTGTTGTTATTTATGGTTGTCACGTGAAGGACACTAAAGGTATGAGTATGATAGTTATGCCCCTTTTGCTTTGATATTTAGAGACATTATTTTCATAATATATAGAAGTGATCTTACAAATATACCAGAACAATACGGTATAGAAGTGAAGAAATCCTGATGGCTGTAGAGGAGGAGATGACACCAGATGAATTGGCTACACAGGCCAAAGATATCTTAATAACAACAGCTAAAGACATGGTTCCAGTAAAGAAAACACAAAAGAATTGATGGATTACAGTAGGTACACTAGAACTGATAAAACAACGTAGAGAAATGAATACGCAATGGAAAGTGACAAACAACAACAAAAAGAAATATAAAACTTTAACAAAAGACGTACGAAGAAACATAAGAAAAGACACAAAACAGTACATACAAGATTGTTGTGAAAGAATAGAAGAACATCAGAAGTGTGGAAGAGATAGTGAAATGTTTAAAGAAATGAAGACATTGATGAGAAATGTCACACCTAAGCAAAATGTAATTTGTGATGATATGGGGAATACCTTGACAGAGACAGAGGAAATTCTAGAAAGATGGAAGGAATATTGCAAAGAAATGTATGAAACAACCGACTGTGGAAACAGAAATAAACAGTGTGAATTATTATTGGAGGAGAAAGAACCTGAACCGACAATAGAAGAAGTTTTATGGGCAATAAAGAATCTGTAAAATGGTAAATTACCAGGATGTGATGAGATAACAGCTGAATTTATTAAAGCAGGAGGAAAGGAATGTGCAACAGTCTATCATGCACTATGTAAAAAGATATGGCATTCAGGTATTGGCCAAAAGAATGGAAAAGAACTGTATTCATACCACTGCCAAAAAAAGGATAAGCTGAAATTATGCACAAACTACAGAACTGTTGTCCTGATTAGTCATGCCAGTAAAATTCTGTTAAAAATCATAATGGGTAGACTTCGCAAGAAAATAGAAGAAGAAGGCAATATGGTCCAAGCTGGTTTCAGACAAGGAAGAGGATCAAGAGATCATATATTCAATATAAGATTAATAATAGAGAAATTCAGGGAGTTTAATGTGAATCTATATTTATTTTTTATAGACTACTCAAAGGCATTTGATTGTGTACAACACCATAAACTTTGGGAAATAATGGGAAAAAATGGGATTTCCTACACATTTGGTACAATTAACATCATTGTTGTATCTAGACCAACAGGCAGCAGTAAAAGTAAATGGTGAAACAATAACTTGGTTTGATATAAAACAAGGGATCCACCATGAGTGTATATTGTCGCCTTACTTATTTAACTTGTATACTGAAAATATAAAGAGGAACGTTAGAGAAGATGTAGACAAAGAATATTACGATGCCATAACAATTGGAGGTTATGAAATACCAGAGATTAGATATGCTGATGACACAGTATTACTGTCCACAACACAAAAAAGAATGGAAAAACTAATTATGTCAGTCCGTAAGAACAGCGAAGAGGAAAACCTCTATCTTAATGCGAAGAAAACTAAATTGATAACAACTGACAAAACAAACAAGACAGCTGAAGTATGTATCAATGAGGGAAAAATGGAAGAAGTGGAGAGTTTTGAATATCTTGGATCACTACTAACTAATAATGGAGACTGGGAGTAGGCGGTCAGTCTACGTTTGTATGTGTACCCGAGAGGATGGTTTCTGTGATGTTCCTGTCGAGAAAATGGATGTTTGTATCTGTTATTGGAGTTGTGGAAGTGTGAAAAGACTCACCATGTGGCAGAGCAAACACGCCGGCGGTCAGAATATCGGCGTCACCATCTTCATTGTCATCTGGTTAATTAGTAAAACCTCATGTCAAGTGATACGCAGGACTGGCTTAAGCTTTGTATCAGTGTGTTGCAAGCTTTGTGACTGAACGAGCCTGGAAGTGAAGGATGGCTGAAGACAGTGAAAAACTAATCCAGAAACACTCAACAAACACGCTGTCAACTAGTGCCCCAACATTCTATCCTGTAAGAAAAATAATAAACACAATAAACATAGCGACACATACTTTTGTAAAGATTCAAAGGGGGCTAACCAAAGATATTGACAAGAGTCACTTTAAAGACTCGTCTTGTATTTGACTCGAAGAATACAAACTTCGATCCGAATTTGACCTTGATTCGCGACTTGACATTTTTAGCATGTAGACTTGACATCTACAGGTTTTTTTTAAAGTCTCACTGCACTTTCTATGTAAAAATGAAGAAAATGATGTCATAAAAAATGTGCTGCACAGTCAATCGTGAAGAAAAATACAGTGAATGGCTGCCATCTGCTGGAGTAATTTTTTGCACTCAAAACAGAATGATGTTATCAATGGAATAAATAATTTTTTTGGTTGAATCTCTCTCTCTCTCTCTCTCTCTCTCTCTCTGAACCTTAAGTGCACAGGGCACATGGGGCTTCCGCAAGGGTTTTCCACAAATGCCTGTCCTGCGCCTTTTTTTCTGCTCTTGCCCAGGTGAGCCCTCTATTGCTCAGCATCCTTTCTGTTGTTCTTCTCCATGTCTCTTTTGGTCTACCCTTACTTCTGCTCCCCTGTGGTGTCCATCTTAGTGCTATTTTCGGTAGTGAGTTGTCAGTCATTCGGAGCACATGTCCCAACCATCGCCAGCGTCTTTCCTCAATAATTGTTGTCAGTGGTTTCATCTGTATTTCTGCTAATAAGATGTTATTTCTTATGGTGTTTGGCCAAAATATTTTTCTAATTCTTCGTAAACATTTAATCTGGAAAGAATTCAACCTGTCTTCCATGGCCCCGGTGATCCTCCAGCACTTACCTCCATAGAGCAGCACACCGAGAACACCACTCTCAAATATCCCGATCCTCATACCCACGCTTAGCCTACTTGATTTCCACACACTCTGCAGCACTGCAAAAGCCCGGTCTGCCCCAGCAAGTCCGCTGCTGATGTCCTCTGTGCTGTCTCCACCCTCCACCACTCCGCCGCCAAGGTACACAAATTCGCCGACCCCCTCCACTAAGTTGTTATCTACTCTGAGCACATCTCTGCCGCTCACATCCCGCTTCACCAACCCCGTCCCTCCCACGTTGATCCCCAGTCCCACGCCGCCTGCATTCTGAGTTAGCTTGTTTATTTTATCTTGCATATCTTTGTGACTGCTTGATAATAGACAAATGTCGTCCGCAAAGTCAAGGTCCTCCAGCACCGTGTCAAGGGTCCATCGCAATCCTCTGCGTCTGTCCGACGCCGCCTCCGTCACCAACCAGTCCACTGCCAAGATAAACAATGTTGGTGACAGTACACATCCCTGCCCCACTCCCGCCCGTATCCCAAAGCTTGAATAAGTGTTTCGAAATGGCGGTCGATACACAAGGATGGTTGTTCAAAGATTTATAGCAAAATTTCCTGATCAACAACCTCCTCATCGCACTACGGTTAGAAATGTGTTGAGTAAGTTTCGTGATACGGGAACTGTGGAAGATGCTCCGCGATCTGGTAGGCCTGCTGTGTCTGAAGAAAAATGTCTAGATATCCAAGGCAGAATCCTGAAAAGTCCATGCAAGTCCTTAAGGAAAATGTCGCAAGAAGTGAACGTATCACTGAGAACAGAGTCACAAAATTCTTAAACATCGGTTAAATTTTCATCCATACAAGAATTCTGTTGTGTCTGAACTAAAAAAATGTTACAATCAATTCAGAGTCAACTACACCACGTGGTTTCAAGTATTTTCAGCTGAAGAAGACGAGTCAGTAACATTCTTCTCTGATGAGGCATGGTTTCATATAGCTCATTCATTCATTCATTCATTCATTTGCATGTCCCTTCTGGAACTTTGCCTCCCTAGCAGCACTCCTGTAGGCCTCTCGGTTGTAAGCAAGATGGCCTACTGCTGGTGCATCCATTTGCAGATCATCAACGATGTCTTGCAGCCATCTTCCTCTCTTTCTTTTTCCCATTATGTACCCTTCCAAGACGGTCTTCTCTAGATTATCATGACGTTTAATGTGTCCAAATTATTTAAGTTTTCTCTTTTTTAAGCTTTTTAAGCCAGCCTTCTTCAATATTAAGTTCTTGTAGTATGGATATATTTGTTCTTTTTGTGCCCATGATATTTGATGAAGTCTTTTGTAGCATTTACATTCAAAGGCATTTATGTGTTTCTCAGCTGTTTTGTTAAGTGTCCAGGTCTCACAGGCATATGTTGCAATGGGAAAGGTGCATGCCCTTAAAAATTTTATTTTTGTAGTTCTGTCTGTTCCTCTCCACAGATTCATCTATCTGGTTACGTTAATAGCTGAAATAATCGTATTTGGAGCAGTGTTAATCCCAGTGCATTTCATGAAGCGCCGCTACACGATGCGAAAATTGGGGTATGGTGTGACGTCAGTAGAAAACGTTTAATTGGACCAATTTTTTTCAGCAACACTATAAATGCCGATCGGTACCGTACTGACATTCTGGAACCTTTTTTTAGAACAGCTGAATGAACGTGAAATTAAAGATGCGTGGTTCCAGCAAGATGGTGCAAATGCACCACAAATGCACCACACACGTGGTTTTTGGGAAGAAATTTTCGCAAATCGCATAATATCTCGTGGAATTTGGCCTGCTCGTTCTCTAGATCTAAATCCATTAGATTATTATCTATGGGGTTTCTTGAAAGGAAATGTTTACAAAAATAATGTGCAAACAGTTGAGGATCTGAAAGAAGCAGTCAGAATTACCATTCAAGAAATAACAACAGACACGATGCACAAGGTATTTGACAATATGAAGAGACATGTACAGTCACGTCTTGAAGCCCATGGTGGATATTTCCAACACCAGTTATAAGAATATTTCAGTGGTACATTCCAGCTAACCCAAAAACAGCTTTGCCTCCCTAGCAGCACTCCTGTAGGCCTCTCGGTTGTAAGCAAGATGGCCTACTGCTGGTGCATCCATTTGCAGATCATCAACGATGTCTTGCAGCCATCTTCCTCTCTTTCTTTTTCCCATTATGTACCCTTCCAAGACGGTCTTCTCTAGATTATCATGACGTTTAATGTGTCCAAATTATTTAAGTTTTCTCTTTTTTAAGCTTTTTAAGCCAGCCTTCTTCAATATTAAGTTCTTGTAGTATGGATATATTTGTTCTTTTTGTGCCCATGATATTTGATGAAGTCTTTTGTAGCATTTACATTCAAAGGCATTTATGTGTTTCTCAGCTGTTTTGTTAAGTGTCCAGGTCTCACAGGCATATGTTGCAATGGGAAAGGTGCATGCCCTTAAAAATTTTATTTTTGTAGTTCTGTCTGTTCCTCTCCACAGATTCATCTATCTGGTTACGTTAATAGCTGAAATAATCGTATCTGGAGCAGTGTTAATCCCAGTGCATTTCATGAAGCGCTGCTACACGATGCGAAAATTGGGGTATGGTGTGCCGTCAGTAGAAAACGTTTAATTGGACCAATTTTTTTCAACAACACTATAAATGCCGATCGGTACGGTACTGACATTCTGGAACCTTTTTTTAGAACAGCTGAATGAACGTGAAATTAAAGATGCGTGGTTCCAGCAAGATGGTGCAAATGCACACAGAGCTAGAGCAACACACGGTTTTTGGGAAGAAATTTTCGCAAATCGCATAATATCTCGTGGAATTTGGCCTGCTCGTTCTCCAGATCTAAATCCATTAGATTATTATCTATGGGGTTTCTTGAAAGGAAATGTTTACAAAAATAATGTGCAAACAGTTGAGGATCTGAAAGAAGCAGTCAGAATTACCATTCAAGAAATAACAACAGACACATTGCACAAGGTATTCGACAATATGAAGAGACGTGTACAGTCATGTCTTGAAGCCCGTGGTGGATATTTCCAGCACCTGTTATAATGAATATTTCAGTGGTACATTCCAGCTAACCCAAAAACAGCGTTGTATCATTGCAGTCACTGTTGTAACTAATTAAATGACTTTTTAGCATATATTGTGATGACGTCATTTACTTCAATTTTTCAAATTTGTTTTTCATAGAAAATGTAGTAAGACAAACACTCTGCATCTACTCTATAGAAGTACCAGACAGGCATTCACGGCTTCGCTGTCAAACATCCTTTTTTATTTTTTGGTTTTGAAGGTACTAGTCACTGAATTTTATTAGTGCCTGGTGCTGTCGTGGCTAGATGGTTGCTCATCATACCAGAGTCTGTGGTAAATCTTGTCATTTTTCTTTGTGCCGCGTCTTGTACCTGTACTTGTACGAACTACCTGTAACTGCGAGCTGTTATTCTTTGCAGCCAATGCTGTAGAGATGTTGAGGCACAGCATTGTCTCGGCGTGGTAGGGGATAATGGCGGCTATTTTTTCAGTCCCGGAGTACAGCTTGCTAGTTGGCTAAGTCGATAGTACGCTGTTCTCTCGTGGCTAGACGGCTGCTCGTCCTACCGGAGTCCGTGTTCGAATCCCAGGTAATTCTCTTGTGATTTTTCTTTCTCTCACGTCTCACTAAAGTGCTTTGCCTACGATTTTTTAGAGGTTTAATCCTACAATATTTGATCTCTTACTTTACCGTACCAAAACCTCGTAGTTTCCTATTTATAAAAAATTGTTCCTTTCAGCTAAAAAGCAGGGGGTGTGCAATTCTTCTTTATTAGACTCCACCACAATGGGGACTATGGCGGTCCCTGCCCCGTTAGCCAGGCTAGGCCTGTTACTGGGAGTATTACGGAGAGGTGAGACAGGGTCTTGATCAGCTGTGACGCTACCATATCAGCTATGGTTCACTAACCCTGACGCTACCATATCAGCTATGGTTCGCTAACTCTGACGCTGGCATATTAGCTATGGTTCGCTAACTCTGACGCTACCATATCAGCTATGGTTCACTAACCCTGACGCTACCATATCAGCTATGGTTCGCTAACTCTGACGCTGGCATATTAGATATGGTTCGCTAACACTGAAGCTAACATATAAGCTATGGTTCGCTAACCATGACGCTAGCATATCAGCTATGGTTCGCCAACACTGAAGCTAACATATCAGCTATGGTTCGCTAACATTGACGCTAGCATATCAGCTATGGTTCGCTAACACTGAAGCTAGCATATCAGCTATGGTTGGCTAACACTGAAGCTAGCATATCAGCTATGGTTCGCTAACACTGAAGCTAGCATATCAGCTATGGTTCGCTAACCTTGACGCCTACACATCAGCTATGGTTCGCTAACCCTGACGCTAGCATATCAGCTATGGTTCGCTAATACTGAAGCTAGCATATCAGCTATGGTTCGCTAACACTGAAGCTAGCATATCAGCTATGGTTCGCTAACCTTGACGCCTACATATCAGCTATGGGTCGCTGATTGCCTCATCGAACAGCGTCTTCACCTTCTTCTCTGTGTCGCATCTAAAGTGCTTTGTCCGCGATTTTCTGGAATTTTAAAATGCGACTAGGGTTGCCAGGCGCGCCGCTCTGAAAAGGTGATGGGAACGGATAAGTTTAAACGGTATGTCCAGTAGTCTCGCGGCGAGAGCTACTCATGCCAAGGCACCCCTGCTCCTGAGGCAGGCCACGTCCGATATACACCCATACTGGTGAAATATGCCTAAACCGGCTTAAACCAGGGGTGAAACTTGATAGTTACTCATGACATATTATCTCCCATCTAGAGGTCGGTCACGTCCTAAACACGTCCATGCTGGTATAATACGCCTAAACCGGCTTAACCCAGTGTGTGAAACTTACTAGTGGCGAGGATTCGTCCTCCTGGACAAAAGCTCTGTGCTGGTCACAACTAGGAAGGGTAACGGTCACGACCACAAAATGTTGAAATCGGAGACACTGGACCAGTGCAATCTAGATAGGCAACCACCTCTCACCCGGCGGGGATATATGCGTGTCCTAATCACGCTGAGGTTTTCCGGTGGGAAAGTCCAACGCTGGACTGGATGGGCAACCACCTCTCACCCGGCAGGGATACACGGGTATCCCAAAACACGTCGAGGTTTTCCGATGAGGAAGCCTAACTCTAGGCTGGATGGGCAACTACCTCTCACCCAGCGGGGATATACCGATATCCAAAACACGTCGAGGTTTTCCGGTAAGAAAGTCCAACTCTAGATTAAACTGGTGCAACGAAAACCAGGCATTCGGTATCAATCCCGCTTCTGCGACCCACCGAGAATACAGGCTCAGGCCCTGCGATACTCTGAACCTGTTGTGGTTCTCTCGGGGATCTCGTCTGGTCCTTTCGGGGACCACATGGGGACCACGGGACCTATCGAAGACATCAGGAGTAAATTTAGTAGGATAACGGGGCGGTCTTGGTGATAGAAGCGAAGGAAAAAGAAGAAGATATACGAATGTTGATTGATAAGTTCTCGGCATAAGGTACAACGGATTATTTATGGGCAACTCTTTTCGGTTATATCTCAATATAGTCGCCTTGCAACTTTATGCACTCAGTCCAGCTATCCTGGAGCACACGGATCCCTCTTTTGTAAAAATCAGCATCTTGTGCCAGTAGAAAGTGGTCTACAAGCATGAATGACGTCATCATCAGAGGCAAATTTGCGACCACTAAGCTCCTTTTTGAGTTAGGTAAACAGGTAATAGTCCGAAGGAGTCAAATCTGGGGATAAGGAGGATGTTCAAGAAGCTGGAAGCCGCATTCATGAATGGCAGCCATTGCCACCGCCGACATGTGAACTAGAACATTGTCTTGCTGAAAGATGACTCCTCTCGTCAATTTCCCTCAATGCTTTTCCTTCAGTTTGACCCGCAGTTTCTTCACAAGATTAACGTAATAGGACCTGGTGACCGTTCTGCCCTTTTGAAGTTAGTCTATCAATAGCACACCTTCTCAATCCCAAAAGATGAAAGCCATCAATTTGCCTGCAGACAGAACCACCCTTGGTTTCTTTGAAGGTGGAGATCCATGATGCTTCCACTGCTTTGACTGTTCTTTGGTTCCTGATTGAAAATGATGAACCTAAGTCTCATCCATAGTCACAAATTGCTGAAGAAACTTTTCAGGATCTGCAGAAAAATGGCCAAGATTGTCTCTTGACATATTGAGACACTGTCGTTCGTGATCAGCTCCAAGAAGTTTCGGGGCCCATCGAGCAGAGACCGTTGTCATTTGAAGATCATTGTGAAAAGTGGCATGAACACGTTCCTGGGAGATGCCGAACTCAGTAGCAATGTACCGCTCAGTTAGTCGTCGATCCTCTATTATCATGTCATGGATTCTGCCGGTGGTTTCATCGGTGGTTACCGTTCTTGGTCTTCCTGGACGGGGATCATCTTCCAGACTCTCCCTTCCTTGTTTGAACTGAGCTGCACATTTCTTCACTGTGCAGTAAGAAGGGGCATTCTCCCCTAGAGTCTCCACCATATCCTCGTGGATCTCCTTCGATGATAAGCCCTAGATGCAGAGGTATCGAATGACTGCTTGATGAGAAATTTTATCCATTTTCTCAATTTCTGCCACCCCTTACCACTTCAGTAGTCTGTGAAAAAATTGGTTGCAGTTAGTTTATTGAAACTTGGTGTTTAATTTTACATTAACCTGATCTACAAATGCACATAATATCAACTGTGTATTTCAAGTATTTGTACCTTACGCTGAGAACTTATCAATCACTTCTCCCATATAAAACATCACTTTTACTTTCACAAGTTATAGTACCTTCTACACGTTATAGTGAATTGGTGATACAGTACCACGAATCAACAGCCACTTTGTATTTTGATTCATAGACTTGAAACTTGAATATTGTGACTTGGAATTGACTTAGCTACTTGCCAGGAAAGAACAGAAAGTATCTCTGATAATGCATGGTCCAGAATCTTTGTTTCAGAGATTCAGCACACAGATTCTGGGACACACAGTGTAGTGATACCAGTACATGCTAGGTCACTGCTCCCCATTTAATCACAAGGATGTTCTTTATCGTCGCCTTACTTATTTAACTTGTATACTGAAAATATCATGTGGAATTTAAGAGAAGATGTAGACAAAGAATATTACGATGCCATAACAATTGGAGTTTATGAAACATCAGAGATTAGATATGCTGATGGCACGCTATTACTGTCCATTGAACAAAAAGGAACGGAAACACTAATTATGTCAGTCCATAAGAAGAGCGAAGAGCAAAACCTTTATCTTAATGCGAAGAAAACTAAATTGATGACAACTGACAAAACAAACAAGGCAGCTGAAATATGTATCAATGAGGAAAACTTGGAAGAAGTGGAGAGTTTTGAATATCTTTGATCATTACTAACTAATAATGGAGATACAATGAGGGAAATTAAAAGGAGGACATCTATCGCTCTTCAAAAAGTAAAACAACTAAAGATTATGTGGAGAGGAACAGACAGAACTACAAAAATAAGATTTTTAAGGGCATGCATCTTTCCCATCGCAACATATGCCTGTGAGACCTGGACACTTGTCAAAACAACTGAAAAACACATAATTGCCTTTGAATGTAAATGCTACAGAAGACTTCTTCAAATATCACGGACACAAAAACGGAACAAATATATCCATACTACAAGAACTTAATATTGAGAAAGGCTGACTAGTAAAGAGGATTAAAGAGAAACTTAAATATTTTAGACACATTAAACGTCATGATAATCTAGAGAAAACCGTCTTGGAAGGGTACATAATGGGGAAAAAGAAAGAGAGGAAGACCAAGGTGATGATGACTGCAAGACATCGTTGATGATCTGCAAATGGATGCACCAGCAGCAGGCCATCTTGCTCACAACCGAGAGGCCTACAGGAGTGCTGCTATGGAGGCAAAGTTCAGCAAAGGACATGTAAATGAATGAATGAATGATGTTCTTTACACTTCTGTCATACTCATATGATCCCCTACGCTTCTGTCATAATCATACACTTGTAGCATAATCATTATTTCCTTACACTTTATAATAATCATGTGTTTCTTACATTTCTATCGTATACAGCCATATGCCTGACCACACACAGATAAAACACATACAGATAAACCAAAAACAGATAAATCACACACAGATAAAACACACACAGGTAAACCACACGCAGATAAACCACATACAGATAAAACCTACACAGACAAAACATACACAGATAAACCACACATATAAAAAACACACAAATCTGTACCATCTAAAAATGCCACACACAAAACCACTCACACACCACACACACAAAATAATAATGAAACCCCTTCAGACAGTATCGAGGACGACTCAAAGATTGTGCAATACTTCACTGGGTCGGCCAGGCCGGAACAGCGAGTGAGTGGGAGAACCTGGTCATCACTCACGACACGTAATCGATGGTGTAATCACTTATCCTTACATTTCGCTCACCCCCCCCCCCCCCCACTGAGTTTGATTTATGTCAAAACGATTTCCAAGTTTATGGCATGTTTTTCTGTTGTCTGCTTGTTTATAGCATGTTTTTCTGTTGTCTACTTGTTTATAGCATGTTTTTCTGCTGTCTGCTTGTTAAGTGTATAGCATTTTTCCCTCTATTGTCTGCTTGTCAAGTTTTAGAAACTTTTCAGACGAAGCAAAATATTGTAACAGCCCTTAATCAGATCGAATCTTTCATATAGACACGGCCTGGCTGTCTCTAGCACTTGGTTCTAGCACTCTAACCTGGCTGTCTCTAGAACTTGGTTCCATCACTATAAACTGGCTCTGTCCAGAACTTGGTTCTAGCATTCTAACGTGGCTGTGTCCAGAACTTGGTTCTAGCACTCTAACTTGAACGTATTTTGTGAATCTAAAGAAGACTGATATTCTTCTGACGTCTAGTATTCGAAAACTTTCTTTCTCTCCGGAAACGTTTGGTGATAGTAAGATGAGAATGTATAAATTAAAAACATACAACATCCCGTATTTTGGCGTCAGCCTTTTTCAAGGATTACACACAAGAACAACACCATAAATAAAAAGAAGAAATTTGAAAAACTTAGCTTTGTGGCCAAGTACAGAATCGAACAAATGCCCGCTAAACTGAAGAGAGTGGGTAGGCAGGTAAAACTGTAAGAGCTGTTACTCGTCAAAAACAAGGACGGCCACTGAGCGTCCTTGGCAACACGTTTTGCCGAGCGTATCGATTACTTTTTGTATTCACATGTACAGTTCTTTTTTTTATTACATAATCAAACATATAATTCATCACAAACCTAACAGAGCTCATAAGCTACTACAAACCGAATTTACAATATCGGTGCCGTTACTTTGTCCGGTTGCTGTAGTGACACAATTATCATCAATAAATGCAACAAAGACGCAGAATTTTATCAATGTCGCAATGCCAAAGTCGAGTACGTGCAAAACAATAACTTTTTGTTAATTCTTTATTCAAATTTAGATTAGCGAGAGTTAGAATTGCGTAATATTACATGAAACAACTGATCTTGTGCTCTATCTATCTATCTATCTATCTATCTATCTATCTATCTATCTATCTATCTATCTATCTATCTATATATATATATATATCTATCTATCTATCTATCTATCTATCTATCTATCTGTCTATCTGTCTGTCTGTCTGTCTGTCTGTCTATTCATTCACATTCGCACACACTCTCGTTTTCTGTCCTCTCCGTTCTCGCCCTCTCCACCTCTCTATGTCTTTCTCTCTGTCACTGTCTTTCTCTCAGTCACTGTCTTTCTCTCTGTGCATTTTTCTCCCTCTCTCTCTATTCTCACACTCTTCTCTCTCTCTCTCTCTCTCTCGGTCCTTATATTATTTATCATTATCTCTCTCTATCTTATACTCTCACTTTCTCTCTATCTCTTCTCTTATTTCTTCCAACAACATGTTTTTGTTTCTCTCCCACAAAGCAAGAGAGAGATACAAATTTGCAAGTTTCTGTCCTGCACTGATTGAGCACGACCATTTTCCCACGCGAGCTTGACGCTAAGTCTGTTGATACGACTCGTAAACATACATCTCTATTTTTCTGTTCTAATTACCTGCAATTGATTTTTGTAACAATCGCTGCCAGACATTATCGTCGTCATGAAAATATTTGTTCTACCTGCGATATCGGTTTTCAAAATGTTCAGCACTGCGGCTCATCTGAATGTTCCATGTTCGGGAAAGTCAAATTCTTTTTTTTTTCAGTTTATTTGACATTCACGTGTAGTTTCAGTTTTGTTTCTCGAGTTCAAGATGAAATTAACGTCATCTCAGTCAAGAAATTCCCATATCTGGCCCCATCCGTCAGTTCCTGCTACCAGGGTAGCCCACAACAGATGTCTCAGTCAACACAGACCTGCTACCAGGGTAGCCCACAACAGATGTCTCAGTCAACACAGACCTGCTACCAGGGTAGCCCACAACAGATGTCTCAGTCAACACAGACCTGCTGCCAGGGTAGCCCACAACAGATGTCTCAGTCGACACAGACCTGCTGCCAGGGTAGACCACAACAGATGTCTCAGTCAACACAGACCTGCTACCATGGTAGCCCACAACAGATGTCTCAGTCGACACAGACTTGCTACCATGGTAGCCCACAACAGACAACATAGACAACTCTGGCTGCGCCAATTTCTGTGGCCTAGAATCTTTCAATTTATGCTTTTTTCCAAGTTGAAGTGTAATTTGTGTGTGTGAGTGTGTGCATGCTTGGGTGCATGTGTGTGTGTGTGTATTTTAAGTTCAGGTGTATTATTTGTAAAGCACTTTCCTTCATTTATTTGTTGATTTGTTTGCTAAAATTTAAAATTTTGTAGATTTTAAGACCTGTCGCCAGGATGAAACTTATCTTAAGACTTGTCATCAGAATGAAATATATCTTGAGACTTGTCGTCAGAATGAAATATATCTTGAGACCTGTGGCCAGGATGAAACCTATCTTAAGACTTGTCGACAGAATGAAATATATCTTGAGATCTGTGGCCAAGATGAAACATATCTTAAGACCTGTCGTCAGAATGAAATATATCTTGAGACCTGTCGTCAGAATGAAATATATCTTGACACCTGTGGCCAGGATGAAACCTATCTTGAGACCTGTCGCCAGGATGAAATATATCTTAAGACCTGTCGTCAGAATTAAATATATCTTGATACCTGTGGCCAGGACGAAATCTGTCTTGAGACCTGTGGCCAGGATAAAATCTATCTTGAGACATGTGGCCAGGATAAAATCTATCTTGACATCTGTGGCCAGGATGAAATATATCTTGAGACATGTGGTCAGGATAAAATCTACCTTGATTCCTGTGGCCAGGATGAAATCTATCTTGAGACTTGTGGCCAGGATAAAATATATCTTGAGACATGTGGCCAGGATAAAATCTAAATTGAGACCTGTGGCCAGGATAAAATCTATCTTGATTCCTGTGGCCAGGATAAAATCTATCTTGAGACTTGTGGCCAGGATGAAATATATCTTGAGACATGTGGCCAGGATGAAATCTATCTTGAGACCTGTGGCCAGGATAAAATCTACATTGTTTCCTGTGGCCAGGATGAAATATATCTTGAGACCTGTGGCCAGGATGAAATATATCCTGAGACATGTGGCCAGGATAAAATCTATCTTGAGACATGTGGCCATGATAAAATCTATCTTGAGACCTGTGGCTAGGATAAAATCTACCTTGATTCCTGTGGCCAGGATGAAATAAATCTTGAGACCTGTGGCCAGGATGAAATCCATCTCGAGACATGTGTCCAGGATAAAATATATCTTGAGACCTGTGGCCAGGATGAAATCTATCTTGAGACCTGTGGCCAGGTTGAAATCTACCTTGATACCTGTGGTCAGGATGAAATCTACCTCTTCTTTATGTTCTGTGGCACTTCCCTAGCCTCTGTTTCAGATCATAGACCCTGTTCCCCAGTTGTGCCCTTGTAGGTCTTACTTTTATCTTCAGTTGTTTACAAACATGACCACAAACTGAAGAAAAATATCTTAAAATGTCAGCATTCGTTTGTTTTTATATCTGAGTCATCTGGAAATCTCGCATTTTGCGAGTAGTAAGATTTTTAAACACCTGTAAGCTGTTGTACACTTTTCATTTACATTTAAAATATGTGTAGTGATCAGTAGCACATTAAGACTTGGAATAATGTATCCATAAACTACGTGCTATTGTGTGTTCTGGTCGTTGTTCAAATGTGTTTTTTTTCCTTTTAGTTTCAGTGTAGGGGAAAAAATAAAATCAGTATTAAGAGAGAAAAAGCATTGATCAATATATCCATCTTTAATCAGGCATGTATTAAGGTGATGAAAAGCTGGGAATAACGGAGATCAAAAAGATAGGCATTGCTCGTAAGAGAGAGAGAGAGAGAGAGAGAAAGAGAGAGGGAAGATAGAGATAGATGGGAGGGAGGATGTTAGGTGCATTTGTAGATCCGGTTAATGTAAGAATAAACACCAGGTTTCAAGACATGATAATGGAGAATCGACGACTAACTGAGCGGTACATTGCTACTGAGTTGGGCATCTCCCAGGAATGTGTTCATGCAATTATTCACAATGATCTTCAAATGACCAGTACTCTCTCTGCTCGATGAGTACCGAAACTTCTTGGAGCTGACCACAGATGACAGCGTCTCAGCATGTCAAAAGAAAATCTTGGCCATTTTTCTGCACATCCTGAAAAGTTCCCTCAGAAATTTGTGACTATGGATGAGACTTGGGTTCAATATTTTCAACCAGAAACCAAAGAACAGTCAGAGCAGTGGAAACATCATGGATCCCGAACTCCAAAGAAGGCAGGGGTGGTTCTGTCTGCAGGTAAATTGATGGCTTTCATCTTTTGGGATTCAGAAGGTGTTATATTTTTAGACTATCTTCAACAGGGGAGAACGGTGACCGGGGCCTATTACTGTAATCTTGTGACGCAACGTCGGGTCTCACTGAAGGAAAAGCATCAAGGGAAATTGACGAGAGGAGTCATCTTTCATCAAGACAATGCTCCAATTCACAAGTCGGGGGTGTCAATGGCTGCTATTCATGAAAGCGGCTTCCAGATTCTTGAACATGCTCCTTATTTCCCAGATTTGGCCCCTTCGGACTATTATCTGTTTACCAAACTCAAAAACAGGAGCTCAGTGGTCACAAATTTGCTTCAGATGATGACGACATTCATGCTGTAGGCCACTTTCTACTGGCACAAGATGCTGAAAGAATGGATCCGTGTGCTCCAGGATAGCTGGATTAAATGCATAAAGTTGCAAGGGGACTATGTTGAGAAATAACTCAAAAAAGTTGTCCACAAATAATCCGTTGTACCTTATGCCGAGAACTTATCAATCACCCCTCGTATTTACAACAAAACAACAAAGCAGAAACAGCATCTGCGCAAGAACAGACAAAACACGTAAACATATCGCTCAAAAAAGTAAATCTTTGTTCCAAGTTATATCTCTTCTTTGTTATTAGTCCACAAATAGACATTGTCTGTATTAATTTTAACAAAGTGTTTCATTTTACATATATAGAAATGTACAAAATAAATCTCATAAACAATTATTTAAAAGTACCATTAATTACAATACATTATCAACATAGTCACACCTCAAACCTTAATACAGTGCCAGAATCTTTAAGTCATTATTCATCATTTTGATCTTTCTTCAAATTCCCACCGTGATTTTCTGATTCTCTGTTAATTTTCTCACAATAATTAGTGTATAAGTATATAACTATACACAAAGCACTGCAGTAAAATTGTGATACCAAAATGTATAAACTAGGAAAAAAGTAGGAGCAGCTTTATTACTTAACGATTATAAAGTTTGTAATAAAGCTGCTTCTACTTTTTTCATAGTTTATACATGTTGATTTTCTCAGTGTTCATCTGTGATATCCTTTCTTATGCCTGTCATTTCAAGAATACCAGACAACAATAGCAAGAAATGACAGGCTAATCTAGCAGAGAAAGTCCAAATATAATAATAGTGACCGTCGGTACAAGTTATCTGAGTATATCAAACTACACGTAAAGAGAATATCAGAGACTGCCAGTACTAGCTAAAAGTTACCAGACTACTCTAGCAAAAAAAAAAAACAGATTATAATAGTAAAGACCATTAATAAAAGTACCTGAACAGATCAGACTATACTAGCAGAGAAAATCAGATTATAATAGTAAAGATCTTCTATCAAATGTACCAGAATATATCAGATTTTACTAGTATGGAACTTCAGAATATAGCAGTAAACAATAAAAAGTACCGGAATATACCAGAACAGTATCTATACTAGCAAGAATATCAGATTGTAATAGTAAAGAACGTCAGTAAAAAGTGCCACAGTTCACCAAACTATGCCAGCTGGTAACGCTAGATTACGCTGGTATATACGTAGTTCTCTTCAAGTCTAAAGTAGCATAAACAGGTAAAAAACATACGTTCACAGTTATGGTCAATTTACCAACCAATCAACATTCAACAACGAAACAGGCCAATCAAAACGAGATATTCGTGGTAAGAAGTTGTAAAAAAAGAGAATAAGATGCGAAGATAGAGAAAAGCAAGTAAAAGAGAAGGGAAAATAAAGAGTTAAAATAAGTAGATAAACTGGGCTCCAGAAATGTAGATAAAGTGAGCTCCAGAAATGCAGATAAACTGGGCTCCAGAAATTTAGATAAATTGGGCTCCAGAAATCTATATAAACAGCTCCAAACAAGTAGATAAACTGGGCTCCAGAAATGCTGATAAACTGGGCTCCAGACAAGTAGATAAACTGGGCTCCAGAAATGTAGATAAATTGGGCTCCAGAAATGTAGATAAATTGGGCTTCAGAAATGTAGATAAATTGGGCTCCAGAAATGTAGATAAACTGAGCTCCAGAAATGCTGATAAACTGGGCTTCAGACAAGTAGATAAACTGAGCTCCAGACAAGTAGATAAACTGGGCTTCAGACAAGTAGATAAACTGAGCTCCAGACAAGTAGATAAACTGGGCTTCAAACAAGTAGATAAACTGGGCTTCAGACAAGTAGATAAACTGAGCTCCAGACAAGTAGATAAACTGAGCTCCAGAAATATCTCCTACCTATTCATAAAATATATAAGTGTTTGATTATTACTTGCATTTTTATACAAAGTATATACAACCATCAGGAAAACTCAGCGAAACCAAGCTGATACACTGCAATAAAGATCACAGTAATGTTGTAGAAAGATTAAAGTGCTGTTGTAGAAAGATTAAACTACTGTTGTAGAAAGATTAAAGCAATATTGTAGAAAGACTAAAGTAACGTTGTTGTAGAAATATTAAAGCAATGCTGTAGAAATATCAAAGCAATGTTGTAGAAATATCAAAGCAATGTTGTAGAAATATCAAAGCAATGTTGTAGAAAGAGTAAAGCAACGTAAGAACAATCTCTTTCAATAACCAAAAGTGATAAACCGGTAATTTGCACTAACATCTTCTGCAGGTGAAACAACAGCAAAGAGAAACAAGAAACTCCAGGACAAGTATATAATAAATAATTATTTTCTCCATAATCTCTTCCCAGTTAGAAATTTTACGAATAACAGTAAGAATCCATCTCGATAACCGGCAGGTTGTTTTAATTATTTAAATAATAGTTAATATTTTAAAATCTCTCTCTCTCTCTCTCTCTCTCTCTCTCTCTCTCTGAACCTTAAGTGCCCAGGGCACATGTGGCTTCCGCAAGGGTTTTCCACATATGCCTGTCCTTCGCCTTTTTTTCTGCTCTTGCCCAGGTGAGCCTTCTATTGCTCAACGTCCTTTCTGTTGTTCTTCTCCATGTCTCTTTTGGTCTACCCTTACTTCTGTTCCCCTGTGGTGTCCATCTTAGTGCTATTTTTGGTAGTGAGTTGTCAGTCATCCGGAGCACATGTCCCAACCATAATATTTTTAAATACTGTATTTAAAATCTGTAATTTTTTAATATATATTTCTTGATCTTCCATGTTACATCTCAAGAAGACGTAGGTCCAGATATCGCATTTTGTGCTTGTTGACTAAAAGAAGGTGACCTTGTCTACTTTTATCAGCTACTTACAATCTACATGAGAATGGATTTTACAGTGTGGTTTGCTTACTGGTTTAACCCTTTCTAGCCCTTTGTCTAGGCTTTCTGTGATAAACACTTCAGATAATAAGAAATTTATAGCTCAAGCTATACGCAGGAAGATATTACTATTTTTGAAAAGAATAACAAAGATATATACCGGAAAATATTACTATTTTTGAAAAGAAAATACCATATAAAACTTTCGCCTAGAAATGAAAATCTTATCTTATATCTTATATCCTTCCCGTGCCGTTAGACGTCACATAGGGCTCGCAAAGTAGTTCGCCAATTTTTCAGAAATGAAAATACAGGGGGAAAAAAGAAATTAAGGCTAAGCTAGAAGAAATAGTCTAATGATTTTGTTGATAAATTTCATTAAACATTTTGAAAATGGGTTAATGAAAAACTTACATTCAACATTACCAAAAGACAACCTATTTTTACACAGCAATAAAACTTACGCTTCCTGATCCACGTCTTACCCTAACTCTGTACTAAACTGTTGGTTGTGCTTGATATCTGGCAAGTGCGTTATAGGTTTCAGTTTCCGAGGTTTTGCCACAAGATATGAACCAGGGTTTTGCGCATGCGTACTCCGGCTGTCCACGGGATGGGACATGCGTCGTAAAGGGCTGTTGATGGCCTGCAGCCTGTTGTGAGCAGCAATGCTGTTGTTGATATCGCTACGGCTACAGATTGAATTTTCGGTATCAGAAAAACGCGAGATTATTCTATCAGCTGCCTGCAAGTAAGGATTCCGTGTTGTTAGTGTGTCTTCTGTATACTTTAACTGCGCCGTGTTGATAGAATCTTTGCTCTTAACTTGTCGGGCTTCTGTGCTCTCCTGTCTATTATTACGAGATTCGTTCAGCGCTGAAATTTGAAGTATGTTGTTATTTTTTTGATAGTCGGCCAAACTGTTGTTAATGTGTCGATGGTAGCGAGTTTGACTGATGTGTCTCTCTGTAGCAAGTTTGTTTCTCAGCGCCACGTGCGATTTCTGATCCTTGCTGCTTAGCAGAGCAGCTTCGCGAACTAAGGTCGTGTTTCCAGTCTGAACGCTTAAATTCCCGACTGTGCGATTGTCTGAGAGCGGTTGTGTCTGCGACGTTTCCGCAAAATTCTCGGGAATATTCTCCTCATTTAACAACTCCTTCCTTCCTTTGTAATGATTTCCTTCTGGAGGGTCAATGGAATTTCCACTTTCATGAACTGCTAACTTCCACGGCAGAGATAGCCCAGATTCTTGGTTAGGAAAACTGCTAGAGTTATCTTGATGCTTAGTGGCTGTAGGTTCTGCTCCACGCTGTTTGGAAGCCAGTCTCTTGCTGTGTTTGCCGCCTTTGAGTAAAAAGATTTCACCGGGTTTGTCTCGCTGTTGAGAATGTAAGATTTCACCGAGTTTATCCCCTTGCTGAGAATGTAAGATTTCATCTTTAGTAAAGCCACCATTGGCAATTATTTCTTTGCTCAAAAGTGGTTGCCCTGCCTCTCTGGAAAGTGGACTTATCAAATCTACATGATTACTGTTTTTTCTATAAATATTTAAATATCCGTTGTCAGTTTTAAACACTTCTTTGGAATCTTTATCTAGCTTGTCAGGTGGTTTTATCCCCTTAGATGTTGGATCACTCTGAGACAGCGCTAGCTTCGTGTGACTTGTTCTCTTTGGCACATCGCCATTCTTCTTACAATCATCGCCGACGTTAATCTTAGTTCCTATTACAGAACCTTTGTTATAAACACGGTTATCGCTAACTCAACACCATTATTGGTTACATGATTTGATGAGTCGTTTCCCTCCTCGCCACTGACATACGGCTCGTGTATGTTGGTGGATCTAGACAGACAGTCTTGTTTTCTAGAGAAATCTAAAGAATTAGCTGCGCTGGACACTGGATAAACCTTCGTGGCTTTCAGAATGGCCACCGTCTCTTCATCATAGCCGAAAACCTCATAGAAATCCTGCTCCCCGTCGATGAACTGAATTTGATCGTCTTCGTCATCGTCGTCGTTAACAGACCACAAATCTTCGTTTTTGTACTTAGTATACGCTGACAGTTCAGGTGACCTTGGCCTTTCTTGGGCTTCCCTGTGATAAATAAGTATATCTTTGTGATTTTCATTCTGTTTCTCCACTCTATGTTGATTTTCTGCATGCGAGTTGATTCCTGCTTGCACTGAGCCAATGCTACAGTCTTTGTTTCTTCCATTTGCTGTCAAGTCGTGTGTAGAACCCTGCATCAGATGTTTCGCATCTGCGTTGTGCGAAGTTTCCTTCTTCTCCGGCAAACCTATGAATTCCATATTTTGTGTATGGAGACAAATGGTTTGTCTTGTTCTTTCACGGTCTTTAGTTCGCTGATGAATTCTCTGGTGAATCTTCTTTTCTCTTTTCACAAACTTTTCTTGTTCCTGAGAGTTCAATTGTTTTACGTTTTCACTTCCAGTTTCCGTCTGTTCGTCTTTATCCTGAAAATATATCACTTGAGTAATCACAGAACTGCTACCGTTATTTCCTGTACAAACTGTCGGTGTACCATAGCGAGGCTTTTGAATACCTGTATCGCTCACACTTTGCGCTGTCGCTTTGAATTTACCGGCACCAACAGCTTCAGAAGTATGCTTCCTATTCGGGCGTGTATAACCCGCTATATTAGCTCCAGCTTTGATTCTATTTTCCAACTGGAATCTATTAACAAAATCCTCACTGATCAGTGGAGCGTGACCTACTCCTCCAGTGGACGCTGCGCCCGTACAGGTGCTGACATGGATTACTCGCCCAGCATTTATCGATTCCGAACACTCGATCGAGTCTTCTTCGCAGGTATGTCTATTTCCACGCCTTTCCTGAACAGTAGATATGCTATTTACACTCCGAGCTAAATTCAGGCCGTTGCTATTTTCACCGCTTCTGTTTGTCTCCTGGATATTTTCTTTTGTCGTAGAGCCTGAAATAAAGTTGGTGTTTTTTCTCTTGTTTTTCTGGTAAGACGGGAGCTTCTTTGTTTTCTGGACTGGCACGTCTTGGCTGGTTTCGCTTTTCTCCTGGTATGACTCACTCTTTGATTTTTGATGCCGTAGATTTGTCTCATATTTGTAACGGTTGATGGAGGGGGGCGGGGTTTCTGTTGATTCGTTTCTCTCCGCTTGGACTATTTCCAGGTTCAGAGTCTCTACTGGAGCACTGTTTGCTATCGATCCACGATCCACATTTCTCACATCGTGAACGTGTTTATCTCCAATTTCCTGAATACGGGAATCTTTGATTACGTTTATGCCTTCAGCATTTCCCCCAGTGGGGATTGTAGGAATATTACTCTCCCTGCCTACAGTGAGTTCACTTTTTAACACTGTTTCTGATAAATTGTTACATTCTGGCTCGTTATGATGTGTTGTATGTTTTTGATGGTTGAGCTCATTTTCAACTGAACTTTGATGCATGAGAGAACAGTTAATACCAGACGCTAGTTGCCCGCTTTCTCCACTCGTAGCAACGCTTTTGTTTACTTGTGATGTTGCTATGGAAACCCCGGTGTCCTGCTGAGCCCATCCTCTCACATGACCTGCCACTTTGGACTCCGTCAGCTTTGACACCGTCACGCACGATTGTGCTCCTTGTGTTGTCCGGGTGAGATCAAACCGCTTTTTCCTGTCGCTCGTCCCACCAGCTATACCCCTTCGGTCACATTTATTTGCAAATCTATGATCAATCGGGTCGCTAGAATCTGTGAAAGGATCGTACACTTGATCAGAACCGGGGTCACGTGTCTTGTTTCCATCTCTCGCTTTTGTCTTCGCCTTTGTTTGCTCATGAATACACGATTTTGATTGGACGTTCTCTAGATTAAACTTCGTTAGAGGATTATGGGAAGATGGATTTGCACTTTTCTCAGGAAACTCTACAGGAACTTCCTGCATAGTTTCTCTTAAATTACTGAAACTGTTCAGGTTTTTGCTGACGTAAGTTTCAGGAACATTAAATATGTCCCATTTCTCGTCAGGATAGTGACCTAGTTTATCATGAGTATTAGAAACTTTAGACCTCAGTCCTTGAAGATCTTTCAGATAACAGTCTGCAATCAATTCTTCCGGCACTTTGATTACTCTGTCTTCTTGTTCAGGAGAAAAGACATTAGGAAAATGGTCTTTGGCGGTGCTTTTGATCAACCCTGCTCTTGCTGTGCTGTCTTGCAATGAATGAACATGGTGGTTTGAACTTACTATCCGCTGTACGGTGCAGTTATCAGAAAATGTGCTCAGATTATTCTTATCATTGATTCCAGCTGTAGAAGTATCCCTTCCGTGAACAGAAATATCATTCAACGTAATGATATTTTCTTCCGTAATTCGTCTGTCCACACTGTTTTTTATTTCATATGATTTTGTCTGAAGATTAGCCAGTTCGGGCCTATAATATCTTGGTGATCTGTCAACATTAGCCTGGCCAAGTCTATCCCTGCCATAAACAGCAGATGTTGTAGTGGCTATCTCTGAATTACCGGATTTGAGGGCCTCGCCATCGGTACTCGTGTTTCTGTCCAACATTTGTCTCTTCCGAGTAGTATAGTTATCTAAGGAATCGATATCATTTAAGAGCAATTTAGATTCGGGTGCTTCATGAGAATCGGTTGAGTCTGGTTTCACGGATGTCATAACAACCTCAGTTTTAGATTTAAATGGTGATTGTGGCTGGGGTTTCTTTCTATGATTCAGTGTTGGGTTTACTGGCGAGCTGAGATCATAAATATTGGCGTTATTCGTCATGTCCATGTTACTCTTAAACGTATTATTTGTTATATCACCTTTCAATGTATTATTCTTAAGTCCATCTCTTTCTGGGTAAGGACTTTTTAACTGCAGCCCAACAAGGACATTGTTATTCTGTTCACAAGGAACAACTTTCGACTCTTTGACATGGTCTGTTGCATGTGGACGGGAAACAGATGAAGAACTCGATGACAGCTGCCATCCAGACTGAACTGCGATGTGCTGACCTGCAAGTTTCGCAACATCAGCGCCAGACGAGGGGGTGGAGCTGAGTAGAGATTTTGCATGTCCAGGCAGTTGTCTCATATGTTCAGCCGCTGTGTTCCCATTGTCGCTCCCGCTGGCCTGAGTTCTAGTTTGTTGACTTTTATTTTCAGATATCCTTGACAAATATTGTTTTTTGTCCGCACGGTCGTCTTTCAGATCCTCATTTTTCTTGTCCGCAAAAGCTACACGCGACTTTAGCCTTGTTTGTTCAGACCCTTGAAAGTCTTTTGATGGATCTGGTGCAGCGACTCGTGTGTTCCCCTGATCGCTGGGCGTGATATCCGCCGTCTGGCTTCTCTTCACTTTAGCTGTTCTGTGAACACACGAAGAAAGCTTCTCAGTGATTATCTTCTTGTCCGGCGCACTGTTTGATCCATTCAGGCTCTGCTTGTGCCGCAGTCTCCTCATTCTGTACTGGTACAGCTTTCGCACTCCTGCAGGAGCCCTAGACAAACCATTCCTCGCTGGACCTTCACTTTCCTTCCAGTGAAAGAAGATCTTCTCCCCCCTGTCATTACTGACCTCTGCTCCAGTGCTCACCAGATGTGGTCTGATGCGGCGGTCTCTGCCGTTGTTAGAACTATAACGGCTGTGGATGAACTTATGGGAAACATGGTGATTATTCAAGTTCTTTAAAGCAAAGCTGGCGTTTGCTCTGGCTAAAACCATTGCTTTTATGCGTCTAAGATCTTCAGCCGGACTAATGTATCCGGAAGTCTGCCTTTTGTTAGCAACGATAAACGTGTCTTCTTTCCTCAACACGTTCCGGAAGTTGGAAGACGTTTTGGTTATGTTGAAGGACCTCTCCAGGCTGTCGTCTGTCTGCCAGGCCTCTTCAGAGTTTTCATGTGAGTTCTCTGACTTATGCATGTCAATCAGCGACGAGAGGTGTTGTGATGGCAAGATATGGCTCTTCTCTTAAGCAAACTAATCACTTTGGAACACTACACCAGGTGATCATTACTTATCGCTTTAAAGGCAATCAATGAAGACTTCAATAAATAAAAGAAACGTAATTTATGTCATTTCATTTTTTATGACAGGTAAACGTAGAAAATATCTACTTTACATTCCGCAATTAGCATTTGTTCATACTAAAATTTATCGATTTTACTCCAAGAAGGTCCATCGCTGTGCCAAGAAGATCTAAGTAATCTCGAGAAAGAATCTGATGTGAACTAGAGCCTTCATGATTCACACTCTCTTCGAACTATATTCCATGTCAGACTCTGAAATCTTCGTTCTTCTTGTGAATGCTGTTGGTCGGACATTCTAAAAGTACTTGCAATAATTTCGGACAAAATCATAATTTCTGTGCACCTTGGATCAATCTGTTCCTAATTTCTGCAGCATCCCGTTACTTTTTCTAGCTCATCCTTGCTGCTGATTACACAACGAGCCACCTGAAGTACTCGACATGTTAGTACGCTCTGAACGGGGCCAGAATAACTCGTTACTGGAGAAACTCGTCACAGCCACGTCCTTCAAACATTTCCACGCCTCTCGTGAGTAAAAAATGCTGAACCATTGCTTTCTCCGTTTATTGTACACACGTGGCCTGTACAAACACTCAAATGGAGTTGCTATGTGACAAAATTATTAAAATCTTACTACAATATTTGAGGTGGTCATTTCCGTGCATGTCCAAATAGGAGCGTCACAGAATGAAATTCCAGTCAACAACGAATCTGTAAACACTGAACAGCCATCTCGTGGTTGCAGGTACACAAATGTGGCATCTGTCAATAACATTCCGTGTTCGAAATATAGACATTTTCGCACTCGTGTTTTCTAGAAAATATTTTAAACATCACGAAGTTTTTGTCCTGAAGTGACACCAGAAAGTATCATTGTTAATTCTGACCATTAAAAACTTAAATCACAATTCACGGAATCGATTTTTCCCAGAACTCATAGTCTGGGGGGGGGGGGGGGAAATAAGTTTGAAAACTCGACGTTCCTTCCTAGCATTGTTGGATGTATGTAGCGGAACTGTTTGCTGTGACCAAAAGGCTTTAATATTTCTTTCTGTATCAGAACGAACAAGTTTAATCTGGCGTTTATGTTCTGACACAACACTAGAATTATGAAATAATCATTGTAGCCAATGTTCCTCCTTTTGTCGGCCCCTTACATAGGCTATGAAGCTCGTGAAATGTGTTGTTTTTTTTCATTACATTTCTCATAATTATAGTTGAATTATGGTTGAAAGAGCTGTCACATTCTGAAACCACTGAAATCTACAAAGCTCTTAGAACAGTGATATGCTTCGAAAGGAAAGCAATATTTCACACATGGAACTTCGGCAATTATGTACTTGTCACATTTGTTGCTGAAAGAGAATATGGCTGGAGTTTTATTACTATAAGAATGGTTATTTCAGCGCGCAAGCATCGGTGTTCAGACGAATACGTCTTATTGCTGAGTTGTGTCAGTGTAGCCGTCTTGCATCACCCACGTGCCATCTTTTCTCAAATCGAGTACGGTTTTGTTGTAACGAGAATGTTCTAAAGTCTTTCTTCGATATTCTGTGCTAGCGTATGGTTGAGGTATACGGGTTACTGAAACAGGAATGATGGCAAAATGAACCTCCGTAGACTGTTCGAATCTGATGTCCGCAGTTTTCGTTTCTGCCGCTGGTTATTAGAGGGGTTCATTCACTTCAGCACCTGCAAAGAATGAGAAAAAAAATTTTAACTTAGAATATTCGTGTAGAATAGTCGTCTTGTCACAAATGATATTTAGTCTAAATGCCTTTATAAGTTCTATCATGTCGTTTAAATCTCTAAATTCGTCATCTTTATGTATCACTCGACTCGCCCCCGACCCCCGCTCCTCAATTTACATCCTTCATTATTCTTTTAATTAACTTAAACATCTTTTCTAAGCAGGGCGCTAACTCAAGCAGGGGTAGTAGATCGGGATTGGTGGGGGTGTAAAGATAAATTTTTAATTTTAACCTAAAATTTTAATCAGTAGACTAGGTTTATATAACTTTACTTACAAATGTGTCAAACAGGTCTACTTGTTGTAGCTCATTACAGAGTAATCTTTCTTCACACCTGTAATATTCCTACTAAGATAATTTTTTTGTAACTTCTAGATATTTACGAAAATGCGGGGATCAAAGATAACAAAAAACGGGACAGCATGGGACACTGTTTTAAAATAGAAGACATTTGGAAGCCCTGAACAAAGTAATACGATTCCCGGGACAAATAATTAAATTCCGAGACTGTCCTATACAGTACGGGGCCGTTGGTCACTTTGTTTTATTGGGCACATGTGTGGCGAACTGGTTAGTACACTGGTCTTTCGTGACCAAGATCTGTGGCTCGAACCCGGCGCCTCAGTCCACTCAGTTGTTGAAATGTTTATGCGGCCCATTCCAGACTTGGAGGAAATGATGCTTGCCACATGTGATACTTCCAGACTTGGGGGAAAGGATGGTTGCCACATGTGATACTCCCAGACTTGGGGGAAAGGATGGTTGCCACATGTGAAACTTCCAGACTTGGGGGAAAGGATGGTTGCCACATGTGATACTTCCAGACTTGGTGGAAAGGATGTTTGCCACATGTGATACTTCCAAACTTGTAGGAAAGGATGCTTGCCACATGTGATACTTCCAGACTTGGGGGAAAGGATGGTTGCCACATGTGATACTCCCAGACTTGGGGGAAAGGATGGTTGCCACATGTGAAACTTCCAGACTTGGGGGAAAGGATGGTTGCCACATGTGATACTTCCAGACTTGGGGGAAAGGATGGTTGCCACATGTGATACTTCCAGACTTGGTGGAAAGGATGTTTGCCACATGTGATACTTCCAAACTTGTAGGAAAGGATGCTTGCCACATGTGATACTTCCAGACTTGGGGGAAATGATGGTTGCCACATGTGATACTTCCAGACTTGGGGGAAAGGATGTTTGCCACATGTGATACTTCCAGACTTGGGAGAAAGGATGGTTGCCACATGTGATACTTCCAGACTTGGGGGAAAGGATGGTTGCCACATGTGATACTTCCAGACTTGGGGGAAAGGATGGTTGCCACATGTGATACTTCCAGACTTGGGGGAAAGGATGTTTGCCACATGTGATACTTCCAGACTTGGGGGAAAGGATGCTTGCCACATGTGACACTATCGCATCACCTTCTAGTTCAGTGGTTCTTAACCTGGAGTCATTGGAGCACAAGGGGGTTTGCTGGAGGATTTTTGTGGCCCACAGACCACAGGATTGTTTGGCCCGCATACCAGTAAATGGACTGGCACGATTAAAAATCCTTAGCGGTTCTCTGAACGGAAAGGGGGAGCCATGGCGAACAAAAGTTTAAGAACCATGAACTAATGTGCCGACAGGTCGATGTGAGGGGGTTGGGTGGGGGGGGGGGGGGTGGGAGGTAAAAGGTTTCAACATCAAAAACCCTACGTGGTTCAATAGAGCTACCCTTTCTGGTGTTTGCAAAAACAAGAAATATAAACTTACATTGAAGTCTAATGAAGAATGCATGAGAAGAGCTGGAGAGACAACAAATCTTGTCAAAAGAATAAGAGAGAGACAATGTACTTTCATAGGACATGCAATGAGAAAAGGGGGCATTGAAAATATTATAAAAACAGGAAAAATAGAAGGGAGAAGATCAAGAGGAAGACCAAGAGAAATGATACTGGACAGTCTGACGGGATGGTGTGAGAGGAGATCACCAACTGAGCTGATGGCCTGCATGAAGGATCGTGTACTCTGTAGAAGCATAATAACCAACGCCAGTCGGCATGGCACCTAATGATGATGATGATTGAAGTCTTTTATTGTGAATAGGTTGTTAGAATACAAAAGCTTAAAAACTGACTTCAAACATAACTGACTTGAGTATATAAAGTTGAAAAACTGACTTGAGTTGCATTGAAAGGGTTGTGTACATACAATTGAAAAACTGACTTCATTTGCCCTGAAAGGGTTGAGTACATAAAATTGAAAAACTGACTTCATTTGCTCTGAAAGGGTTGAGTACATAATGTTGGAAAAAAAACTGAGTTCAGTTGTTGGCCTGAAAATAATACTTTCATTCACCGGTGTTTGAGAATTCAGAACAAACGTTTCTTTCTTTCTGGAATTCAGGCGCTAATTTACGGGGGCACAATTGCACTACGAAGCAAAGTGGCTATATTGAAAAAAAAACACACAAACAGGGGCGTTATTTTTCTTGTAGCAAATAAAAGCTTTGTGTAGTTAAGATTTTCTAACTTAGAATGACTCCCTAGAAAAAAAACTTCTTTAACGTCTCGTTTTGACTTGTCCTTATGATCTTTATTCTTGAAAGGCCATGGACCTGCAAGCTGACGTACTTTGCAGTTAATGCTGTGAAGATGTTGAGGCACAACATCCTGTGGCCAAGGGAGCGGGTTATGGCAGCGCTTTTCTCAGTCCATGAGAACAGCTGAAATGTCCTGGGGGGGGGGGGAGGGGTGGAGTGTAATACTTCTTCAGCAGACCCAACCGTAGTGAGGACTACGACGACCTGTCCCCGGTAGCCATGGTAGCCCTGCTGCTGGGGACAAGTGGGGCAGGGTCTTGGTCAGCTATAATTCTCCAATCTTGACGCCATCTTGTCAGCTATAATTCTCCAATCTTGACGCCATCTTGTCAGCTATAATTCTCCAATCTTGACGCCATCTTGTCAGCTATAATTCTCCAACCCTGACGCCAGCATGTCAGCTATAATTCTCCAACCCTGACGCCATCTTGTCAGCTATAATTCTCCAACCCTGATGCCATCTTGTCAGCTATAATTCTCCAACCCTGACGCCATCTTGTCAGCTATAATTCTCCAACCCTGACGCCAGCATGTCAGCTATAATTCTCCAAACCTGACGCCATCTTGTCAGCTATAATTCTCCAACCCTGACGCCATCTTGTCAGCTATAATTCTCCAAACCTGACGCCAGCATGTCAGCTATGGGTCATAAATAGAAAACCTTTGGTACGAGTATATAGAAAAAAATCCCGTTTCCATGCCAACTGGCATATTAGGGAACACGGTGTTAGGCCAGTATTTCCAATGACCTTCAGCACATGAAAGTGTGGTGTGGTCAGTATCATGCCTGGCCGCTTTACCTTCCCAGATTTCTCTGGTACCCGTTTTTAGAGGCTGGGTGGACCCCGGGGCCTTTTTGGTATGTACCAGAAAAAGTTCCACTGCTGGGACTTGAACCTGGTAACGCCGGATTAGTAAACCGAGCGTCTAACAACTCAGCCACCCAGGCCGCCAGGTATATGTAGATAAGCTTAGGAGGGAGAAACCACGTACAACAAGCTCAGAGTAATCATTTCAAAACAGTGAAATTGCTAACACTTTCCTAACAATGAAAACTCTTAAAACTTTCCTAACAATGAAAACGATAACACTTTACTAACAATAAAAACTCTTAACACTTTCCTAACAATTAAACCGATAACCCTTTCCTAACAATAAAAACTCTTAAAACTTTCCTAACAATGAAAACGATAACACTTTACTAACAATGAAAACTCTTAACACTTTTCTAACAATGAAAACTCTTAACACTTTCATAACAATGAAACCGATAACCCTTTCCTAACAATAAAAACTCTTAAAACTTTCTTAACAATGAAAACGATAACACTTTACTAACAATGAAAACTCTTAACACTTTTCTAACAATGAAAACTCTTAACACTTTCCTAACAATGAAACCGATAACCCTTTCCTAACAATAAAAACTCTTAAAACTTTCCTAACAATGAAAACGATAACATTTTACTAACAATGAAAACTCTTAACACTTTTATAACAATGAAAACTCTTAACACTTTCCTAACAATGAAACCGATAACCCTTTCCTAACAATAAAAACTCTTAAAACTTTCCTAACAATGAAAACGATAACACTTTACTAACAATGAAAACTCTTAACACTTTCCTAACAATTAAACCGATAACCCTTTCCTAACAATAAAAACTCTTAAAACTTTCCTAACAATGAAAACGATAACACTTTACTAACAATGAAAACTCTTAACACTTTTCTAACAATGAAAACTCTTAACACTTTCCTAACAATGAAAACTTTTCTAACAATGAAAACTCTTAACACTTTTTCCTAACAATAAAAACTCATTTTCACAATAATGAAAACTCATTTTCCTAACAATGAGAACGTAAACACTTTCCTAACAACTTTTTAAAAAACCGCTGCTAATAGAAAAAAAAAATGCGTGTAAAACGAACCGGCAACATCATTAAACTTCTCCCGAACTTCAAAGAGAAATTATTGTTTAAAAAAATCTAATTAGAACCCGCCCCTCCTTTCCTTTCCCCACTGTCATGAGCCGGTCTTGGCATGAGCCGATCAGTAGAAGCTGCTAGTCTGTAACAATGTGCCTTTGTTTATCTTGTTAGATCGGGTGTTTAGGAGAAGACCGACCGACTGCAAGTCAAAACAAAACTAGAATAGAAAACTTCAGGTAGACTGACTGACAAACAGGCAGGCAGACAGAGAAGCAGACAGACAAGCAAACAAACAAACAAACAGACAGACAGACATACTGACTGACTGGAAAAAAAACTATATAGTCAAACTAGGGGATGAGCAGATAAAAAGAACAAAAAATAGGTAAATAGATGGCAGATAGACATACATAAACAGGCACTTAGACAAAAGAGTGACAGACAGTGAGACAGACAATTAAACTGGCAGGCAGACAGACTTACAGCTAAACAGACAGACAGAAACTAGAGAAAACATAAAGGTACAGAAATGAGGTGAAGAAATAGATAACCAGTCCCGTCTGACGTTCTGTCACTAGATAATTATAAAAATGTTATTCAAAGTCACCCATTCTATATTCATTAGTACAGATATAATATTCTTAAAGCAAACGCAATGAACTCTGAAATAACAAAGCTAAAACGACAAAACAGAAATAACAAACGGTTACGGTAAACTTTTGTACACTCGCTCAATACAAGAGAGGGAGAGAAGGAGGGAGATAGAGAGAAGGAGGGAGTTAGAGAGATTATGGGATTTTCAAAGAATAAACAGATATTAAACAAGAAAAAAGGTATAATAATAATAATAATGAGAAGAAAGCTCTAAATGTTGAAGACGCAGGTTTCTCCAGCGTTACATATCGTTTGAGGTTAGGTAGCGAACACAAAATTTGAGCGTTTGAGGTCAAGTTGAAGTTAAGTACCGAACACAACGATTAGGTTAGAACACAGCGGTCGAGTTTAGATACCGAACACAACGCGTGAGGTTAGGTTGACGTTAGATACAGAACTAAACGTGTGAGGTTAGGTTGACGTTAGATACAGAACTAAACGTGTGAGGTTAGGTTGACGTTAGATACAGAACTAAACGTGTGAGGTTAGGTTGACGTTAGATACAGAACTAAACGTGTGAGGTTAGGTTGACGTTAGATACAGAACTAAACGTGTGAGGTTAGGTACAGAACACAACGTGTGAGGTTAGGTTGACGTTAGATACAGAACTAAACGTGTGAGGTTAGGTTGACGTTAGATACAGAACTAAACGTGTGAGGTTAGGTTGACGTTAGATACAGAATTAAACGTGTGAGGTTAGGTTGACGTTAGATACAGAACTAAACGTGTGCGGTTAGGTTGACGTTAGATACAGAACTAAGCGTGTGAGGTCAGGTTGACGTTAGATACAGAACTAAACGTGTGAGGTTAGGTTGACGTTAGATACAGAACTAAACGTGTGAGGTTAGGTTGACGTTAGATACAGAACTAAACGTGTGAGGTTAGGTTGACGTTAGATACACAACTAAACGTGTGAGGTTAGGTTGACGTTAGATACAGAACTAAACGTGTGAGGTTAGGTTGACTTTAGATACAGAACTAAACGTGTGAGGTTAGGTACAGAGCACAACGTGTGAGGTTAGGTCTCGAGCACAACGCTTGAGGTTAAGTTGAGATTAGATATCGCACACAGCGATTGAGATTAACTACCGAACATAACAATTGAGGTTAGGTTGAGGTTCGGTACCGAACACAACGGTTTAAGTTGGATACCGAACACAGCGCTTGAGGTTAGATAACAAACATAGCTCTTAATGTTAGTTTGAGGTTAGGTAACCAACAGAACGACTGAGATTAGGTACCGAATATAACGATTGAGGTTAAGCTTCGGTTAGATACCGAACACAACGACTGAATTTAGGTACGGAACATAAAGATTGAGGTTAGGTACCGAAAATAACGCTTGAGGTAAGATTGAGGTTACGTACCGAAAAACAGCGGTTGAGGTTAGGTACCAAAAATAACGACTGAGGTTAGGTTGACGTTTGATACCGAACACAGCGTCTGAGGTTAGGTACTGAACACAGCGTCTGAGGTTAGGTACTGAACACAGCGTCTGAGGTTAGGTACTGAACACAGCGTCTGAGGTTAGGTACTGAACACAGCGTCTGAGGTTAGGTACTGAACACAGCGTCTGAGGTTAGGTACTGAAAACAGCGTTTGAGGTTAGGTACTGAACACAGCGTCTGAGGTTATGTACTGAACACAGCGTCTGAGGTTATGTACTGAACACAGCGTCTGAGGTTAGGTACTGAACACAGCGTTTGAGGTTAGGTACTGAACACAGCGTCTGAGGTTATGTACTGAACACAGCGTCTGAGGTTAGGTACTGAACACAGCGTCTGAGGTTAGGTACTGAACACAGCGTCTGAGGTTAGGTACTGAACACAGCGTCTGAGGTTAGGTACTGAACACAGCGTTTGAGGTTAGGTACTGAACACAGCGTCTGAGGTTATGTACTGAACACAGCGTCTGAGTTAGGTACTGACACAGCGTCTGAGGTTAGGTACTGAACACAGCGTTTGAGGTTAGGTACCGAACACAGCGTCTGAGGTTAGGTACTGAACACAGCGTCTGAGGTTAGGTACTGAACACAGCGTCTGAGGTTAGGTACTGAACACAGCGTCTGAGGTTATGTACCGAACACAGCGTCTGAGGTTATGTACTGAACACAGCGTCTGAGGTTAGGTACTGAACACAGCGTTTGAGGTTAGGTACCGAACACAGCGTCTGAGGTTAGGTACTGAACACAGCGTCTGAGGTTAGGTACTGAACACAGCGTCTGAGGTTAGGTACTGAACACAGCGTCTGAGGTTATGTACCGAACACAGCGTCTGAGGTTATGTACTGAACACAGCGTTTGAGGTTGTGTACTGAACACAGCGTTTGAGGTTATGTACTGAACACAGCGTTTGAGGTTATGTAGCGAACACAGCGTTTGAGGTTATGTACTGAACACAGCGTTTGAGGTTATGTACTGAACACAGCGTTTGAGGTTATGTAGCGAACACAGCGTTTGAGGTTATGTACCGAACACAGCATTTGAGGTTATGTACCGAACACAGCATTTGAGGTTATGTACCGAACACAGCATTTGAGGTTATGTAACGAGCACAGCGTTTGAGGTTAAGTACCCAACACAGCGACTCAGGTTAGGTACCGAACACAACGCACGATGTATGTACCGAACAGAACACTTAACTCTAAGTACCGAACATAACGATTAAGGTTAATTACCGAACATAACGATTAAGGTTAATTACCGAACACAAAGATTGAGGTTAATTACCGAACACAACGATTGAGGTTAATTACCGAACACATCGTTTGAGGTTAGGATGAGGTGAGCTATCGAACACAACGATTGAGGTTAGATACCGAATATAACGACTGAGGTTAGGTTGAGGTGAGGTATCGAACACAGCGATTGAGGTTAGG
This sequence comes from Achatina immaculata, assembly GCA_009760885.1. Classification (NCBI taxonomy): domain Eukaryota; kingdom Metazoa; phylum Mollusca; class Gastropoda; order Stylommatophora; family Achatinidae; genus Lissachatina; species Lissachatina immaculata. Next base: position 52,696,855 of record CM019717.1, on the reverse strand, counting down.
TACCGAACAGAACTCTTCAGATTAAGTACTGAACACAACGTATGAGGTTAGGTATCGAACACAGCGTTTGAAGTTAGGTACCGAACACAACGAGTGAGGTTAGGTACCGAGCAAAGCGTTTCAGGTTAGGTACCGAACACAACAACTGAGGTTATGTTGATTTTATTTACAGAACACAGCATTTGAGGTTAAGTACCGAATATAAGATTTAGGTTAAGTTGAGTTTAGGTACCTAACACAACGCTTGAGGTTAGGTACCGAACACAACAATTGAAGTTAGTTACCGAACATAACGCTTGAGGTTAGACTGAGGTAAGGTACCGAACATAACGCTTGAGGTTAGGTACCGAACACAACGATTTAGTTTATGTACCGAACACAACGCTTGAAGTTAGGTACCGAACACAGCTATTGAGGTTAATTACCGAACACAAAGATTGAGGTTAATTACCGAACACAAAGATTGAGGTTAATTACCGAACACAAAGATTGAGGTTAATTACCGAACACAACGCTTGAAGGTAGGTTGAGGTGAGGTATCGACCACAGCGATTGAAGTTAGGTACCGAATATAACGACTGAGGTTAGGTTTAGGTTAGGTACTGAACACAACGGTTGAAAATAAGTTGATTTTAGGTACCGAATACAGCAATTGACGGTAGGTACAGAATAGGACCATTGACATTAAGTTAAGATTAGATACCGAACACAACGATTGAAGTTAGGTATCGAACATAACAATTCAGGTTAAATTGAGGTTAGGTACCCAACAGAACGCTTCAGATTAAGTACTGAACACAACGTATGAGGTTAGGTACCGAACACAGCATTTGAAGTTAGGTACCGAACACAACGATTGAGGTTAGGTACCGAACAAAGCGTTTTAGGTTAGGTACCGAACACAACGACTGAGGTTAGGTTGAGGTTATTTACAGAACACAGCAATTGAGGTTAAGTACCGAATATAAGATTTAGGTTAAGTTGAGTTTAGGTACCTAACACAATGCTTGAGGTTAGGTACCGAACACAACAATTGAAGTTAGGTACCTAACATAACGATAGAGATTATTTACGGAACAGAGCGTTTGAGGTTAGATACTGAACAGAGCGCTTGAGGTTAGATGTCGAACACAACGCTCGAATTTAGGCACCGAACACAATGCTTGAGGTTAGGTACCGAGCACAGCGTTTGATGTTAGGTACCGAACACAACGATTTACATTAGGTACCGAACACAACGATTTACATTAGGTACCGAACACAACGATTTACATTAGGTACCGAACACAACGATTTACATTAGGTACCGAACACAACGATTTACATTAAGTACCGAACACAGCGTTTGAAGTTAGGTACCGAACACAACGATTTACATTAAGTACCGAACACAGCGTTTGAAGTTAGGTACCGAACACAACGATTTACATTAAGTACTGAACACAGCGTTTGAAGTTAGGTACCGAACACAACGATTTACATTAAGTACCGAACACAGCGTTTGAGGTTAGATTTACCGATGCAATGGAAAACGCTTTGATACCTGGGCTTGAAAAAAAATGTTATTTTTATCGTAATTTTTGGTAAGAAAAATAATATGAAAAGAACTAAAGAAAAAATCTCGAGGGACTGACCAAGTGGCACGGGGAAAGAAAGTCGGCTGAATTGATCAGATGGACCAAACACTGACACAAATCTGAGAACCTGAGTCTTCTACAAAGACAGTACGTAATAAAGCCTACAGTCTACTGGAACTATAACTTTGTAGGATTAATACGGGACGTGGAAGAACTTAAATCCTTCCCTTATTTCTTACCAAAACGATGTCGAAATGTATTCTTCGTTTCCTCATACAAATATTAATAGGCCTCTCAAAATAGTTCCCTTAATTTTCTTCATCTTCTTCTACTTCTTCTTCTTCTTCTTCTTCTTCTATGAAATTGTAACTGCAAGAAGACGACGCGGTGAAGATGTAGGCTCACAGCATCGTGTCGGATAGGGAGCCGTACGACGCTAATATTTTCATGTCCTGAGTGAAGCTAAAAAAAGGAGGAGGTGCACAATACTTATTTTAACAGACTCCACCACTATGGGGACTATGACGATCCTTGGCCTGTTAGTAGGGCTAAGTCTGTTACTGGGGGTCCCTAGGGAGAGGTGAAATAGGGTCTTGGTCACCTGTGATGCCCCATCCTTGACGCCAGCTTGTCAGTTATTGACTGCTGACTGCATTTTTTATAAACTGATCCTCTATGCATGACTGGATTTTAAAGAAATGATTGTGTTGGAGAGCAGACGCAATCATTGAGACTGGAAAGCAGACACAATTATTGAGACTGGAATGCCATAGCGTAACAAGATCCTAGCCTACCCCCTCTTAATGTTCCCAGCAATAGGCTGCTGCGTTAGCCTACTCCGTCCTTATGCTCCCAGCAACAGACTGTTGTGCTATTTCAACCAGGGTGATGGACCTTTTTAACAAGTCAAAAACGGTAGTTTTGTCATGTCCAAGCCCTGTCTGCTTATGTGGTTTCACTTTCTTTAAAATGGAAAACGCTTGCGAAGAACTTAATTCTCGTGTACAAGGAGACAGTACACGAGGCATCTTTTCCAAAAAAAAATATTAAGCACTTACTTTGGCAAAGAAAATGACTGAGACTGAAACATTCGTCTGAATATGGAAGGACACGTTATTTCTCTGTTAAATGATAAACTGTGTGGTTGCTTCACTTTAGCTAATTAGTCTTCTGTCGAATGTGATAGACAACGTTTTATCTGCACATAAAATTATTTTAAAAATACGTTTTTAAGAATTTATAAACTGTTGGCTTTAGTTGAAATAGGACAACTCAAGCATGACAGGAGAACAATATGGTGGAAAACAGTTTTTCTTTTTCGCGTGCAATTTCCGTGCCGCTGATATGCGTATAATGTTTAAAACATTCAAGAACAAAATACTAACTCAAAACGATATAAAACAGAACACTCAGTACTGCACAAAATGACGGTCTCTAGTTAGCCAAATAGCTGTCATTCACTATAAGAGTGGACAAACTGGCACACTTGGAAACACACAGGTTAATACTCTACTGCAACGTTTCTTCGTCACAAGACATTTCTGAACTTTACAAATGTTTGAATTTTCTGTTTTGCATTTCTTTCAATTGGGAGTTGCTATCTTTTCAAATTTCTTGCCCTTTCTCGCTTCCCCTGTGTTTCTTTTCCTAAATGAGAATTTAGGAACATCCCGCTATAATTCCAAATATGGAAACAACAAACTCCAGTCTAACTGTGTAGTGAAACATCAAAAACAGTTGTTATGGTTACCATATTTATTCAAATAAACGCACTAACCTGGTCTGTTTGAAAGCAATCTGCCACAGTCTGTGTTCACAAAAAACTGAACGTCAGGAAAAAGAAAGGAATAATGAACTGAACTTCTCCAGTCGGGGCGCGTTATCGAATTCTGATAGGTTACCTAGCAACAGAAACAAACAAGTAGAAACAAGGCAGATACTGTAATGGCTGAGAGAACTGTTATTATTGGTCGAGCATTACCCGCTGGCCATGAGTAGGTTGTGTCAGCACTTTCAACATTATCATGTAGCCTTTCCGCACAGAAAATTAGTTGAATCTTTAACATGTTTCTTTCGTATTTTACATTTCAGATGCAATTAAAGAAGCGTCAAACAATCATCTTTTGTAAGATCCCTCCCTCCCTCTCTCTCTCTCTCTCTCTCTCCTCTCTCTCTCTTTTCCCCCTCCCCCTCCCCCCAAAAAAAACAATTTCTATGATTTCTTGCGTTGTTTTTCTTCGTTTTATTTTGTCCTGTCCCGGAATTGAACCACGGTCTTCCAAGTTTCGCTGCACCTTGGAGTAGATCTTAGCAATTCTACACCATAAACAGACGTGACCACTAAACTTATTTAAGGTCTCAAAACTTATTTCGCCTGTTCGACAGCCGCTTGTACCAGTTTTATTATTCCTTGTTTTAAACACTTCCGCGTGTTGTTACCTGTCGCAGGTAGTTTTATTATAAGTGTCCACCTTAAGCATTTCTTGTAGCCCTATGTATAGGCAGAGCATTCCTCTCCAAGATGTTGCTCACTCCCTCAACGCATTTTTCTCCTGGTCGTCTGGTTTGGTTATTTATGATACTTAGATGGCATGTTTGTTTTTTCTTGGAGTTAACTATGTTTCATTCACATCACGTGCTCTGATTGCGTTACATCAATTAAATGGCATTCCCATTCTGGTACTATACATTCATGACGAACTGTGCAGAAACTGGCAGTGTTAATAATACATCTTCAGTTCCCACTGAGTGCTTAAGAGACATTCGTCAGCCAGTCAGTCATTTGCATGTTCTTTGCTTCCATAACAGCTCTTCTGTAGGCCTCTCGGTTGTAAGCAAGATGGCCTGCCGCTGATGCATCCATTTGCAGATCATCAACTATGTCTTGCAGCCATATTCGCCTTGGTCTTCCTCTCTTTCTTTTTCCCATTATGTACCCTTCCAAGACTATCTTCTCCAAATTTTCATGAACGTTTAATGAGTCAAACATATTTAAGTTTTCTTTGTTTAATCCTCTTTCCTAACCAGCCTTCTTCAATATTAAGTTCCTGTAGTATGGACATATTTGTTCTTTTCTGTGTCCATGATGTTTGAAGAACTCTTCTGTAGCATTTACATTCAAAGGCACTTGTGTGTTTCTCAGCTGTTTTGTTAAGTGTCCACGTCTCACAGGCATATGTTGCGATGGGAAAGATGTATGCTCTTAAAAATCTTATTTTTGTAGTTCTGTCTGTTCCTCTCCACAGCTTCTTTAGTTGTTTTACTTCAAAAGCGTTAGATGTCCTCCTTTTAATTTCCATCATTGTATCTCCATTATTAGTTAGTAATGATCCAAGATATTCAAAACTCTCCACCTCTTCCAGTTTTTCCTCATTTATACATATTTCAGCTGCCTTGTTTGTTTTGTCAGTTGTCATCCGTTTAGTTTCCTTCCCATTAAGATAAATGTTTTGCTCTTCACTATTCTTACACACTGACATAATTAGTTTTTCCCAACATTCGTGCTTCGTATAATTCAAGTATATGATCTTCTGTGTGAATCTTCATTCAAATGCAGCTACCAATCTACGGACATGTTAGAAAGCCCTGACGCCATCAACGAACGCTGTTGAACATTTGAGGGATTTGTTGTACCATCTTTCTTTTTAAAAACTGAATATAATTTACTAATAAACTGTAATACTCAAAAATATACTCTAAAAATTATATTCGCCGAGTGTGTCACAGTTGTGGAAAGTAAAATTAAAAAGTCCTTTATTTTACTGTAACAAAAACAAAGCAAAACAAAAATTCTAAGAGAAAAGAGTGTGGGGTTTCAAGGTCCAACCTGATTGGTTAGTTTACTTCGTGCTCTTAGTTGATCCTCTTAGGCCAAAGGCGCTGCATAGGGCAGAGGACAAAGCTCTCCATGTCTGGCAATTCCTTACTCCTTGCTTTAGATCTTCGGTGTTTATGATGAGCATTCCGCTATCGTTAAACACCTACTGTTATAGAAACGGAATTCAGGCTCTAAATGTTATGATGCTTCATTCTAACTTGCTAAATTGTGGTGATATATTCGAAATCGGATACTGGAACATTAGAACTATGTACCAGACCGGCAAAACAGCACAAATGTGTAGAGCCACGTGTGATAACGGGCTCCATAATCTCGGTGTTAGCGAATGCAGATAGACCAATTCAGGTAAAACTGTGCAAGAGCAGAAAACTATAATCGTGCTCTTACAATGAAATAATATTGCTACAGAGCATGTAGAACCAGTGTCTGCATGAAAGATTGGCGTGGGGCTAAAGAAGAAGATGACCAAGAACTGGACAATTGGCAGTATGTTGGGTGGCGGTGGGGGTGGGTGGGGTGAGGAAGTTGGCCGCCCAGCCGAAACGCCAGGTTTGACCATGCTCCTTCTAACTGGCGGTTTGCGACAACCACTGACCTAGCTTAATATTTTTAGGTTGTGAATTATTGTAGTATTGATGAAGAAGATGTTCTGAATTATTATATTATTAATGAGTTGAAGTAGGGTTCGCTAAATAATACTGCCTTCTAATTCTAGATCTTGAATGGTTTGATGTTGGTAGGAATCGCTGGTCAGCTGTATCTTTTATACGACGAATGTGGCCGCGACAGTATTTCACTTCTTACTAGCAATTAAAGCCTTATAATTATTCATCGTATTAAGCTCCATCTTCGCTTGCCGTTACGGAACATTATCTTCACACACACACACACACACACACACACACACACACACGCACGCACGCACGCACGCACGCACGCACGCACGCACGCACGCACGCACGCACACAAAACCCAGATTTCTGTGATCTAGAATAGGTTTCACAAATATTACAACATTCACTTGACTAAGGCCCGCTGAAAAGTTGACTGAATCCATTTAATTCTGACAGATAAGATCACAGATGTGTTGGTGACAACATGACTTCAGATAAGATGCGATAGGACATAAAATTAGTTGGTTTCGTCGTTGAAGAAGATAATCATTATTCACGAAATCAAACTCTAGAGTCATCTTCTACACTAACTATGACCGAAAATGTCTAACCCTACACTTTACTAGGTCAGCAATTCGTGGAAAGCTCTATCTCGTGAATATCTATTGCTCTACTTCTATTCTGTTCCATCTATCTCGTTAATATCTATTGCTCTACTTCTATTCTGTTCTATCTATCGTTGCCCTCCTCTTCTTGCTATCTCTCTTGTTTTCCTCTATCGCAAACTGCACGTCTGGCTTATACGTCGTAAGTCAGTTATCCAGTAGGACACATCTCTTGATCTTTCTAATTGATTAGCTTGTCGACTAGCTACTGAATGGTTCCTGGTTTTGTTTGAATCAGTCCACTCTCTTTTTTTCCATCAAAACTGTGTGCAAATTGCGTCCTAAGATTAGTAAACATGCCTTACCAGTCAGTTGCATTAAAATTCAATTGTCATTATTTTCCAAGTCCACTATCTTTTTCATGTCGCAGGTTTCTGGGATTAGTCCATTCTCTATCTTTATTGTGTCCTAGCTTTTCATTGTGTCTTGTATTTTTGTATCTGCTTAGTCTGGTTACTCTTCTGAGCGTCCTAACGTAATTCGTAATACTACTAATGCCGTGGGAATGTTCCTCTCCCATCGGTTCTCAAACTTTACATCGTTTTTTACCTACTTTCTACCTATCGAAAATATTAACTATAATAAAAATGTTAATAGTAATAGTTATAATACTATCATAATAATAATCACAATACTATTATTATTATAGTTTCTGTGTCCGTCAAATTCATATCAAACACGAGCTTCTAATATGAATATCCAGGGATACAAGGTTTGTTTTTTTTTAGTTGCATCCTATACATAAATGACACTGTAATGGCACTCTAGTCGAAAATAGTATCTTCTTCATGAATAAATGAGTGTCTGATTACTCGACAGAGAGCGTGTAGTGGAAGATAAATGCCTTCACAAATATCCGTGCTACAATTAATCTTCCTGAGCTATGTAGGAGTATCGTTGACTGATATCCAGTGCTGAAATATTAATCAGAGTTGGGACATTTTATGGACTCGGTAAACCAGCCTTTGGCGCTAATTTCATCTTTACAGTCAAATATATCACAGTCAGAAAGGGACAGGAACAATTCCTTGCATCGGTCACACTGAAAGATGGGTGATAAAATCATTTAATCTCTTCACCATTTTGCTCATTTTTATTGTGTGTGAATTAATTCACGGTCTTTCCTTTTATCAAATATAACGGTTTACTGTCACCCGAGACGATTGAGTGAGAGTGCTACTCTTAAGAAAACTCAAGTCACTCTCACTAACAGCTTTGCATTCTCGCACTTGAGTTTCCTTTCACGGCTTGTTGAATAAGATTAGCTTTCCTAGTCCTAGAGCTGAAAAAAAAAACCCGTGTGCTAATCTCGCTATATTCGTTCACTGTAGTAAATTCTCTACATGTTGCCCTGTTTGAATGTTATCTTCTCCTTGGCATGTTCACCAATTTCTGACTGTAAAGGTTTCGTTGTCTTTGCCGTTATTTAACGTACTAACCATTAAAAGAAATTGGTGATGATGGATAACAGCAATTTTGGCCAATGCTTTAAGTGAAAATCATCTTACTCTCTGTTGTAACTTCTTCTCAGTGGAAGAATCTCCAATGATTGTTGGCTTGAAAAAGTCTTCTCTCTTGTCCTCTTCGCTTCTTTAATTTCTATTTGACTTTTTTGACGCTTCTTTTCCTTTGTGAGATAATCCTTGTTCATTTAAACTGATTAATTTGTTCCAAATCTTTTCGTCTTAAAATAACCCAGCGTTCCTTCATGTCTCTTTGATAACCACAGTTATAGTTCAAGAGCTTATTGTTATGGCATTGTAGCAGGCCCCATCTTAGCAGCATTGTAGGCCTGGGATAAAGCAGTGCCCTCTACCAACCCGATAACGGGAATAAAAATGTTAAACCGGCAAAACTTGAATAATGGGCCCCAGGTAGAACAGACCAATGTGCCCACGCGTGAAAATGGTACTGCATTGTAGTACACTCTCGGTGACCTTCTCGTCAATGATACTGTTGACGATTTAAAGAAAAATGCCAGTGCTGTTAAGGTCAAATTCCAGGAAAAACAAATACTACCCTATGGACGGATACCGACACAGTGGACGCAAAACTCAAAACAACATTTGAAAAAGCGTTTTTATTTTGTCATTATCCCCCAGATTTCTTGTCTATTAGTGCCACTTAGACAGCGTGGCATGTCTTCTAGAGCGGTCTAACGCACCGGCTGAATCAGAAAACGGATAAAACTTTTCAGCCGTTCAATACCCTAAGCGGAAACTGGTGGTTACTTCAGGTGCAAAAAACTAATGGGTCGCCGGTCTCAGAAGGGAAGTCATTCAGAAAACCACTTGTAACCTGGGAAGAAATGACAAGAGAAGAAAAACTAAATCTGAAAAAAAAGTTTCACCTCCCCCCCTTCCCGGTCTCACAAATCTTTATATTTTTACTCCCCCTTCCCTTCCCCGGCCTGGTTAGCTGAGTGGTTAGGCGCCCGCCTAACTAATCTGGTGGTACCGGGTTCAATCCCAGCAGTGGGATTTTTCTTTTTCTGGTACACACTGAAAAAGGCCCCGGGGTTGACCCAGCCTCTAAAAATTGGAACCAGAGAAATCTGGGAAGGTAAATCGCCCAGGCGTGATACTGACCACATCACACTTTCATGTGCCGAAGGTCTTGGACGGGCCTAACACCGTATCCCCCAGTATGTCATAATGCCAACGAAACGGGAATTTTATCTTGTTACCCCTCCTCGCGCACACACAAAATATTAAAATAACATTTCTCTTAACAAACTACCACCTCATCACTCGCCATTCTCTTCTTCATGACAAACCCAACCCTCCCCCCTCCCCCCTAACAATTAGAAAATTAGAAAGAAAGAGGACAGGTAAAAAAAAATTACCACAAATAACGGACGCAACCATTTTACTATTAATTACGCCTACTTTAGACGTGCTCAGAACACTTACTAGACTACATTAAATGTGCTCAGAAAATTTACATTAAACTAGACTACATTAAATATGATCGAAACACTTACATTAACTTATCTCGAACACTTACATTAGCCTGGGCGAAAGTCATATAACATAAGGCCCATTCTATAATAAAGTGTTGATTATCTCATGCAGTTTATAGAATACTGCACTGAAAGTGGAAAAAAAACACAGAACAGTTGCATGGGTATTCATATCACTCTCTCTCTCTCTCTCTCTCTCTCTCTCACACACACACACACACACACACACAGACAGACAGACAGACAGACAGAGCTGAAAACACACTGGGTCTGAAGAATGTTTGACGCATTGAACTGAAATTAAGTGCTGGACGTTGGGGATGCCACAGCGACATGGTCATCAATTTTTCTCTCTTCTGATGAGGCTTGATAATAGTTGGTAGAAGGTAATGGGACACTGACACTTGTTGGTGGACATTGACACTTGTTGGTGGACATTGACACTTGTTGGTGGACATTGACACTTGTTGGCAGACACTGACACTTGTTGGCGGACACTGACACTTGTTGGTGGACACTGACACTTGTTGGTGACACTGACACTTGTTGGTGACACTGACACTTGTTGGTGGACATTGACACTTGTTGGTGGACACTGACACTTGTTGGTGGACATTGACACTTGTTGGTAGACACTGACACTTGTTGGTGGACACTGACACTTGTTGGTAGACACTGACACTTGTTGGTGGACATTGACACTTGTTGGTGGACATTGACACTTGTTGGTGGACATTGACACTTGTTGGTAGACACTGACACTTGTTGGTGGACACTGACACTTGTTGGTGGACACTGACACTTGTTGGTAGACATTGACACTTGTTGGTAGACACTGACACTTGTTGGTGGACATTGACACTTGTTGATGGTAAGTGACACTTGTTGGTGGTAAGTGACACTTGTTGGTGGACACTGGCACTTGCTAGTTTAGCAAGGATAATGTTCCCCAGGAAGATATCAAGTTTTGACTGTACAGTTTGTTTCTTGTAATTCTCTATAGCAAACAATGCTCCCGTTGAGAGAGAGAGAGAGAGAGAGAGAGAGAAAGTGAGAGACAGAGAGAGAAAGAGAGAGAGAGAGTACCATATATCGCTTGCTTGAGAAAAAGATCAAAATTCAAAGTACAGTTTTTACTTAATGCGTTTCCCTTTCCTAAAGTCGAAATATCCTAAGTCGAGTTGCATGATCTGACTGGCACGTACATTAAATAACACAACACAAGTTTAGAACGCTGGGACAAAATAAAATTAATCATACAAAATGTCGGAATATACTTCCTGTTTTCATTGCCGAAAAGTCCACACAACAAGATAAGACAATGTGGCAAACAAACCGACATCGTGATTCTAAAAAGAAATGAATTTTCATTGCCAGGTTCAATAAAAGCCTCAGTTCTCAGAAAGGTCCTTTTTTCTGTTGTTACTTCTTGAACAAAGAAGGCGACAAAATTCGTGATTTCTTAGAAGAATGCTAAGAGTGTCATGGGCAAACTATCACGCCAAACGGGCAATGTCTAACAAAAGCAAATATAGAAAGGAACCGAATAAAATACATAAGACAAGGACGGTCATCGTTCATTGCACATAATGAGAAGAGGAGGGCCTGAAAATATCGTAACAGAAAAATAAATGGGAAAAGAGGCTTGGAAAAATTAAGAGAAAAAAATCATGGATTGCCAGACGCAAAGGCACAATGCAAAGTCACTAACTGAGCAGATACCAAGGACCGAGATCTGAGGAAAAGCTTGACTGTCAGTTCCTAAGGTCTGGCACATGATGATGATGATGATTACTCTTTTTTTTTTGGAAGATTTCATAAAATCACATAATTTTTTTTTTTTTAACTAATGATATTCTGTCCAGCAAATGTCACTTTGGATGCTCACAGTCGAATGTTAATTATAAACAAATGAACACAAAATACTTCTGCCATTTGTTCAGATTACTTTTGTGTTGCACGTGACCCTGCAGGGACGAGATAGGAAATCATCAGACACTAACAGCAGCTTTTTTTTTTTGTTAGGGGGGAAGGTTTCAAGATAAAAAAATAATAATGCGATTGTTTTAAAGTACGTTTTCTTCCAACCAAAAAAAAAAAAAGGGTTTGACGGAAGAAATAGGGAAAGTAAAATGGAAAGAAAGAAGAAAAAATGTAATCTAAATGTAAATAAATGTAAGTGAGTAAATCACAGGGACTGAGTTTGAAAAGTAGTACTTTTGTGTAAACCAATATTGTTGTCAATCTTCATTATTACTTCTATGTAAATCATTATTGTTGTCAATCTTCATTGTTACTTCTGTGGAAAACATAATTGTCGTCAGTCTTCTTTGTTACATGATTATGAGCATTAATCTTTGAGTTATTATTTTCATATATGTTGTGGAAGTTCACATTTCTGTTGTCTTTATTCACTTTTCCTTTATCTATCCTGGCTTGTAAAGTTGCGAAAAAAAACTTGTAATCACTCTTTGATGTAAAATATTGATTGGTAGTGACAAGATCTACATATTTAAAATTTGTTGTATTTGACACATAATTGCACGAAGGCAGAGTTAGCTTTATGTTACAAAAAATGTCAAAGAAAACAGTCTGTGCTTAAATGATTAATATTTGAAAAATAAATGTAATTAGCAAGTGCAACTGCGATATCATTATGACCATCATAATCATAGACAAGATCAATGCAAAACACGTAATGCTATCTCAGAGACAAGATCTCTGCATAACACGCAATGCTATCTCAGAGACAAGATCTGTGCAGAACACGAAATGCTATCTCCAGACAAGATCTATGTAGAACATGTGTATACAGAACACATAACGCTATCTCAGAGACAAGATCTATGCCGCGTATATAATAATACATTCAAGACATGATACATACAAGTTCGATGAAACGAGACATGTGGGAACAGTTGACAGAGTATGCGGTTTCTGGATGACAATACGATTTGCTCTTCTCAAGTATTCTACAAAACTGAAGGTTTCAAAGACGTTTTATGAAAGCGTCAAATTATAGCTACAATGAGGCATTTTCATAAAGATAAGGGACACTTCAAAAGCATGTTTTTCTCTAAAGCGATTTCGATTTGTCGGTTGTTTCAATTTTCGCTGCTGTTGTTCCGAGAAATTTTACACATCCCTCTTTTGCAATAACATTACATATTTGATCACGTGACACACAAGTTTCACATTTAAATATCACACTGGGTGAATAACTAAAGACAGTTTAAAAATAAACTAATCGCAGAATGTCCAGAGAATTTAAAAGCAAAATGTCGCGTCCTCGTGACCTCCTGAATCACTAGCCACGTAAATTTATTTCTTTTAGGACTGAAATGCCGAAATCTAAACACGAGAAAGACAGACAGTGACAATGTTTCGGTTTTATAGAAAGGACAGAGAGCGACAGGAAAAGACAGACAGACAGACAGACAGAAAAGTATATGGAAAGAAAGGGATATAGAGAGAAAAGAGAGAATAGAGAAAGAAATGAAAGGATACGGAGATAAAGGAGGGGAAAGAGATAGAAAAGAAAAGATACACACACGCACACACAGAAGGATGGACAAAGAAAAGACAGGACAGAGAGAGAAAGGAAAGAATAGAGAGAGAAAGAAAAGAACAGAGAGAGAATGGAAAAAGAAGAGATGACATCATGACATAAGGTCAATAGGCGGAAATGAAAAACAACATCATTAAGTCGGCAACGACACCTTCATCAAACAAGCCATTGGTGATAACACAAAAGATAACCGTAGAATACATGCATATCCCAACATATGAGATAGACATAACCGTAGAATACATGCATATCCCAACATATGAGATAGACATAACCGTAGAATACATGCATATCCCAACATATGAGATAGACATAACCGTAGAATACATGCATATCCCAACATATGAGATAGACATAACCGTAGAATACATGCATATCCCAACATATGAGATAGACATAACCGTAGAATACATGCATATCCCAACATATGAGATAGACATAACGACTAACGTTATTTCTTTTGTGTCCGTGTCTGGAGGTTACAACTTCTTCGCTTCATTCTCAAATATCAATCAATCATTTTCGTGGATCTTTGCCTCCTAACAGCTATCCTGTAGGCCTCTCGGCTGTAAGCAAAATGGCCTGCTGCTGAGTCTCGTTTGATCTCTCCAAATTGATTCACCATTTCTTTCACGTGGATCTATTCTTTAATAGATCACCAGCGAGAGTTTTATAATACCACGCTAGAGAGATTACCATTGTCACATTTCTTCTGCTGTATTAAAAGTCCCAGGCACTTGTGAAACATGGAAGTTTTCACTATAACCACGTCATAGATTGTGAGAGGGACTGTGTATTGTTTCCGATAATACTGCTTTTCTTTACTACTTTACTTAGAAGCACACAGTATATAGTCACAGATGGGAGTCATTATTTTCTATGTTTACTGCTCTTCTTGACTTAAAAACACCTAATACTGGTTACAAATTTCTTCTCGCCGGTTTAGATACTTACATTTTTTACGCCTGAATAATTTCTGTTTTGCCATCCAATTATCCGTCCTTCTTTCTTTGTTTTCTATTGGAGCACAAGCGCTCTACCACAGCCATGCAGCAAATTCAGTTCTTTTTTGTCTTACATACATCGCGCCAGAGTTTTCTCATCTGAGTTATATTCTTCTTCTTAAAAAAAAAAAGACCTTACACCTGCATCACTTTCTCACTTTGTTGACAGACGTAATGAAATAAGAATCATAATCAGACTTCATTAGACACTTCAACCTGGACTTTATTTTAGTACATTTTGTCGGCAATTTATCCAGAAAGGCTGTTCTTTATTTCCGATTCTAGACCCTTCATAATATATTTTTCTTTTGATCTCCCAGGCTGTTACCCTATCTAGCACTTTGTAATCTTCTTTGCCACGGAAAATACTGAATCTCTGATTTATTTCAAAACTGTCACGATAATGGGGTTTTCTTTGTTGTGTACGTTTATGATCTTGTGTACAAGTGTTAGTCACGTGGTCCTACTCTTCTTCATTTTTCTGTTGTTCAATAAATATTGCCAGGCAATAAATCCGCTGTTGGAAGTCTCGTCACGGCGAATGTTGCGTGAGTGGATTTCTAGAAATTATGTTTGTTAGGAAAAAAAAATGTTTGAAAAGAAGACGCAAGACGAGACAAAGATCACTGACTAGATTGGCACGGGCAGTTTTTTTGTTTTTTTTGCACCTTTAGTAGCAAAAAAAAAAAAAAACCAGCCTCGTAAAATGGGTACCAGAGAAAATCTGGGAAGTAAAGGCAGCGAGGAAAGGAACTGGTCACCCTACCTCATACGCTGATGACCCAGCATAATGAGGTCTCTAACGCTTCACCCCCTACGGCATTTGCTATGGGACTATCTTTACTTTTTTTACTTACCTTTAGTAGCATATTTTTTTTCAGTATTTTAGCTATATATAAAACATAAACGTAGCTTTGATGGTGACAAATATAGTGTTCCAGATAAACTGAACATTTTTTTCTTCGTTTTAGAAGAAGCAAATTGATAAATATAATCCTTCTCTGCCTTTGTGTTTAGCACAGAGTGCTTTCTTGTGTTCTTGTGTTTTTTGACGTTGCGTATCAATTCCAAGAATGAGAACAAAGTCAACACCAGGTATGTGAAGTATATTATGTACAAATCTTCATCCGTGGAAATAACAAAGGAGTTGCGTTATCATTATCGCCGCATCTACCATCCACATCATCACCATCATCATACCATCTTATTCAACGCGCAAGGAAACGATGTGTGCATGCATATGTAGTGTGTTAAGTCTCTCCTTTCGTTGTTGCTTTTTGTCGATCTCCTGGTGTTATCTTTCAACTGTATCGTTGTCTTCCTCTCACTATGTGTCTATTGTCTCATGCCTTCTTTATGGGATGTTATATATTTTTATGCCTCTGTATATAATCAGATTGCTTTAAAATGTTAATTCTTATACATTTATTAGTTTTTCTTTCAAGCTGGGATACTTTAGCTCAAATGTGCCACTTTTTTGTCACGTATATCCATTTCTTTAACAGCTTCAGTTTTTCTGCAACGTGAAAAGTGCTTAAAATAATCAAGAAAACTGGAAGCCCCAAAAATGTTTCATAGAGAGAATGATAGAAAGTTCATAAGCAGTTGAATCGTCAAACGAATGTCTTGAAAGAGGTCATGAGATTTCTTTTTTTTCTGCTTGCAGAAATAGAAAGGAACCGTCCATTCGAATTTACTAAGCATTTTCTAGGAGTAGATAACTGAGATCAACGTTAGAGACGGGAAATTCCAGGAGATATTATGAAAACTTCACACGTAGCCTAAAAAGGGGTTAGTGAGATAAATTGCTGGTATAAATCTGTAGCGGAACCTATTTTGCGAGCGTCAGCAACACACTGACATTAGAACAAACATCGCGTTTGATCGTTGGAAGGTGGTTTTCTTAATTTGTCGGGCGATGAAAGCGTACACATGTATATAGCGAATACTATTTGAATAGTTCTCAACATTTTCGGCCCAGAACCCATTATTTCGTCCTATGACCTCAATATTTTGTCCTAGAACATCCAAATACTGCGTCTCATGACACCAATATTTCGCCCTATAACCTTGATGTTTTTTCCACTAACCCTTGTATCGAGTCCAATAAGACCAATATTTCGTTCAAGTATCCCAATGCTTCATCCTAGAAATCCAACATTTCGTCATAAACTTGGACAACTTAGTGCTACTGAAACTAGTCGCAGCTCAGAGTGCTCTAAAGGCGGACAAGACAAAGAACATGCAGGAAAGAACACTGCTCGGACAGTTCTAAAGATCACGCCGCTACCAAACATAGCTTTAACAACAAGAGAATGCCATGAAGTTTTGATATATTTACATACACATTTACATGTATGTACTACGTATATTGAGGCATAAAATCCTTTGATGAGGTTGAAAGACTCGCCGAAGACAGGAAAAATTGGCGAACTACTTTGCGAGCTCTATATGACGTTTAACGGCACGGGAAGGATATAAGATATAAGATATAAATAAGAGACTACTATATATCACTTTTTTGTGAATAATATGAAGCTCTGTCACTTCTAACCCCAACCTTCTGTCATTTTTTTTACATCGGTATAAACGTTCTTGGATTTAGCCTATAATCTTTATATCACTGTTACAATAACAAAATATGGCCTGTAACCGTGATATCGTTGTTACAGTAACAATGTATAGCCTGTAGGCTTGATATAACTGTTACAATAACAATATATACACTGTAGACAAAAGTTTCTTTTACTCATTAAGAACACTGCTGAACTCGTAACAGAAGAAAGTAAATATATTTTACCTGGCTTAGACATCCATTAGTTTCCTCCTTCTCTTGTTCCTTCCTTCCTTCCTTCCTTCTGAAAGCTCTGAATTTTTTTTAGTAATATGTTTGTTCCCATAATAATACCTATATTTGGTAGAAACTGGTATCCTTGATTGAGAAGTTACAGTGAAACAATTTCTCTACCACTCCTGTAGCTTAACACAACGCTTTGTATTTTGTATTCCTATTTAAATAACTCGGCGGCCTGGTTAGCTGAGTGGTTAGCTGAGTGGTTAGCTGAGTGGTTAGGCGCTCGGTGGCACCGGTTCAGTCCTGGCAGTGGGATTTTTTTTTCTAGTACACACCAAAAAGGCCCGGGGTTGACCCAGCCTCTAAAAATGGGTACCAGAGGAATCTGGGAAGGTAAATCGGCCAGGCATGATACTGACCACATCAAACTTTCATGTGCCGAAGGTCATGGAAAATACGGGCCTAACACCGTATCCCTTAATGGCGTGGAAAAGGGACATTTTACCTTCTTACCTTTTATTTAAATAACTCAAGTCCTCAATGTGACTTCATTTAATTTTCTCTACAGATCTTAATCTGTCTTTCTATCTGTCTCCTCACTCTTCCGTCCCCATCTATTTCTTCCTGTATAATTATGAATGTTTATATGTAACAGAACCATGTGCATTTATATATGTGTACTTTATACAAGTAATCTTATGTATGTGTGTGGTAAAAAATGCAATTTTAAAAAAAAACAAGTTATGCTTTACCGGATAATCTTTCTCTTATCATTGTACGACTAAATGTTGTGTGTAAGAGCACTGTTTCATCTGCTTTTACATAACTTTGCTCATTTATTTCTTAAGTGTGTGTGTTCTGTTATATATGGTGATATATAACTTTGTATGTAACATTACTATCATATATGTTTGTAAAAGGTAAAAAGGTAAAGGTAATCATGTCATGCCTTAGAGGCACATAGGGATATGGTTTTAGTGCTCATATTTTCCTTGACCTGTCAGCACACTAGTACATAATTTTTTTTTTATACAAAGGTGCTGATATGTTGGTTTATATGTAACTGTGAAAAAGTATTGTTATATATATACATAAATTTATGAATAAAAGCACTATTAAATATGTCTATACATATCGCTGTATGTAAGAGTACCGTCATATATGTTTGTTCAAGTGTGAGTACATGCAAGTATCTAAAGAGAGATAATCCTATCCTGCAGCCAGATTGTCATAAACAATGACACTTCGCAGTTATCACACTCGCTTTATCTCAAACTTTGCCTGTTTGCTTTACGCACTGTGGTAGATGCCACACTAAAACAAATTTGTGTATTAAACAAATGTGTTTCTTTCCAAATCTCTTTTTTTTTCCTACAAACAATGTTTTTTTTTCCTTTACAAAAATACCTCGTCATCCTAGTAGAAAAGAATTGTTCCACAGCTTAAAGATCAAAGTTCATTTCAAGCAAGAAAAATCGAATGTAGTTAGTCCACGTTTCGTTGCCTACAAATAAATGGAAATGGATTATAATAAATTTAAAATGTAAATGTAAAGTCGTGTGGCTTTTTTTTTTACACTGTTACATAATTAAATATAGTCGAGTACGGGTATCGAAAAATAATAAACTACGACGCCGAATCCACTTCATTAAAATCAAACCACAAACTCTTACATAATTCAAAGGAGCAATGGAGTTCTATGGTATAGAAATCAAACATCCTCTAAGCTTCGTTGATCATCAAAGGCAGTACCGCCATGGACAAATGTTGCGGTCTATTAACCTCCCAAGAATGTGCCTGCTGTGGAATGATGCAGGTCGTAATGACCTAGAACCTACAGATTGAGCGTGGTGAGGTTAAAATGAAAACAGTCACTGTAACAATCACATGGGTGTCTGGACTCTCATCTTGTTATTCACATGGGTGTCTGGA
Source organism: Achatina immaculata (assembly GCA_009760885.1). Taxonomy (NCBI): domain Eukaryota; kingdom Metazoa; phylum Mollusca; class Gastropoda; order Stylommatophora; family Achatinidae; genus Lissachatina; species Lissachatina immaculata. Next base: position 52,677,901 of record CM019717.1, on the reverse strand, counting down.
CTCTCATCTTGTTATTACACTGTCGAAACACCTTCTCACTACAGAATAATTCACATGGATGTTTCGACTCTTTACTTACTTATTTGACTTTATGCTTTCTCTTGTACCGTGGCATGTAGAGAGGAGATGAAGTTGCCGTTGTGGGGCCAAATGAGTGGCCTCAGTGACTGTCATGCTATAATTAGCGAATGCCTCTCTGATACCATCTATCCGCCTCTTTCTGGGTATTCCTCTTTATCTGTGTGTCTCTCTGATACCATCTATCCGCCTCTTTCTGGGTATTCCTCTTTATCTGTGTGTCTCTCTGATACCATCTTTCCGCCTCTTTCTGGGTATTCCTCTTTATCTGTGTGTCTCTCTGATACCATCTTTCCGCCTCTTTCTGGGTATTCCTCTTTATCTGTGTGTCTCTCTGATACCATCTATCCGCCTCTTTCTGGGTATTCCTCTTTATCTGTGTGTCTCTCTGATACCATCTATCCCCCTCTTTCTGTGTATTCCTCTTTATCTGTGTGTCTCTCTGATACCATCTATCCGCCTCTTTTTGGGTCTTCCTCTTTATCTGTGTCGTGTTGTAAGGAGAACGTGTCGAGAGACTGACCGACTGGCGGGAAGTATGACGTCATAGGTGAGACAGCGAGAGAGAGAGAGAGAGTGAGAGAGAGAGAAAGAGAAAATGAAAAGACAAGCCGAGGCCGAGTTATGATATAATGCATTTGTCAAAGAATTCTGCAGAATTTTAAGAGAAGGTTAGTGATAACAAGTAAGAGAAGATTAATGTTAACAAGTAAGAGAATGTTAGTAATAACAAGTCAGAGAAGGTTAGTGATAACAAGTAAGAGAATGTTAGTAATAACAAGTCAGAGAAGGTTAGTGATAACAAGTAAGAGAAGGTTAGGATAACAAGTAAGAGAAGGTTAGGATAACAAGTAAGAGAAGGTTAGGATAACAAGTAAGAGAAGGTTAATGATAACAAGTAAGAGAAGGTTAGTGATAACAAGTGATGAAGATTATTAGCAAAATACGATTGCCAAACTAGAGACTCAGATCGGCAGGAAGATGCCTGCAATAAGTTTTAGTTGGAACAAAGATGGCGACAGGCAGTCCAAGATAGGACGAGTCGCAGTGAATTGTCAGTTGTGTGTCTTTCAGTCGAGAGTTTTATTTTGACACGGGAGGCCTGCATCATACACATTAAGTAACTATTGAAGGAGATCAAAATTATTTAGTAGAATCTGTGAAGACTGAGGAAGCTAGGTCAATGTGTTCACTTGAATGTTTATGTTCGATACTGGAGTACATTAAACTGATTGAGACTTGACTGAGGAGTCAGTTTATTTTGTGTCAAACTACATGCGTATACTCTGCTGAGAACCTCCCTACACTGTAGTTCTGTGGTTGAAGGCTTTCGCGGCTGGCTGTGAGTGTGTCATTAGGTGGCCGAAGCACTTGATTTGTTGTTTCTCTATGTGTCGTAGACATGATGTAGCTCCTACCATCTGTCTTATGGTGTCATTTCTTAGCTTGTCAAACCTGGTGACATTTGCTGCTTTCCTAAGAATTTCATTCCACATAAGTGGATATTTTATTCTGTTGTTTCTTAGTAAGTGGCCATGTCTGGTATTGACAGCACAGCGTTGGTATGTATATGCTTTTGACTAGTTTTCTTTTAGTTTCAAGTGGGATGTTGGGGTATGCAAGCAGCAAGAACAGCTGGTATGTAGCTGCATTGGCTTTTTGTGATCTAACAACAATTTCTTTATCAAGCTTCCTATCTTCGGTGAGCATGCATCCAAAACATTTGAGAACCGCTACATTCAAGAATATGAGACCACATGGTTTGAACTCGAAATTCAGTTGCAACTAACAGTCCCATCTTCTACAATCATATTCCCTCTGTTCTAGGTTCCACTCCTTTCTCACTTGTAACACATAGTTCTGAACCTCCTCACATCCCCTCTACCCCAACTATAATCACCTATTTCACTATCTCCCAGCTAGTTTACCATTATATTAACATTCCATTTAGTAGGAACATCTCACCATTGATGTTTTGTGGTCACTTTCTGTAGAAAATATCTCAGAATTGACTATCTTTGATACTCCCCCCCTTCCAATGATCCTCCAACCCCCTCAACACCCACCTATCACACTTTACGAAGGAATGAGTGAATGGTTCCAGATTGAGACAGGCGTGAAACAAGAATGATGTATATTATCTCCCTTGCTTTTGGAATTGCCATAGACTTCATAATGAAAAAATGTTGCAACGGTAAAACGAGCGTTGATTCGGTACGTGAGACCCAAATGGAAGATCTTGCTTTTGCAGATGACATAACTTTTATCAGCGACAACATGAAATCAATGCAAGTAAAAACAAATACCCTGTCTTCAACTGTTATTAAAATAGGACTTGAAATTAACCAGGATAAAACAAAATTAATGAAATTTCTCATTAACGACGAAGGACAAATATACCTAGAAGGAACAGCTGTTGAAGAAGTAAACCATTTTGCATATCTCGGCAGCTATATAGACCCACAATGGTGACACAAGAAAAGAAGTTAGAATTCGAATTGCCAAAGCACCACTGACCTTCAAGAATCTTGGGAACATGTGGCATTCAAAAGTTATAAGCACAAAAACCAAGTTAAGATTATTCAATTCAAATGTAATATCCAATCTCATTTATGCATATGCAAGCTGGAAAACAACTGAAGAAACAGACAAGAAATTAGACTCTTTTGAAAACAAATGCCTAAAGAAAATACTTGATATAAATTGGAACGAATTCAAGAACAGAGCAGAGATCAGACAGTTGAGCAAACAACAACCTGTCTCATGGGTGATCAGAAACAGAAGAAGGACATATGTCGGTCATGTGATGAGAAGGAACAATCAGAGAATACCAAAACAAGCTATCATATGGAACATAACAAGCCGAAGAAAAATAGGTCGACCACGTGAAACTCTAAAGAGGACATTGTTAATAGAAACCAATTCCGTGGACATAATATCCCTTGACGAGATTGAAAAACTCGCCGAAGACAGGACATCTTGGCCAACTACCATACAGGCCCTATGTGACGTTTAACGCCACGAGAAGGATGTAAGATCACACATCACAAGTCTCCTTTTAAACATCCTCTACACTTCACTATGCGCACTTCTGAACACAGTCTCTTACAAATCACAGCTTCTTACAAGTCACGGCTAAGTGCTCCATTCATTTTTTTTCTATCTTTTCCATTCCTTTATTTTTCTTTTGCATAGCGTTCATATGAATTTATATGTTTCTTCGTCTTGTACATGTATGTGTGTTTTTTTATACTTAAGGTTCTCACCGAAACTCTGTGCTCGTTAAGTAATAAAGCTGTTCCTACTTTTTTTCCTAGTTTGTATTTTGTTATCACAGCTTTACTGCATTGGCTTCGTGTATAGTTATGTACTTAGTTATATATACCTATACACTAATTATTCGTGTGTTACCAAGATACTTGAATTCTTGTTGTATTTGCTGTCTTCAGTACATACATTCAATGGGCTTGGCATTCTGCTAACTTTCATGGTCTCTGCTCTGACAATGTTGGTTTTCTTATCATAATGCCTACACCTCTGATGGAGACTATTCATACAACTTTGTAAGCAATTCAGGCCCTTGTGCGCTATACATGGTCTTCTGCGACCATTAGTCCGTTCAGTTCTAGTGGGGTTCTTTCGTTATTCTGTCCCCATAGGTTATAAATAGTAACGGTGGCAATAGATAGCCCTGTCTAACTCTCGTTCTCGTTCTTGCACTGAACCAGTCTGTGTTGCCTGTTATTGTCCTTCCTGCACTCTGACTGTTTGTTTATAATGACATTTGTATGCATGTCTGGACTCTCACCTTGTCAAAACATCTTGTCAATATAGGAACGTTCCAGTGTTTCTGCACATGGGACTACGTAATCTTGTTTATGATGTGCCAGCCTTTTAAGAAATTTATAAATGAATGATTCTTTTACGATTTAGATGTATTCTTCCTAGAAAATGAACATTATGAATGTCTTGCTATATTCTAGGTTCTGTTTTGCTGTATTTTGGTATTTTGAGTGTGAAACTTATTCATGTACGAATTCTTTGTTTATCTAGAGAGAAGTCCATTTTTTAATAAAAGTCCATTTTTCTAGTGTATTATAATTTTGTCGACCAGGTCAGAGTGTCTTAAATGCAGCTGACAGACAGTGGGGTCATGAGTGCATCAAAATGTATCAGAGGTTTATCAAGTTCAGACCGGTTTTTAGCGGAAACGACCGGCCGGAAACAGATACAAAACATGTTGTCACGGCAACGGTCTGATGAGAGGACAGCAAGATAAAGGTTCTAAATCTAGAGGATGGGATAAGTAAGTCGTTATAATTTTATCATTTTGAGTTCATCCAATTTGATTTTTTTTTTAAAAATCCGTTCTGACAAATACTGAATTTGACCTGAATGGAATTTTTCCTTGTAAAACTTGAACGGGAAATAATGGGGAAACCGGGGGAAGGGGTGGGAGGGAAGGTATGAGAGACGTAGACAGGAAAGTTTTAAGATATTTTCTACAGAAAGTGATCACAGAATAGTCAGTTTTGAAGTTTTCCTGCAGAAGATGACCACAGAACAGTCAGTGGGGACATGTTCCTACTAAATTTCACACATTCCCCCGTAATTCTGCTTTCTTTCCAGGCGGTTATGTTCCTTTACAGCTTGTTACAACGTGGATTAATGTACACAGTCAAAAACAGGTTAGCCAACATTTCTCCACGTGAATTATCCACACCAACCAGACCTCGACTAGTGAAACCTCTCTCTGTTTGTCTGTCCATCCATCCATCATCCATCCATCCATCCGTCTGTCTGTCTTTTGTCCGTCCGTCCCTCCTTCCGTCCGTCCATCCATCCATCCATCCATCCGTCTGTCTGTCTTTCCATCCATCCATCCATCCATCCATCCATCCATCCATCCATCCGTCTGTCTGTCCGTCCATCCACCCACCAATCCATCCACTCATCCATCCATCCATCCGTTCGTCCATCTGTCTGTCTGTCATGTGCAAACATGGAGCACGTATTACAAATAAGGACAAACATCTTACATTCTACTCCTCAAGAAGAGATTTCTTTTCAACAGAGCCAAGTTAATTCATAAAATTCTATCGCACAATGCTCCACCCTATCTGTGGTCGTTGTTCAAATCCAACCCAAAACACAGTCAACGCTTAAGCAATTGTATTCTCCCAAAACCAAGGCTTGACATGTTTAAAAAAGCTTCTCTTACTCAGCTGCCCACTTTTTCAATGCCCTACCAATTCATGTAAAACCTATAAGTAATATTGTTCCTATAACTTTAAACTTTGTCAACATCTGATTGATATGGACTATATGCCTCTCTAACCATAGTTTAAAGTAGTTTAAAGTATGGCTTGAGTGTTGTATTTTTTAAAAAATACTGCTTTTCTATAAATTTGTTAGTTTTGAATGAATGTAAGAATGCAAGTTTATTTCATGTTGTTGCATACATCAGAGTGTAGAGTGTATGGACATGAGATAAGTTTATTATTTATTTATGTACTCATTTAACTGTGTCTTCATGATTGTTATGCTCATTAACAAATGCTGAATGACTGTGACTGAGTGAAAGCTGTATGATGAAGAGCAGAATGTCAGACAGGCCTGCGTGCCCAATTCTTAACCCTTTGAAAATAAAATATGTTCGTTCGTTCGTTCGTTCTGTCTGTCTGTCTATCGATCTACTTCAGTGTGTGTGTTGCTTTACTTTTTTCATATTCAGCCCCTTTGCTGAAATTTTTTTTATCACATTTTCGTGCTTTTATCTCTTGTCTCCTGTGTACATTCACAGCCTTCATTGCCAGAAGCAGGCTGATATGGGCCCTAGTCAACTGTAAGGAATAAGTACAAAATATACAAAACTGTGTATAAATGTAAAGCAGTATACATTTAATTGTATTAAAAAATGTATAAAACTGTGGTCATCAACGGCCAGTTCCCTATCATTCTGAGGTCTACATTCTACAGCGGCTGCCCAGTTTACTTAATCACAGCACCCACTCTGTAATGACAGTACTCACCCTGTAATGACAGCACTCAAAATGTAACGACAGCACTCAAAATGTAATGACAGCACTCAACCTGTAATGACAGCACTCAACCTGTGATGACAGAACTCAAACTATAATGACAGCACTCGTCCTGTAATGACAGCACCCAGCCTGTAATGACAGCATTCAACTTGCAATGACAGCATTCACCATGTGTTGACAGCACTTACCCTGCGAGGACAGCATTCACCCTGCGAGGACAGCACTCACCCTGTAATGACAGCACTCACAATGTGATGACAGCACTCACAATGGGATGACAGCACTCACCCTGTAATTACAGCATCCACCTTGTAATTACAGCACTCACCCTGTAATGATAGCACTCACCCTGTAATGATAGCACTCACCCTGTAATGATAGCACTCACCTTGCAGTCTTTTGTTACAAGAAAAGCACTCGCTTTCAAAAATTTTACAATGAGAGTAGAAGTCTATTCACAAACTTTAAAAACCAATTTACAAAGATGAAAAATGTCATGGACGTATTTCTCTATAGGTTAAAACTACAATATTGACATTCTGTTACTTTCTTAACACATTAGCGTAATCATTTATACTTTCATCATAAAATCCATATATAAATTTACATTGACAGGAGAAGATAATCACGTTTTTAAACTTACCCACATGTGCTAAGAATGTGCGTAGATCACTGCAGGTCAGCAAAAATCGTATAAAACATTTCTCATAGTGAAACCACATTATTGTTAGAAACGTAGGTTCATTTTTACGTCCATTTTTAAAAAATATGTCAGCATGACACAAAGGTAAAACCAAATACATTAAATGGCAGCATCACTCTGGCGCCAGAAACGGGCGAGCACTCGTGTCGCATGTACATTGTACAGGATTCTCTCCCTTCATTGTTCAGTCTATGCCCCTGAATTAAAAAATCAATCTTACATTACATGCAGGTCTGACAGGGGCGGGCCGGCAGGTTGTAGCCCACGAACAGTAGAATGTTAATGTTGACTATGGAAACCCGCCGTGTCTGGAATTACAATTTTCTATCAATACTCCTATGTACTTAAATTCATTTTTATCCAAGAACTTTTTTCCATTTTCAAAAAGTATATTGGTGCAAGAAAACTCACCTAATATAAAATGACTCCTGTTGATGATGATGATGATGATGATGATGAACCACTGCTGAAATAATCCATATGAGAACATCAATTCGAAGTGTGTTGGGATGTAAGATTTTTTTAAGCCGGTGCTGAACGCTTCCCCTCCCCTTCCCCTCCTATAATCCCCTCCTCATCCCTCCCCTTCCCATCCCCTTCTCCTCCCCTTCCCCTCCTATTACCCTTCTCTTCCCATCCCCTTCCCCTCCTATTCTCCTCCCCTCCCCTTCCCCTCGTCATCCCCTCCCACTTCCTATCCTCTTCTCCTCCCTGTCCCCTCCTGTTCCCCTTCTCTTCCTCTCCCCTTCCACTCCTGTTCCGTCCCCTTTCCATCTTCTCCCCCTCCCTTTCCCCTCTTGTTCCCCTTTTCCCCTCCCCTTCCCCTCCTATGCCCGTTCTCTTCATACCCCTTCTCCTACCCTTCCCCTCCTATTCCCCTTCTCTTCCCCTCCCCTTCCCCTCCTATTCACCTCCCCTTCCCCTCCCCTTCCCCTTCTCTTTCCTTCCCCTTTACCAACCTGTTTTTTTCTCCCCTTATCGGGACATCTTTCACTCCGAAGCAACACTAACAGTCCTGGCAGATCTTTCACACCAGTGTGAATCAATGCTTAGATCTACGTTTTTGCAAAGTCTAAAGCAAATGAAAAGTATCACATTTCTAACACAGCCCATAATTTAGAGAAACTTCCTTTCAGTTTCTTTCTACCAAAATGTCACATCAAAGTCTATTCTGACAGAGCAAGGAAAATAATTTATGAGTGCACAAGAGTTAAAACTGGGAGAGAACCTCAGGAACCTCTTTGTGAACTTGATTGACACTGATGGTGCACATGGTCGATACTAATGTATATTGTTTGTTCTTCACTGCTCACATGGTACTTTAGTAGAAAGTGCCATATATCTGTAGCCACCAATCTTCACTATTCCGGGCCTAACTTTTGACTTGTGAACCGTATCGTACTATAATTCATTTGACTGACACTCAGAAAAACTCAATATGCTAATGGTATTCACATAAAACTGATAACCCAGGATTCACTTGACAGTAGCGCTGAATCAATCAACTAAGTGCATCCAGTGCCGATCACATAAACTTTTAATGACGAGCACATGATGATGATGTCCGATGAATCATGTTGGTGAATTACATCATGTCATACATCAAACTGATGGCAAAACAAAAACAAGAAAATCGAGACGGCTTGCATCCCAACGTAATGATAGCCGCCACAGGAGATTGGGTGAAATAACACTATTCTTACACATAAACTCATGTTCGCCAAGATTCTAAAGGACACTAACAAACACCAATTCTACAGTTACATTACAAAATGTGTCCGATAAGTAATGCGACTGATTCAATAAAATTCGATTTGTTCAAAATATACTTACACATACTTAGCATTCCTCGAAATAACGTCCTTGAGCATCAGTACACCGTTGCCAGCGGCTCTGCCACGCGTGGTAGCTCGCCTGGAAGTCTTGAACAGGGATCTCCTTCACAGCACTCGTCAAGGCAGCTTGTACGCCTTTAACAGTCCCAAAATGGTGGCCTTTTCAAGCTTTATTTGAGCCGGAGAAAGAAAAAGAAGTCAGCCGGGGCCAAGTCCGGGCTGTAGGGAGGTTGGCACAGCTTTGCCACCGTTTCTTTCGACCAAAACTCTCTCACAGGTAGCGACGCATGCATTGTTCTGGTGAAGAACCTAGGTGTTGGCGATCTCCAGGCGGACGCGCGCGACTCTGTTCTTCAGCCGTTTATGCACCTTCACGTAAAATGCTCCGTGTTCATTTTCCGAGTGGTACGAACTCCTTATGAACACCTTCAGAGTAAAAAAAAAGACAATGAGAATCGATTTAATCTTCGATGTGCACATTTAATGGGCGCCCTGTGCGTTGTTCATCCTCGACGCTCTTCCTCCCTTCGTTGAACGTCTTGTGCCACCGAAACGCGTGTGCTTTCGATAAAGCATCCTTCCCGTAGGCTTTCTGTATCATAGCAAGCTTCTCAGTCGCGGATTTTTTTCAAGTTTAACACAAAACTTTATCGCTGCTCGACACTCCTCTGCATTTTGAAAGTTGCGCGATGCTTAAACAGCTGTCCACTTCACAAGCGATCCGCACTCTGTAAAAGCTCAGAGCCAAATGACGAGATATCGACACTTTATCTAAGATCCCCCACTAGCCCGGAGAATCCCCCACCCCCAGCCCTGCTGATTGGCTGAATAAAATAAGTCTCATTACTTACCGGACACACCTCATACTAACAAATACACGTCCTAACGCGACTCATCCTCTCTACTGATAAAAAAATTAATCATCCATCCAACATTCATACAGGATTGAATTTCTAGAAAAAAAAGCTTGAATTGAACAAATAGCCCTTGCAGAAATTTATTGACTGTAATATCATTAGTACTCATGAAGATTTAGGACTGATTTCATTTCGCTCCAAGCTTTATATAAGTCCTATCTCTTTATGCATCAGAAATACTCTTTACATCAGAGTGATGTACCGGCTAAACCCTTTTTCTGTCAGGGCGTGCTTAGAAGAAAGAAACTGTAAAGTGGTAAGAAAGAAGGGAAGGTAATTAGCGACCCATAGCAGATATGCAAGCGTCAGGGTTAGCGACCATAGCTGATATGCAAGCGTCAGGGTTAGCGACCATAGCTGATAAGCCAGCGTCAGGGTTAGCGACCATAGCCGATATGCAAGCGTCAGGGTTAGCGACCCTTAGCTGATATACCAGCGTCAGGGTTAGCGACCCATAGCTGATAAGCCAACGTCAGGGTTAGCGACCCATAGCTAACCAAGACCCTATCCCACCTCTCCATGGTATCCCCCGTAATAGGCCTAGTCTGGTTAACGGGGCAGGAATCACCATAGTCCCCATGGTGGTGGAGTCTGGTAAAGAAGCATTGCATACCCCCTGCTTTTTAGCTGTACTCTGGGACCGAAAACCTAGGCGCCATAACCCGCTCCCACGCCGATATGATGCTTTGCCTCAACATCTCTACAGAATCGACTGCAAAGAACAACAGCTCGCAGTTACAGGGAGTTCGTAAAAGTACAAGTAGGTAAGAAAGAAATAAGAAGAAATCATGGTAGTGTACATAATGAGATGATGTGTTTGCTATAGACTTGCATCTTGTTACAGATTTATCATACATTACTAAGACCATACAAGAAGGAAAGGTGGAAGGGGAAAAAAGAGCTAGAGGTAGACAAAGATTAGACAGGAAGATAACATACGAAAGAGGACAGAATACAACCTGGCAGAGTAAGCGATCACGGCGAGGAAGAGAAGTAACTGGAGATTCGTTATCCCAGACCTTCGTTCTGCAGACGGGAAAAAATGATGATGATGAAGATATATTACTGCTCTGTGTCTGTGAAGGCGATTATAAACTCATAATATATAACTCATATACCACATATGTTACAAAATTTAAGACAAAAATAGAAAAAAATCAAAATCGTCTTCGGTCTCTGTTACAACAATATTTACTGCTTCATTTTCAAATTCTTCATACACTACATTAACAACATATTTGTGGCACTTGGAACATACGTATGTTCTTTTGGCACTCGAAGTATCACAATAATCACATATCTGGCATACAGGTAAAAGGTCAAACTCCAGTTTGCATGCCATTAAGGCATACTGGGGAGTATGGTGTTAGGCCCGTATTTTCCATGATCTTGGGCACAGGAAAGTGTAATGTGGTCAGTATCACGTCTGGATTCTTTACCTTCCCAGATTTCTCTAGTACCCAGTTTTTTTAGATTGGGTGAACCCCGGGGCCTTTTTTGGCATGTACCAGAAAAAAGAAAACTGACATACAAGGTTTTCTATTTTTTCAAAATCTCTCTAGGACAGTAGACCCCAAATTGTCTACGAAGAGTCGCGTGGATTCATTCATTCATTTATTTCCATGTCCCTTGCGGAACTTTACCTCCCTAAAAGCACTCCTGTAGGCCTCTCTGTTGTGAGCAAGATGACCTGCTGCTGGTGCATCCATTTGCAGATCATCAACGATGGCTTGCATCCATCTTTGCCTTGGTCTTCCTCTCTTTCTTTTTCCCATTATGTACCCTTCCAAGACGGTCTTCTCTAGGTTATCATAACTTTTACTGTGTCCAAAATATTTAAATTTTCTTTGTTTAATCTTCTTTACTAGCCAGCCTTCTTCAATATTAAGTTCTTGTAGTATGGATATATTTGTTCTTTTTTGTGTCCATGATATTTGAAGAACTCTTCTGTCGCATTTACATTCACGGGCATTTATGTGTTTCTCATCTGTTTTGTTAAGTGTCCATAGCGATATGCTGCGATAGGAATGATGTTTCCCTTAAAAATCTTATTTTTGTAGTTCCGTCTGCTCCTCTCCACAGATTCTTTATTTGTTTTACTTTCTGAAAAGCGATAGATGCCCTCCTTTTAATTTCCCTCATTATACATTCTCCATTATTAGGTAGCAGTTATCCAAGATATTCAAAACTCTCCACTTCTTCCAGTTTTTCCTCACTGATACATATTTCAGCTGCCTTGTTTGTTTTGTTAGTTGTCATCAATTTAGTTTTCTTCGCATTAAGATAGAAGTTTTGCTCTTCGCTGTTCTTACGGACTGACATGATTAGTTTTTCCATTCATTTTTGTGTTGTGGACAGTAATATTGTGTCATCAGCGTATCTAATCTCTGGTATTTCTTTATCTCGAAATAACGTCCTTGAGCATCAGTACACCGTTGCCAGCGGCTCTGCCACGCGTGGTAGCTCGCCTGGAAGTCTTGAACAGGGATCTCCTTCACAGCACTCGTCAAGGCAGCTTGTACGCCTTTAACAGTCCCAAAATGGTGGCCTTTTCAAGCTTTATTTGAGCCGGAGAAAGAAAAAGAAGTCAGCCGGGGCCAAGTCCGGGCTGTAGGGAGGTTGGCACAGCTTTGCCACCGTTTCTTTCGACCAAAACTCTCTCACAGGTAGCGACGCATGCATTGTTCTGGTGAAGAACCTAGGTGTTGGCGATCTCCAGGCGGACGCGCGCGACTCTGTTCTTCAGCCGTTTATGCACCTTCACGTAAAATGCTCCGTGTTCATTTTCCGAGTGGTACGAACTCCTTATGAACACCTTCAGAGTAAAAAAAAAGACAATAGATGATCGATTTAATCTTCGATGTGCACATTTAATGGGCGCCCTGTGCGTTGTTCATCCTCGACGCTCTTCCTCCCTTCGTTGAACGTCTTGTGCTTTCGATAAAGCATCCTTCCCGTAGGCTTTCTGTATCATAGCAAGCTTCTCGGTCGCGGATTTTTGTCAAGTTGAACACAAAACTTTATCGCTGCTCGACACTCCTCTGCATTTTGAAAGTTGCGCGATGCTTAAACAGCTGTCCACTTCACAAGCGATCCGCACTCTGTAAAAGCTCAGAGCCAAATGACGAGATATCGACACTTTATCTAAGATCCCCCACTAGCCCGGAGAATCCCCCACCCCCAGCCCTGCTGATTGGCTGAATAAAATAAGTCTCATTACTTACCGGACACACCTCATACTAACAAATACACGTCCTAACGCGACTCATCCTCTCTACTGATAAAAAATTAATCATCCATCCAACATTCATACAGGATTGAATTTCTAGAAAAAAAAGCTTGAATTGAACAAATAGCCCTTGCAGAAATTTATTGACTGTAATATCATTAGTACTCATGAAGATTTAGGACTGATTCATTTCGCTCCAAGCTTTATATAAGTCCTATCTCTTTATGCATCAGAAATACTCTTTACATCAGAGTGATGTACCGGCTAAACCCTTTTTCTGTCAGGGCGTGCTTAGAAGAAAGAAACTGTAAAGTGGTAAGAAAGAAGGGAAGGTAATTAGCGACCCATAGCAGATATGCAAGCGTCAGGGTTAGCGACCATAGCTGATATGCAAGCGTCAGGGTTAGCGACCATAGCTGATAAGCCAGCGTCAGGGTTAGCGACCATAGCCGATATGCAAGCGTCAGGGTTAGCGACCCTTAGCTGATATACCAGCGTCAGGGTTAGCGACCCATAGCTGATAAGCCAACGTCAGGGTTAGCGACCCATAGCTAACCAAGACCCTATCCCACCTCTCCATGGTATCCCCCGTAATAGGCCTAGTCTGGTTAACGGGGCAGGAATCACCATAGTCCCCATGGTGGTGGAGTCTGGTAAAGAAGCATTGCATACCCCCTGCTTTTTAGCTGTACTCTGGGACCGAAAACCTAGGCGCCATAACCCGCTCCCACGCCGATATGATGCTTTGCCTCAACATCTCTACAGAATCGACTGCAAAGAACAACAGCTCGCAGTTACAGGGAGTTCGTAAAAGTACAAGTAGGTAAGAAAGAAATAAGAAGAAATCATGGTAGTGTACATAATGAGATGATGTGTTTGCTATAGACTTGCATCTTGTTACAGATTTATCATACATTACTAAGACCATACAAGAAGGAAAGGTGGAAGGGGAAAAAAGAGCTAGAGGTAGACAAAGATTAGATAGGAAGATAACATACGAAAGAGGACAGAATACAACCTGGCAGAGTAAGCGATCACGGCGAGGAAGAGAAGTAACTGGAGATTCGTTATCCCAGACCTTCGTTCTGCAGACGGGAAAAAATGAATATGTCATTGCCAGAATAGGAGAGGAAATGTCCCGTTTTCCTTGATGGTCACTTTTGGCAGAAAATGCTGGGCGACAGGTGTCAGTGCCCTCTTGGATATGTCGCTCAGATGCCGGCTCCTGTCTTCTGATGAACGATCTCGGAAAGTTCCGAATCAGCGTTTTATTTTACTGACTGACTGTCTTCACCAAGTTAACTATAAGCTCAGCTCTCTTTAAACTACTTTACATTTCCGCCTATTTGCTACTTCTTTCTCGTATTTCTGCTACTCACGCCCAACTTTCTTGTCTTAGTCCCATTCACTTTGCTTCATCTTCTGGTTCTTGGCGCGTTCGATTTAATGTCAGTTTCCCCGCTGTTTCTAGATTTTGTTAGCTCCCCTATCTTGACCTTATAAGCGAGCAGTCTTGTCCTCTCAGTGCTCTCTGTTCTTTCTCAGCCTTCCTCCTTCCACACCTCCCCAAATTATATCCTCATTCTTTTATCATCTGTGCCAACTGAGTGGCTTTTGCTTGGGCAATAGATATCCAAAAAGGCATTTGATAGCATACACAGAGATTCATTATGGAGAATTTTAAGTCTATAAGGAATACCATCTAAAATTGTCAACGTCATTAAGGGCTTCTACAGTGGATACGTTTGTGCAGTCAAAACAGAAGAAGGGATAAGTGAATGTGTCCAGACTGAAACAGGCGTGAAACAATGATGTATAATCTCCTTTGCTTTTTTTCGAAATTGCAATAGACTTCATAATGAAAAAAATGCTCCACATGTAACACAGGTATTGACTGGGTACATGGGACCAAACTAGAAGATCTTGATTTTGCTGATGACATAACTCTTATCCGTAACAATGTGAATTCCATGCAAAAAAACAAAAACAGATAGCCTGTCTTCACTGGCTAGCAAAATACGACTTGAAATTAACAAGGACAAAGCAAAAATAATGAAACTTTTCATTAATCAAAATGGAAAACTACACTTAAAAGGGACAGATATTGAAGACGTTAATCAATTTGCATACCTTGGCAGCTACATAGACCAGGATGGTGACACCAGAAAGGAAGTTAGAATTAGAATTGCAAAAGCAGTATCGATCTTCATGAATATTGAGAACATATGGTATTCAAAAGTTATAAGCACAAAAACCAAGTTAAGACTATTCAATTCAAATGTAACATCCACCCTCATTTATGCATGCGAAAGCTGGAATCAACTAAAGAAACAGACAACAAATCAGACTCTGTTGAAAACAAATGCATAAAGAAAATACTCTGTATCAAGTGGAACGAATTCAAGAACAATGGAGAGATAAGACATATGACTGAACAACAACCAGTCTCATGGGTAATCAGGAAAAGGAGATGGATATATGGTGGTCTCGTGATGAGAAGAAACGATCAGAGAATCCCAAAACAAGCTATCAAGTGGAACACAACAGGCCAAAGAAAAAGAGGCAGACCACGATAAACTCTAAAGAGGATATTGTTAAGAGAGAGCAAATTCTCTCTCTCTCTCTGAACCTTAAGTGCCCAGGGCACATGGGGCTTCCGCAAGGGTTTTCCACAAATGCCTGTCTTTCGCCTTTTTTTCTGCTCTTGCCCAGGTGAGCCCTCTATTGCTCAACATCCTTTCTGTTGTTCTTCTCCATGTCTCTTTTGGTCTACCCTTACTTCTGCTCCCCTGTGGTGTCCATCTTAGTGCTATTTTTGGTAGTGAGTTGTCAGTCATTCGGAGCACATGTCCCAACCATCGCCAGCGTCTTTCCTCAATAATTGTTGTCAGTGGTTTCATCTGCATTTCTGCCAATAAGATGTTATTTCTTATGGTGTTTGGCCAAAATATTTTTTTAATTCTACGTAAACATTTAGTCTGGAAAGAATTCAACTTGTTTTCTATGGTTTTGGTGATTTTCCAGCATTCACTTCCATAGAGTAGTACACTTAGAACATTACTCTTAAATATCCTGTTTATGCTTAGTTTATTTGATTTCCATATATTCTGTAGCATTGCAAAAGCCTGGTTTGCTCTAGTAAGTCTGCTGTTGATGTCCTCTGTGCTGTCTCCATTTTCTACTACTCTGCTGCCAAGGTATACAAATTCGTTGACCTCCTCCACTAACTTGTTATCTACTCTGAGTACATTTCTGTTGTTCACATTTTGCTTCATTAACTTTGTCTTTCCTACGTTGATCTTTAGTCCTATGTTGTTTGCATTCTGGGTTAACTTGTTTATTTTATCTTGCATATCTTTGTGACTGCTTGATAATAGACAAATGTCGTCCGCAAAGTCAAGGTCCTCCAGCACTGTGTTAAGGGTCCATTGTAATCCTCTGTGTTTGTCTGATGTTGCCTCCTTCATTAACCAGTCTACTGCCAAGATAAATAATGTTGGTGATAGTACACATCCCTGTTTCACTCCTGTTTGTACCCTAAAGCTGCTGGAGGTATGTTCTCCACAGATAACTTTGCACTGAAAACCCTCGTATAGGGCTTTGATTACATTAACTATTTTATGGGGGAGGCCATGCCATCTTAGGATTTTCCACAGTGCATCTCTGTTGAGAGAGCAAATTAATAGGCATAAAATCCCTTTAAAAGCTCGCCGAAAACAGGAAAAATTGACGAACTACCTTGCGAGCCCTATGTGAATTTTAATGGCACGAGAAGGATATAAGATAGATATCCAATGGGGGCAACCTGGGTCATAACGCCATGTTGCTTATCATATAGTACCTTTTGTCATCCTCCCTTTACCTCATTTCTCAGTCTGCCGCTGGCTTCCACATTGTTCTCTCCGTCTATCTGGACGCATTTCCTGTCCATCTTTCATACTAGGAGACCAGAAAGCTGAGTCTATATTTTTCATATATTTTTCTTGTTTTTATTTGTTGTGTTGATTTTGTATGTGATCATTGAAAAAGGATTTTGCCGAAATTGTGGGTTGTTATATGGTCTTCATACTGTATGTGATCATTTCGTTTTCTCCAGTCTTGTTTGTTGATGATGATGGAATGATTGTTTATGTCCACTTTACTCATTATTTCTATCTTTTTGTTTTTGTAAAACTGAACCATACGCCTCCATCTACTTTCATCACTACGACAAACGTTACAGCCGTCGTCATTTCTCATAGCTGGTAACTTGAGCGGGTAAGCAGTCTCTGCACGGACCACCCACACCACTACGGCTCTAAAAGAGACCACACTTGATCCTCCGATATGTGCGCCGATAGGAAAGCGTGTGGTAAGATATGGGTCAAAATCTATCTTACTGTAGCTTGTATACAACGGGCATCCTAAGCAAGGCCCCCACACAGCCATGTTATATTTTTATATATGAGAAATATTTTTTTTCATTTTTCATTGCTGACATTGCACGTGTTTTTTTTTTTTATTTAAAAAAAATCAAGCTTTCTCAACTGATTATCGTATTGCAGACTCTGTTGCCATGGGAACTATGGTTAGCCAGGGTAGGCCTGTTATTTGGGGTACTAAAAGAGGGGTAGTATCTTGGGGCTATTTTTCACCAACCTTGATGCTAGAATGTCAGCTATGGGTTGTTGATTGCCAAATTGTATAGCGTCTTCACCCCTTACCCATAAAGAGATGTATCAAATTCATCATCATCATGTGCCTTCTCCAGAATAAAAGGTTGGCAGTAATGAATCTCCATTTCCCTCGCTCCTTCGCCTTGATGGTGCACTCAGCCAGGCTGTAAAAAAATCTCAGGTTTGTTCTTCTTCTTCTTCATTCACAGCAGGTTTGTTATCTTCCCATTTTATCTTCTTCTCTGTCTACCTCCCGCTTTTTTTTTCTTTCCACCTTTCCTTCTAGTTTGAGCTTCAGTATCTTGTTGTGTCTTTTGATTTGCCCAAAGTATTTTGTTTTCTTCATCCTTATTTCTTTGAGAAGTTCATATTGTATTTGGAGCTGTTCTAAAACTTGTGCATTTGTTCTTTCCATTCTCTGTGTTATATGACCTAGTTTTCTGTAGAACCACATTCCTACTGCATTAATCTTTCTATCCATCTTTTTGCTTAGAGTCCATGTTTTTCTTCTTCTTCTTCTTCTTCTTCTTCTTCTTCTGCGTTCAAGGTTGTTGATCACATCAGATCTTGATCCCTGTTGACATGGCAATGCCCGCAGTCCTCTCCAGATCCTGATAGGAGCCCCAAAGCGCCATGCAATAAAACAGAGTAGATATAACATTTTACAAGTCTAAATTTTGTTTTTATGGACAGATTTCTGGATAACAGCACTGTCTTCAAGGTGTTGAATGTATGTTTTACGATTCCTCTTTTTTTGGTCTCGATCTCCATCTCACATCTCCCAGCTTCACTTAATGTATGTCCTAGGTAGCAGTAGTTTGTCACTTGTTCCAATCTCTCTTTGTTTATGGTTATATCCATCTGTGCCTTCTGACCTTTCCTGCTGGCTACCATTACTTTGATCTTCTTGATTACATCTCAAGTCCCCATTCTTGGCTTGTGTTGTGTATCATATCTAATAATTTCTATAGGTTGTGTGGATCCTGTGCTAGGACTTTATCATCTCTTAAATTGTTGACATTTCTTATCTTCCCCCCCCCCCCCCCTTCTCCTGGCCATTATGAGATTTTAAAGCACAAATGGACTGCTCTGATGTGCAGAAATCTTACTTCTTTCACATGCTTTTAGAGGTTTGCAGATACAACAGATATTAATTACAACAGACTTCACATTTATCTTGTCAGCTTCAAATCAAATCTAATCTGACTGAAAAATATATTAATTAAGCACAAATGTTGGGCAATGGAAGAGAAACATTTGTTTCGGTATTTGAAATATTGCTGTTCTAGTTTGCTTTCAAATATAAATATTAAAAAAATATTCAGATTCATCCATGTTTGCTGAATAAATGAAGCTGAGTACAATATTCAGTACATCTGTATTATTTGACAATGTTTTTTTAACTTTTTTTTTTAAGCCTGAAATATATATATATATATATATTTGTAACTTTATCAAACATTGTGCTGTTTAACTTCATTATAGAAACTTTCATAATTTGCATTTTGTTTTTAATTCTTCTTTACATATTTAAATTCTTTGCTTTTCTGTAATATGTGAATCTGACTATTTTAACAATAATTATTATTATTAATATTATTGCCTACAGTAATTTAACACAGAAATTCTCATGGTTAATTAAAGAATATTCTATTATAAATGGTTTAGCAAATGTTAAGTAAAGTTAGTAGTTTGGTAAAAACTGTTGCAATAATATGATTCTCATTTGATTCCATTTAAATGTGTGAAAAAAAAACAATAATGTTAACAGTAGATCCATTGTCATTTGGTATAAAGGTTCTCTGATTTTAGAAAGTACAAGTGTAGCTTAATGTCATGTTTAAAAAACAGTGTCTCATTCTCATTTGGAACAGTTTCTTTTCTAACCATTTCTGAGTATTATAGTTAAATTTGCTTCTATGGTGTAATCAATAAATTCTTAGCTATTATTATTAGACATTTAATTTTAATTTAATTACATTTTTTAATATAACTCTGCTCATTACTTCTTTCCCTCTGGAAAAATTGTTATGATCTCCTGGAGTAAATTTTGATGAGAAATTTTGGTAAAAATAAATTTGAAAGCTGTTATTCTGTATTTTGAAAATATGGGTTCAGTTAGAAATGTGCAACATTCATGTTATTTAGACTTTGCCTAATTATAGCTCTGGGTGTTGATTTGCATTGGCTTGCTAGCTCTACCAAAATGGCCAGTGTTGTTCTAGAGTCAGAGTTGAAGAATAAATCTGTTCCTACCTCTTTTTTTTTAATTTTTATTTTTTGTAATAGTCTAATATTTTGTTTTCTCAGCTTTACTGCAGTGACTTTGTCTGTACTGTATTTATAAATTTAGTTTTATATACTTATATCCAAAAATGATTTTTGTGTTAGCCATTATTTTTGTATCTGATACTCTTCAGCATCTTTTTAATCTTATACAGCTAAAGACATGGTTCCATTAAAGAAAACACAAAAGAATGGATGGATTACAGCAGGCACACTAGAACTGATAAAACAATGTAGAGAAATGAAGACAAAATGGAAAGTGACAAACAACAACAAAGAGGAATATAAATATTTAACAAAAGAAGTATAAAGAAACATAAGAAAAGACAAAAAACAATACATACAAGATGTATAAACTAGGAAAAAAGTAGGAACAGCTTTATTATTTAACAAATACAAGGTCGTGACATTTCAGCATGAGCCTTAATCATACAAACAAATACAGGGCGAAGAATTAGAGAGAGGAGATAAAGTATAGATGTATTGGAAGAACAAAAGAGAGTTAAGGCATACAGAAGCGTTTGTTGCAGTGAAAATAACTTAGTAGAAGAATCAGAGAGAGGAGAAAAAGTAAAAGATCACATAAAACTATGTTAATGAAACAACAAAAAATGAAAAAATTAATCAAGAAAAATAATTAAAACCAAACTTATCTGAATAATTTACAAAGCTTACAAATAATTCTTGGTTTGCCCAATAAACATAAACAAGAAATGAATATGTACATACAAGATTGTTGTGAAAGAATAGAAGGACATCAGAAATGTGGAAGAGATAGTGAAATGTTTAAAAAAAATGAAGGCATTGATGAGAAATGTCACACCTAAGCTAAATGTAATTTGTGATGAGATGGGGAATATCCTAACAGAGACAGAGGAAATTCTAGAAAGATGGAAGGAATATTGCAGAGGAATGTATGATACAAATGACTGTGAAAACAGAAATCAATAGTGTGAATTATTGTTGGAGGAGAAAGAACCCAAACCAGCAATAGAAGAAGTTTTATGGAAAATAAAGAATCTGAAAAATGGTAAATCACCAGGATGTGATGAGATAACAGCTGAACTTATTAAAGCAGGAGGAAAGGAATGTGCAATAATCTATCATGCACTATGTAAAAAGATATGGCATTCAGGTATTTGGCCAAAAGAATGGAAAGGAACTGTATTCATACCACTGCCAAAAAGGGTAACCTGAAATTATGAACAAACTACAGAACTGTTGCCGTGATTAGTCATGCCAGTAAAATTCTGTTAAAAATCATAATGGGTAGACTTTATGAGAAAATAGAAGAAGAAGTCAATATGGTCCAAGCTGGTTTCAGGCAAGGAAGAGGATCAAGAGATCATATATTCAAAATAAGATTAATAACAGAGAAATTCAGGAAGTGAGAAACATGAACGAGGAGTAGGAATAATATTTGATGAACAAACAGCAAGAACAATTGTAGGATATTTGAACATCTTGGACAGAGTCCTACTAGCCCAACAGAAAGGATGACCAATAAACATAAATATTATATAAGTGTATGCTCTAACATCTGAAAGTTCTGAAGAAGATGTACAGCTGTTTTATAATGATATAAAGACAGCACTAAAACACACAAAGTCACATGAAGTTACTATAGTCATGAGAGATTTTAATGCCAAAGTTGGTAAAGGAAGAACTTCAGACATCGTTGGTGACTATGCACTGGGGGAGAGGAATGACAGAGGCAGTAAATTAATAGAATTGGCAAGAATACATCGCATGGTTGTAGGAAACACTTGGTTTAAACAACATCCCTGAAGACTGGCAACATGGTGCAGTCCAGACAAAAAAGACTTTTAACCAGACAGACTATGAATTAATCAACAAATGATTCCGGAATGCATTACTGACAACAAAATCCATGCCAGGAGCCGACTGCAATAGTGACCATGACCCACTCTGTGGGAAAATTAGAATAAAGCTAAAGAAAGCATGCAGAAAAGTGAGAAATATCAAACTGAATACAGAACTCCTTAGAAATGACCAAGAACTGCGAGAACAATACAAAGTTATTATAACAAATAGATACAATGCAATTGCAAAGATAAATAGTATAGATGAACAATGGGCAATGTTAAAAGATTATATCCACCAAACTGTTAATGAGATAATACCACCAAAAAAAGAAGCCCCTAAAAATAAGTGGATGACAGATGACATCTTAGGACTGATGGACAAATGGAAGAGGAGTAAAAATAACCAAGAAAAATATAGCAAGATGGAAATAAGATGCAAATGCAAAGAAGCAAACGAAATGTGGTTAAATGATCAGTGCAGACAAATAGAGGACTCTCATAATAAAGACAGCAAAAACATGCACAAACGAATTAATGAACTCACAGGCAAGAAAACAAAATATACCACAGGATGCCTGAAATCAAAAGAAGGTAAAATGTTAAAGGAAAAAGAAGACATTGTGGACAGGTGGACAGAGTACATCAGTGAACTATATGGAGGAGAAAGACCAGAATTAACACCATATACTGAAAACTGTGATGGACCACC
Source organism: Achatina immaculata (assembly GCA_009760885.1). Lineage (NCBI taxonomy): Eukaryota > Metazoa > Mollusca > Gastropoda > Stylommatophora > Achatinidae > Lissachatina > Lissachatina immaculata. Next base: position 52,655,619 of record CM019717.1, on the reverse strand, counting down.
AATACTTGAAGATGAAATTATAGATGCCATCAGACACATGAAGAAAGGAAAAGCGACTGGGCCTGATAATATAACAATAGAAGAAATAGAGGCACTAGAGGAGATAGGAATAAAAATAATAACCAAGTTACTGAATGACATTTACAACAGTGGTTATATGACCAGTGACTTGCTTAAATCCATGTTTATAGCACTACCAAAGAAACCAGGTGCAAAGGAATGTGATGACCACCGCACTATCAGCCTCTCATGTCACATAACAAAGCTACTTCGAGAATCATTATGAGAAGAACAAGGAAAAAGATAAAAATGGAAATAGATGAACGGTTTGGATTTGTTGAAGGAAAGGGAACATACAATGCCATTTATGTTATACGAACACTAACAGAAAGAACTTTAGAGGTACAGAAAAATCTCTACTTATGCTTCATTGATTACACCAAGGCATTTGACAAGGTGAAACATAATGAAATTATTAAAATGCTTGAAGACATCAATATAGATGGCAAAGACCTGAGGATTGTAAAACATCTATACTGGCAGCAAGAAGCAGCAATTAGAGTTGAAAATAGAACTGGAAAATATCAACCTATAAAACAAGGGGTGCGACAAGGATGTGTACTATCTCCAGACCTTTTTTCTCTGTACAGCAAGAATATTCTAAGAACAATCATCACAGAACCAGGCATAAAAATTGGAGGATACAGTATTAACAACCTTCGGTATGCTGACAACACAGTACTGATAGCTGAGAACCAACAAGACCTGCAAAATCTCTTGGATAAAGTCACCAAAGAAAGTGAATAGGAAGGCCTTACTTTGAACATCAAAAAGACAGAGCTATGGTTATATCTAAGAAACAGAATCCACCAACATGCAGTAAAAAATTAAATGGAACTATTCTAAAGCAGGTGCAGAAATTCAAATACCTTGGAGCAGTAATAACTTCAGATGGGAAATGCAGAACAGAAATTAGGAACAGAATAGGCCAAGCAAAGACTGCATTTCAGAGAATGAGAAACACATTATCCAACACATCCTTATCAATGAAAACGAGTCCTAAAATGCTATATTGAACCTATCTTGTTATATGGAAGTGAATCATGGACAAAAATCATTGGAAGCAGCAGAAATGTGGTTTATTAGAAGAATGTTGCGAATCTCCTGGACAGCAAAAATAACTAATGAAGAATGTATGAGAAGACCTGGAGAGACAAAAAATCTTGTCAAAAAAATAAGAGAGAGACGATGTATTTCCATAGGACATGCAATGAGAAGAGGAGGCATTGAAAATATTATAGCAACAGGAAAAATAGAAGGAAGAAGATCGAGAGGAAGACCAAGAGAAATGATACTGGACAGTCTGACGGGATGGTGTGAGAGGAGATCATCAACTGAACTGATGGCTTTTATGATGGATCGTGTACTCTGGAGAAGCATAATAGCCAACACCAGTCAGCACAGCACCTGATGATGATGATGTTGATGAACAGAGAAATGCAGAGAATTTAATGTGAATCTATATTTATCTTTTATAGACTATTCAAAGGCATTTGATTGTGTACAACACCAGAAACTTTGGGAAATAATTGAAAAAATGGGATTTCTAACACATTTGACACAATTGACATCACTGCTGTATCTAGACCAACAGGTACCAGTAAGAATAAATGGTGAAATAACAACTTGGTTTGACTTAAAACAAGGGGTCCATCAGGACTGCATACTATCACTTTACTTATTTATCTTGTATACTGAAAATATAATGAGGAATATTAGAGAAGATGTAGACAAAGAACATTATGATGCCATAACAGTTGGAGGTTATGAAATACCAGAGATATGCTGATGACACAGTATTACTGTCCATAACACAAAAAGAAATTGAAAAACTAATTATGTCAGTCGGTAAGAACAAAAAAACGAAAACCTCTATCTTAATGTGAAGAAAACTAAATTGATGTCAACTGACAAAACAAATAAGGTAGCTGAAATATGTATCAATGAGAAAAAATGGAAGAGGTGGAGAGTTTTAGATATCTTGGATCATTACCAACTAATAATGGAGATACAATGAGGGAAATTAAAAGGAGGACATCTATCACTCTTCAGAAAGTAAAACAAATAAAGAATCTGTGGAGAGGAGCAGACAGAACTACAAAAATAAGATTTTTAAGGGCATGCATCTTTCCCATCACAACATATGCCTGTGAGACGTGGACACTAACAAAACAGCTAAGAAACACATAAATGCCTTTGAATGTAAATGCTACAGAAGAGTTCTTCAAATATCATGGACACACAAAAAAGAACAAATATATCCATACTACAAGAACTTAATATTGAAGAAAGCTGGGTAGTAAAGAGGATTAAGGAGAGAAAACTTAAATATTTTGGACACATTAAACGTCGTGATAATCTAGAGAAGACCGTCTTTGAAGGGTACATAATGGGAAAAAGAAAGAGAGGAAGACCAAGGTGAATGTGGATGCAAGATATCGTTGATGATCTGCAAATGGATGCATCAGCAGCAGGCCATCTTGCTTACAACCGAGACACTTCACCTGCAGGAGTGCCATTAGGGGGGCAAAGTTCCGCGAGGGACATGCAAATGATGCTCCTCATACATTTTAGTTTAAATGTTTGCTTTTTGTCACTGATAATATTGAAAATAATATTTACTGAGTTCACTATGAAAGTATTACTACCCGTTAATGTTCCTGAAATTATTCGCCTTTTTCATTAATCTGCTCCATCTCTGATATATCCCACATGCTTGTCTTGTCTTGTCTTGTCCTGTCTTGTCTTGTCTTGTCTTGCCCTGCCCTGCCCTGCCTTGTCTTGAATTGTCTGTCTTGTCTTGTCTTGTCTTGTCTCCTTTCTCATATACTTTTCTGTGTTGAGGGAACAAATAGACTTCTTGATATGGCTCAGCAATTTGCTTCATATAATGGGATATTTAATGTTTCTACAAAATCCTCTCTCCATCTCCTACGTTGGCAGCCTCTTCCCCTGTTACCTATAAATTTTAGTGTTAATGTTGTCTGTGATAAACTGTCTGGTGGTAACAGTGTAACATGGCCAAACAATTTGACTTGCTGTTTCTGGATATAAAATGTAATACTGATGTTACTCCAACCTTTACCTTGGTGGTGGCATTTTTTATTTGGTCTCTTCTTGTCACATTTTGTATTCTCCTTAAATTTCGTGATTTTTCTTTTGTTTTTGGTTGTTAGTGTCCATGTTTGACATTGACAGCATGGAGTTGGGATGAAAGTTATGTTGTACAGTGCACTTTTTGTTTCAATTGTGGTGTATTTGTTTTTCAGTTAAGGAGTAATTTGTCCAATGACCTGATTTGCTTTATTGTATCTGTTCTCAATCTCAGCATCAGTCATCACTGAGGATGATATTATGCTATCTGGATATTTGAAATGTTTCACCTGTTTCAAGGGCTGGTTGTCTAGGAAGATCTTTGTTTGGATTTCTTCTCTTTCTGTGGTCATGATTTCCATTTTTTTTCAGCACAGATCTTCATGTTGTGGCTTTTACATGCCCTTGCAAAAAATTATCCATATTCTGCTGTAGGATTAGTTTTGTTACTGACAAGAAAAAAAGATTGTTACCTTAGCACCCCGGTTAGCGGGGTAGGGGTATCCCCTATCAAAGGAGAAGTAAGACGCCTCCTTACCTACGTCAGTCTACGGGACACCCTTGGGCAAGGTGGAGTACCCGTATAGCCCCCCGATCAGGGTGACGTGAAGCCATGGGAGCAGGTGGTGGATGGAATGGGAGAGCAGCTGACAGATAATGTTGGTTATGGTCACCATTCTATGATGGTAGGCAGATGATCTCAATGTAGGGACAATGGCTACGATCACTGACTAGTACAGTCACTGCCCGGAAGGAAAGCAATGGTAAACTATCTTCTGGAAGTATACCAAGAAACCCAAACAGCAATCATGGAAAGTCAAATAGGAAAAAGATATGGTGGTGACGCCCCCAGGCCAGATAGATCTAATTTTAACACTGGGGAAGAGTGTGTGGCAGAGGTCAGTACTAGTAATTGTGATGACGGACAAAATCCTGACAGTGTTACCAAGGAAAACCCCTGTATCAAACTAAAAAGAAAAATAAGAGTAGGAACATGGAATGTAAGAAGTATGTATGAGGAAAAATATCAAGTAATAAGTGACAAGATGAAAAGAACGGGGATACACATTTTGGGAATCTGCGAACATCGATGGAAAGGATCAGGACACTTTAAGAGTGAGAATGATAATATATTTATATACTCTGGCGGAGAAGTAGGAGGAAAGAATGGAGTGGCTTTTTATTTGGACAAATCAACATCAAAAGCATTACTAGGCTACAATCCAGTAAGTGATAGAATCCTCACTATCAGACTTAAGGGCATTCCTAGAAATGTAACAATCATCCAGATATATGCACCTACATCAGCAGCAGAAGAAGAGGAAGTAGAAAACTTTTATAACACACTGCAAATGACAATAGACCAGGTACACAAAAATGATATTGTATTAATAATGGGTGATTTTAATGCAAAAATTGGTACAGAAAGAGCAGAAGATGAAGGACATGTTGTAGGGAAATTTAGCATAGGACATAGAAATGAGGCAGGTGACAATCTAATGGCGTTTTGCATGGAAAATGAGCTAATGATTGCTAACACATTTTTAAACAACATCCAAGAAGACTTTACACATGGACATCACCTGATGGTAAAACCAGGAATCAAATAGATTACATTTTAGTGCAGAGAAGGTGGAGGTCAAGCATAACATCAGCAAAAACTTTACCAGGTGCTGATTGTGACACGGACCATGAGTTATTAATAGCAGACATGAAGATAAAGATAAAAAAGATAGTTACCTGATCAAGACCACACCGATTTGACAAATATACCAGAACAATACGGTATAGAAGTGAATAACCATTTCGAAATCCTGATGGCTGTACAGGAGGAGATGACACCAGATGAATTGGCTACGCAGACCAAAGATATCTTAATAACAACAGCTAAAGACATGGTTCCAGTAAAGAAAACACAAAAGAATAGATGGATCACAGCAGGTACACTAGAACTGATAAAACAATGTAGAGAAATGAAGACTCAGTGGAAAGTGACAAACAACAACAAAGATAAATATAAAACTTTAACAAAAGAAGTACGAAGAAACATAAGAAAAGACAAAAAACAATACATACAAGATTGTTGTGAAAGAATAGAAGAACATCAGAAGTGTGGAAGAGATAGTGAAATGTTTAAAGAAATGAAGACATTGACGAGAAATGTCACACCTAAGCTAAATGTAATTTGTGATGAGATGGGGAATACCCTGACAGAGACAGAGGAAATTCTAGAAAGATGGAAGGAATATTGCAGAGGAATGTATGATACAAATGACTGTGAAAACAGAAATCAATAGTGTGAATTATTATTGGAGGAGAAAGAACCCGAACCGACAATAGAAAAAGTTTTATGGGCAATAAAGAATCTGAAAAATGGTAAATCCCCAGGATGTGATGAGATAACAGCTGAATTTATTAAAGCAGGAGGAAAGGAATGTGCAACAATCTATCATGCACTATGTAAAAAGATATGGCATTCAGGTATTTGGCCAAAAGAATGGAAAAGAACTGTATTCATACCACTGCCAAAAAAAGGGTAACCTAAAATTATGCACCAACTACAGAACTGTTGCCCTAATTAGTCATGCCAGTAAAATTCTGTTAAAAATCATAATGGGCAGACTTCGACAGAAAATAAAAGAAGAAGTCAATATGGTCCAAGCTGGTTTCAGGCAAGGAAGAGGATCAAGAGATCATATATTCAATATAAGATTAATAATAGAGAAATGCAGAGAGTTTAATGTGAATCTATATTTAGCCTTTATAGACTATTCAAAGGCATTTGATTGTGTACAACACCAGAAACTTTGTGAAATAATGGAAAAAATGGAATGTCCAACACATTTGATACAATTAACATCACTGCTGTATCTAGACCAACAAGCAGCAGTAAGAATAAATGGTGAAATAACAACCTGGTTTGACATAAAACAAGGGGTCCGTCAGGGGTGCATATTGTCACCCTACTTATTTAACTTGTATACTGAAAATATAATGAGGAATGTTAGAGAAGATGTAGACAAAGAATATTATGATGCCATAACAGTTGGAGGTTATGAAATACAAGAGATTAGATATGCTGATGACACAGTATTGCTGTCCATAACACAAAAAGGAATGGAAAAACTAATTATGTCAGTCCGCAAGAACAGCGAAGAGCAAAACCTCTATCTTAATGCAAAGAAAACTAAAGTGATGACAACTGACAAAACAAACAAGGCAACTGAAATATGTATCAATGAGGAAAAACTGGAAGAAGTGGAGAGTTTTGAATATCTTGGATCACTACTAACTAATAATGGAGATACAATGAGGGAAATTAAAAGGAGGACATCTATCGCTCTTCAGAAAGTAAAACAAATAAAGAATCTGTGGAGAGGAGCAGACAGAACTACAAAAATAAGATTTTTAAGGGCATGCATCTTTCCCATCACAACATATGCCTGTGAGACCTGGACACTTAACAAAACAGCTAAGAAACACATAAATGCCTTTGAATGTAAATGCTACAGAAGAGTTCTCCAAATATCGTGGACACAAAAAAGAACAAATATATCTATACTACAAGAGCTTAATATTGAAGAAGGCTGGCTAGTAAAGAGGATTAAAGAAAGAAAACTTAAATATTTTGGACACATTAAATGTCATGATAATTTAGAGAAGACCGTATTGGAAGGGTACATAATGGGAAAAAGAAAAAGAGGAAGACCAAAACGAAGATGGCTGCAAGGCGTCTTTGATGATCTGGAAATGGATGCAACAGCAGCAGGCCATCTTGTTCACAACCGAAAGGAGTGCTGTTTGGGAGGCAAAGTTCCGCAAGGGACATGCAAATGAATGAATGAAATGAACCTTAGCAGCTTATAAAAACATAAGCTAACACAAATTATTTTTCATGCACTTTTAGCTGCTCTGATAATAAAATTACCTGTCTATCTAATAAAAATGGAGTGCTTCAACTTAGATGAAACAGATAAGTGCTAACTCTTTCTGGAACTTGCTGAATATCATTTATGCATAACAGTTTCTGTTAAGACTGAAACATCTGTATCTGCCTCTTCGTCTGTGTCCATTTATTTCCTTCCGCCTAGTCTTTCTGTTTCAATCTGTTCATTTGCCCACCTCAGCAGAAGTTGTCTACTAGATGGATGTTCAGTCTGTTTGGTCTGTTTATGAATCATAAATGAGCGGCAGAACAGCCACAAGTAAAGGGAGATGACTAGTTAAATCTGAGTAAAGTAAGAGTGGTCCCCTTGATAGAAAGTTCTAAATCCTTTGATTCATGGAAAGATTTAGAAATAGTAACCTAGTGTCACAGGTTAAGGTGACAGAGTACAATCAGTGAGATGTTTAATGTCACATGAAATTTGTAGGAGAAAGTCAAAAACGGTTTTCTCGTGAGTGAAGGAAAGTGTAAATTGCATGGAAGTTTTAGAATGTGCTAAGGATTTTAAAAAATTGGTTTTTCAGGGTTAAACAGATAGATGGATAGAGGCACAGACTGAGACAGAGAATCAGGATCACAGTACTTGAGAGTTAAATTTTTGATAGGATGTGAAGTCAGTTTTTCAGATGGTTTTCAGTCTAGTTAGACATAGTTGTTAGCAGACTGTAAGGCCAGATGGGGTCCTAAATGTACAGTGTTTAAATATGTAATCAGTTACTTTTGTTGTCATTTTTAGTGCATTAGTTCATGTTGTAGTAGATTGTGTATGATGTGTTTGTGCGGAGATTCATTGTGTGGGTTCTGGAAATTGTAAGTATGAATTTTTGATAGTTTCTCTCTCTCTCAATTTAGTTCTCTCTTCCCAATGACAAACAAGTTCTTGCCAGGAAGCTGTGTTCTTTGTGTTTTTTGTCACTGATTGTGGCAGAAATTTTCTCAGGGTCATATACTTCACCCTCATTTTGCTCATTAAAATAAACACTTGTTATCTGACTACTACACTGTTTGGACTGTTGATTGCATGTCAATGCCAATAGTGTTGTCTTGGAAGTCTGACAGTTGCCATCCAAAAGTGTTCTCTGTTGTCCTAGTGTCAGGCATGCCTGGGATGTTAACATCCCAAGTGTTTAATGAGAATGTCAAGTTAAAGGTTTTATAACCAGATCTGCCAGTTCTCAGTTTGAGCAAATAAGTGCCAGGCAACATACATGATAGAAGTAGCCAGTGATGGCTTCAGTACTCTATAGAGTGGTTCTCGAATTGCTTTACTGAGTTCCTGTCCACTCATAACAAATACTATTTTAATGTATATGATTAAATGCTAAAATTAGAAATTATTGTTATATTTTATGTTCTGTGTCAGAGCAAGTCACTACCCCCTCCCCCCAACCAAACACAGAAAGTAAGTCATATATGTCTTTAATAAGGGGGAAAAAATGGAAAAACAGGGTTGCTAATCCATATACAACCTTGGTTCTCCTTTTCCCCTCTCCCTCACTGGAGCTGGTTCTGCTATTGTTGTTGTTATTATTATTATTATTAGTAGTAGTAGTAGTAGTATTATTATTATTATTATTATTAATATTAGTAGTAGTAGAATTGCTCCAGCTACCTCTCGTGGGACCCTTGACTTCCATGGAATCAAGAATGAGAAGCACTTATCTAAACTCTAAGAAAGCAAAATGGACATCAGCATCATGACCCCTATATATCTTTGTGGTATCTGTACCTTATCATGCCATCAAGGGGCCAATAACGTCCATTTCTTACTTACAATCAGGTCCTACAGCAACTAGACAAATCATTGCTGATCATGTTACTGCCATCACACATACTAAGAGTTACCAAACTTTCCTAAATCAGTGTCACCTTTTTTTTCATAATGAAGAATCTTAATGTCTAATACTCCTGGTTCTATTACACTTTCTTGCCTGGTTTCCTTTCTTAAATAATTAAAACAAAACAGGTGAATACCCAGATGAAAGCTACACAGGTTTTCAGTTACAGACACTATTAAAACGAAATGTAATAAACAATTGTTGAAATTGCCTTGATTTTTTTAAAAACTAAATATAGAATGTGTGTACTAAAATAAACATTATACTAGTAAAAAAGATGTAAATTCTGAGACCTTACCTGAAAAAAAAAATGTTGAAGAAAACAAGCAAATAGAGTTTGAAATAACTTGTACTTAAAGAAAGAAAATATTACACACAGATGTAACACACTGATTACCTCTATTTGTCATCATCATCATTATCATCATCATACAAAGTCATTATCATGATCATCATTGCAACATGAACAGCAACAATTTATGTTGTAGTTCTTTTCAGAAAACCTTTACTTGAGTCAAATATGACTAAACTGGTATTATTGTATTACTGTTATTAACAAAGTGTCTAGTGGCACAACTGATTGATAGTTAGTTAACTCTCCAGATCAAGTTCAGTAGATTGATCTATGAATCTTCAAGTTTTGTGTCTATGATATTCTCTTAGAAACACATAACATCCAAGGCACTCTCCTGCCAGCACTATATAACAACAGTACAACTAGACAAAACTCTGCAAGTTTCCAACATGACAACATCACATGGCATGAGGAATAACCAAGAACGTGATTTTGTCAGATTTCATGGCATGAATTTATTGAATGAGAAAATGGATGATGAATTATGAGGATGAGGGAAAACAACAAAACTGCCAACATGGCAGGAAATAGAACACAATGACAGAAAAACTTCCCTGCGAGAGAATAATATATCTTTGGCATGTGGGAACAGAGCCATGATTGAAAATAAGGAAACCTACATACTTACAATGAACACAGCTTCATTTCCAACTTCCCAAATGACTGAAATAACACAAAAAACACAGACTAACCCACAACTAACAACTTGGCTCTAACATAACTATGCTCTCCTCTCTCACAATCCTGCATGGTATTTATACCACAACTGTACTGAGGCCATCCTGAGATCCCCTTTCTCCTGCACTGCTTTTCCCACACTGGCTTCCAGCATTGCTTCTCCCATCAATTAGGAGAAAACTGCCATAATGACCGCATCTCGCTAAATACATCTCAGAGATTTGGACATACTGATACATGTTTGTGCATACTTTACTTCAGACTGAAGCATAAAATTACTAATACAATGTACTGTAAATATTGAAACAAAAAAATATACTGGTAAAGTCTTAATGCAACAGTTATTTAAACAGGAACAGCTTTAACTAGCACACAATTGTTACATTTCAGCTTACACCTTGATCATATAGAAACATACAGGACAGAGAAATAGGGAAAGAAAAGCAAACATAAATTCACATCAATGATATATAACAAATAAGAGTGAAAAAAAATAATAGAAAAAAAAGGGAGCATTTAGCTGTGACTTGCAAGAAGCTGTGTCTGAGACCAGTCTCACCAAAGTAAGTTATCCTACACTTTTTTGTACTTCTCCAGCTTCCTGAGCTATTAAGGCTCATTGCTGCAGATGACATTTGCCTCCATTCCTCTCTGTTCCTAATCTGCTCTCTCAAGTTGGTGACACCAGTTTCTTTTATATCCTCTTCTGTGCTGTCTTTCCATCTCTGTCTTGGTCTACCCCTTGGTCTTGCTTCCCTAGTCTCTTGTGCAGACATAATTTCGTTTGTCTGTTCTTTTCCATATTTCTACATGGTTCAACCAGGTAGGATGTTCAGTTTCAAGACATTTATAATTCATTGGAATTTAAATAAGCTGTTCAGTTCAGTGTTCTTTCTAGATCTCCATTCTCCACTGTTCATATACTCTTTGTGGAGCCAAAGATTCTTTTTAGGATCTTGTTCTCAAAGATCTGTAATTGTTGTTCATCTTTCTTTATTGTACTCCACTTTTCTGATCCATACACGACAGATGGTCTTATTACTGATCCCAGTATTAAAAAAAAAGGCGATAAGAGTAAGTGTATTAACTACAGAGGAATATCCTTACTACAAACAAACTACAAAATACTATCTATTATACTTTTAAATAGATTAAAACCATACAGTGAGAACATATTGGGAGACTATCAAGCAGTTTTTAGGAAAAACAAATCAACCTTAGACCAAATAATTTATCTACGTCAATGAGCAGAAAAATACTGGGAATATGGAAAGAAGTACATAATATCTTCACTGACTTCAAGAAAGCTTATGACAGCATAGATAGGAGCAGCTTACTGAAAATTATGAAAGAATTTGAGATACCTAATAAATTAATCAATCTGAACAGAATAAACATATAAAGGAAGAACCAGAAATGATGTCATTAGAAATAAAGTAGGGGTCGAACCTGCTCTGAACTATATTCAAAAACAGCAAATAAAATGGTTCGGTCATGTATCATGACTACCAACAGAATGTGTACCACAGAGAGCAATGTTTTACAGACCACAAAAAGGCAGAGGAAGGGGCCGTTCACGCAAATGATGGACCGATGGTATCGCAGAGTCTCTGAACATCTCAATTTATGAAGCCAACAGGCGAGCCATTGGGAGATAATTGCACTTCACCTCTACACCTAACAGTAAATGATCAAGGACAAGACAAGACATAAAAGAAGAAAGTCAGGACCCTTCTATATAAGAACTGGTTTAAAACAAGATGATACATTATCTCCATTACTATTCAACCTAGTACTAGAAAAAATAATCAGAAAAGTGAAAGAAGAAAGTGGTACAGAAGAACAAGCTAAAATTCTAGGATATGCTGACACTTTTTGCACTACTATGTAAAAAGATATGGCATTCAGATATTTGGCCAAAAGAATAGAAAAGAACTATTTACTATGTAAAACTCTGTAAAACTATATTAACTATGTAAAAAAGAAAAATAGCATTCAGGTATTTGGCTAAAAGAATGGAAAAGAACTGTATTCATACCACTCTTGAAAAAGGGGAACTTGAAATTATGCACAAACTACAGAAAACTGTTCCCCGATTAGTCATGCCAATGAAATTTCATTAAAAATCATAATGTGTAGACTTTATAAGAAACAGAAGGATAAATTAATATGGTCCAAGCTGGTTTTTAGACAAAGAAGACCAACAAGAGATCGTATTTTCAACATAAGACTAATAATAGAAATATGCTGAGAATTTAATGTGAATCTATATTTATCTTTTATAGACTATTCAAAAGCATTTGATTATGTTCAACATCAGAAACTTTGGGAAATAATGGAAAAATGGGATTTCCAACACATGTGATACAATTAATATCACTGATATATCTAGGCCAACAGGCAGCAGTGAGAATAAATGGTGAAACAACAACTTGGTTTGACATAAAACAAGGGGTCCATTAGGGATGCATACTGTCACCTTACTTATTTAAATTGTATACTGAAAATATAATGAGGAATGTTAGAGAAGATGTAAACAAAGAATATTGCTATGTCATAACAAGTGGAGATTTCGAAATACCAGAGATTAGATATGCTGATGACACAGTATTACTGTCCACAACACAAAAAGGAATGGAAAAACTAATTATGTCAGTCTGTAAAAGTAGTGAAGACCAAAACCTTTATCTTAATGCAAAGAAAACTAAATTGATGACAACTGATAAAACAAATAAGGCAGCTGATATATGTATCAATGAGAAAAAAATTAGAAGAGATTTTTTAATATCTTGGATCATTACTAACAAATAATGGAGATACAATGAGGAAAATTAAAAGGACATCTATTGTTCTTCAAAAAATAAAATAACTAAAGAAGCTGTGGAGAGGAACAGACAGAACTACAAAAATAAGATTTTGAGAGGCACGCATCAATATGCCTATGAGACCTGGACTCTTAACAAAACAGCTGAGAAACACATAAATGCCTTTGAATGTAAATACTATAGAAGAGTCCTTCAAATATGGACACAAAAAAAGGACAAATATATCCATACCTACATGAACTTAATATTGTAGAAAACTGGCTAGTAAAGATGTTTAAACTGAGAAAACTTAAATATTTTGGACATTAAACATCAAGAGAATTTAGAGAAAACAGTCTTAGAAAGGTACATAATGGGAAAAAGAAAGAGAGGAAGACCAGGGTGAAGATGGCTGCAAGACATTGTTGATTATCTGCAAATGGATGTATCATCAGCAGGGAGTCTTGCTCACAACCAAGAGGCCTACAGAAGAGCTGCATGGAGGCAAAGTTCAGCAAGGGACATGCAAATGACTGACTGACTGACTGGCTGACTGACTGACTAACTGATTTATTTGTTACATATCATTCAAGTTAATTTATATTTGCTCTTCTTCCTCTATTTCTTTGCCCTGTATGTTTTATGTAAGATCAAGGTGTAAAATGGAATGTTAACAACTGTGTACTCAGTAATTAATAAAACTGCTCCTACTTTTGTTTTAAATAATCATAACATTTTGTTATCACAACTTCATTGCACTGGCTTTGTGTATATTTATATTTTAGCTTTATATATACTTATACCTAGAAACTGTAACTATAAAGAAGGGGCCTAGCTCTGTTGCTGGTCCTGGGATGTAGCTTCATTACACTCGGGGTGTGCCCATACGTATCCAGCCTTTGACATCAGGATTACCTTCAGTGTTTTTAGGGAGATGACTCCAATGTTCTGCTGACTGTAAGTTGCTCATGATCTAGAAACTATATGTGAAATCCAGAAACTATCTGTGATAAAGTCTTAGAGCTGTATAGTATTGTTTATTATATTTAAAGTTATCTGCTCTATAAATTGTCTTTTCTATATGGAAAATCAAGAATTCATAATATTAACACCTGTAATTATTTTGTGTCATAAAAATTATTCAAAATAAGTCTTTTTTTATTAATTTTGTCAAAAAGGCAGTTATAAAGAGATTACATATGTGCCTGCAAAGCAAATACAAGTTAACAAAAGTTTATTACTGATCTTGTAAGAAACTTTCACATCTGATTAAAACACTGACAATGTTAAATGAAGTTAAAGAATTGTGGATAGTTACTAGTCTCAAAATTTTTTAATGTAGCTTGCATGTGAAGAGGGCACAGACAACAAACTAGATTCTCAGTTAACCACTTTTCTCTATTTTAATCAAGATTTTGTCCATTTTCCACCAGGTAGACAAAAATGTTCAACATATTTAATGTTTTCCCCCTAACTTAAAGTTTTAAAATGCCTGAGATGTACTAGTTGTTCACTTGCCCTAAATCTCAAAGGTTCACAATGTATCATAATTTTATCACAGAATGATGACAATTAATGTTAACCATCCATGGACAAGTCCCACAGTCATGCCAAAATAAGAATCACTTGTTGGGCCAGGAGATATTCCTGATGTCACACCTTTAAAACAATGTCAAAGAAATGAAAGGCAGGTTCAGTTAAGATCATTAATACTTATATCTATGCAAATGAATACGTGGAAAGTCAAAGAAGCAAACTCTGAAAAACATTTTTATTAGTCAAAAAATTAAAGAGCACTTTAACTTCATAGAAGAATAATGCAGTAGTGATTCTCACATATTTTCTATTCTTTCATAATAATCTTGTATGTATTGTTTTTTTGTCTTTTCTTATGTTTGTTCTTACTTCTTTTGTTAAAGATTTATATTCCCCTTTTTTGTTGTTTGATATTTTCCATTTTGTCTTCGTTTCTTGGAGTGCCCTTAAGTCTGATAATGAGGATTCTATCAGTTACTGGATTGTAACCTTGTGATGCTTTTGATGTTAATTTGTCCAAGTAAAAAGCTACTCCATTCTTTCCTCCTAATTCTCCACCAGAGTATATAAAGATGCTATCATTCTCACTCTTGAAGTGTCCTGATCCTTTCCATCGATGTTCACAGATTCCCAAAATGTGTATCCCCATTCTTTTCATCTCATCACTTATTATTTGATCTTTTCCCTCATACACACTTCTTACATTCCATGTTCCTACTCTCATTTTTCTTTTTCGTTTGATGCAGGGGTTTTCCTTAGTAACACGGTCAGGATTTTGTC